>JAJJMC010010614.1:8737725-9046244 GCA_023531435.1 Papaver californicum | reverse complement strand
TATGAATATCAATAATTCCACCCACATGACTTGTCATTTTTTTCTTTATATGTATAGTCTATTTTGTAGCAGAGTCTTAATTGATTAATTGTATTGTCACTTCAACCTTAACTTGTTATGAATATCAATAATTCCCAAAAC
Source organism: Papaver californicum (assembly GCA_023531435.1). NCBI lineage: Eukaryota > Viridiplantae > Streptophyta > Magnoliopsida > Ranunculales > Papaveraceae > Papaver > Papaver californicum. The sequence continues at coordinate 9,046,103 of JAJJMC010010614.1, read as the reverse complement.
TATATAATGAACACATATATTCTACAATGCAAACCAACCCAAAACTACTTAACTTGCGAAAACTAGAAACATCCCAAAACTACAAACCTTCACAACTAATGACAGGCAACCAAAACTTCAATATGTATGGTGCATCTTCTTCTTCCCCTTCTTATATTCCTAATTATCAGTTAACCCTATCTTCGTCGTCTGAAGATGAATTTACTCGCAAATCAGACTCATCAGATGAAGAATCAATGGGTCTAAGGCAAAATGACCAAGCTATCAATTTGGGGTTGATAGCTTCATATATAGACTGGCCACATACCAGAATCGAACTTCAAAGAGATCGTGAAATTGGAGCAGGCAGCTATGGAGAGATTATTTTTCCAGGAGCCCTCGTTTCCCTCCCAATGTTTTCCGTAGGAGATTTAGAATGCGAAGACAATTGTTTAACCACATATTGGGGGATGTGGTAGCCATAAACCCGTATTTCGTTCAAAAAAGTGATGCGGCAAGCCGCTTAGGGTTAACCCCACACGTGAAGGTTACGGCTGCAATTCGCATGTTGGCGTATGGATGCGCAGCGGATACAATAGATGAATACTTACGCATCGGGGAAAGCACTGTCCTGGAAGCAACACGAAAATTTTGTTTGACTATAGTCAGATTATATGAGGAGGAATATTTGCGGAACCCCACCACTGCAGATGTTCAACTGTTGCTTGAGCAGAACAAGGCAAGGGGATTTCCGGGGATACTCGGCAGAATAGATTGTATGCATTGGAAATGGGATCGATGCCCATCTGCCGAATCAGGGGCTTACAAATCATATAAAGGCGATGAAAGTATTGTTTTAGAGGCAGTGGTTTCACAAGATCTATGGTTTTGGCATGCATTTTTTGGTATGCCTGGTTCAAACAACGATATCATTATCTTGAACCTTTCTTATATTTTCAAAAACGTTATCGAAGGAAAGACACCACCAGTGAACTTCGAGGTTAACGGGAACCATTATGATATGGGATACTATCTTGGCGATGTGATATACCCTAAGATAGCAACCATTATCATGTCGATCAAGCATCCAGACTCACACAAAAAACGCAAATTCTCTTCTATGCAAGAGGCTTGCCGAAACGATGTGGAGCGAGGCTTTGGGGTATTGCAAAACCAATTTACAATCGTTAAACAACCTGCAAGAATGTGGAATTTCGACACACTTGCATATATAATGAAAACTGTTATTATACTCCACAATATGATTGTGGAGGATGAACGTATACCCGGGGATTGGCCACATGAATATGACCAAGGCCGCAACCATGCACCAGTTACTATTTCACATCATCGAACTGCTCAACTATCAAGGATGTCACAACACCACCGCCGACTTGCAGTACATAGCAAAGAAAAGCACATTCAATTACGAAATGACTTGATCAACATATATGGTCTGATTTCGGTGATGTATGAAAGTTAAATGCCGATAAGTATTGTGGGTATATCTAATGTGAACCATCCGGAGGCACAACTCAGGTGAAAACTAGTTATCTTAAATTGTACTGTTTTTTCAGTGATAATAAATGACTTACTTGGTGTTTCATGACTAAAAAGTTAAAGTTTTCATTAATTAAAAGGAAAATTACAAGCCCAGATTAATACTGATTTAGGTAATCCGTGATTCTCTTCTTTTCTGTAAAATCTCTTGTTTCCTAATTTCAATCCGCTCTTTTGTTGCGGCATCTAATAGGAAGACGTCTGTCATCATTATTCGATACTCCTCTTTCATTAAGCGATACTCCTCCATTGATCAAGCTCCGCATCTCTCTGATCAATCTTCCTTTTAGCATTTTCGTTATAACTGTTGTTGAAGTTTTTTTGGTTGTTAATAATTATATCCAAAGCTTCTGCTGGGCACTAGATTTTCCTCTCCCCATTTGCTTTAGGTATTTTGAAACTTTTTTTCCCATTGGCCGTGGATACGTGTTAGGTATGTCTCATATATCTTCGTTTCCACTCCATTGGGCTTGGCTAGATGAAGGTCTTTCCAGGTTTTCATCGCTACTACCAGAATATTCTTCGGTTTGGGATGAATCGAAAACAGCGGTTTATCGCCGTGAATATTTTATGTTCTCTCACATAATTGCGTTACACTCTTCATGCTTAAATGGTTTACCTCCATTAGCTTCCTTGAACAGCCTCCTTACTTCTTGAACCTGTGTATCGTTGTTTACAAAAATTATTAGTGCATCACATACAATTCAAAACTCGACTAAGGGTGCTTGAAAATTAAGTGTTGGCTTACCTTTGTATCAGGGCCCCATCCAGTGTGGTGCTGACGTTCCACTTCTGCCTCCTTTACAGAGTATAGAGCCACATCTTTACTTATTCCCTGAAATCGTTTTTGAATGGAGGTGCAACTACGATCAGCCATTGAAGGTATAACTTCTTTCATTCTATCTTTGATGCGAGACCATAATTTTTCTTCTGATTGATCGGTACCAACAGTACAATCTTGAGATACTGATAAATGAATTCCACACATGGTTACATCTTCATTTGTACTAAAATTTGGACCTCTGGGTCTTGGTGCCATTTCGAAATTAATAATACTGAACAAAAACTAAATTAACAAAAATTATTGGAAAATAATGATGAACTGACCGGAATAGGAATGAAATATGAAAAGATGGGTAGATGAAACAGAACAAGTAAACCAACTTATTTATATACATCAGTTTACTAGCCGTTGTAAAATTTTCTCAACGGTAACATTTTCTCAACGGTTATCAGAATCGCAAATCGACCGTTTAAAATCCATACAACGGTAACAAATTTGAACCCGGCGGCCACTTACGAGACCGTGCAATACATGAATGGTTTGCTAGGAGGCCGTTTGGTTGAAACAAACAGATCGGCCACTTACAAAACCGTCCCATAAAAGAAGTGCTCTTAAGAGGCCGTACCAGGAGTTCGTCCAGTTAGGTAACCGTCCCATATAAGAAGGGCTCTTATGAGGCCGTGCGAAGCTACACGGCTAGCTAGGACACCGTGTTTGGTTTTGCGGGTTACAGGGAGGGCCTATGAAACAGACGGCCCCCTAATTAGACGTATACATCCCATACGGTTCCAGGCAACAACGTATATGGGTAGGAGTTCTTCTATCACACCGTATGCTTTGGACGGCATTTTACAGAAGAGCGGAAATATGAAGCGTCCAGCCGGAACACCGCGTAGTGAAGCGCTACTGTAATATTACGTATCTTCAAGGGCGTTGTTGCAGCTAACCGTATTATGAGGCGTATACTTAGCTGAACGAAATACCACACGTTACTCTAGTGATACTTCTGATATAAATTCGCTTCTCTAACTGAACGTATTCAGCATTCGCTGTCTTACATGGCCGTGCGATTATACTTATAATTCAGACAAAAGTTACTCCAACACTGTAGTAAAACTGGACTAAATCCTATATCTACTCTCCCGTTGCGGCTGCAAACTGGCGAGTAAAGAGAAAATTTTCTCTTCTCTCTTTACTCTACTCGCCCGTTGCAGTTGCTCTAAGGCACTATTATGCCATGGTGCTTACTCAAGGAAGCATCAATATCCCGAAGTTATTTACTTGATCAAATATTACTTTATTAGTCAAGGTGGAAGAGAATGGATGTCATTTATTTATATTTTTCTATTTGTAAAAATGCGCTTAAGACATATATATGGAGGAGGTGTTGGTTGAAAATTCATGATGCTTACTCAAGGAAACATCACTTAGGCTATAAAGATTACTCGAGGATGGTTAACCAAGGAAGCATCATTATTGCCATGAAACTTATCTGAGGAACCATCATAGTGCTAATACACTATTATGCTTGTCGATAAAGTAGGTGGAAGTTGGTACATGACATTGTTTAGGGTGAAAACAAATGTACTGCAAAATATTACTTTCAGGTATGTTTGAGAGATCAAGCTCGAATAGGACGAGCCTAAACCAAGAAATGGTTGTTCACGTCCTGCTTCGATCACAAAGGTGAAGAAGATTGGGTAGGTTTTAGGGGAAGGAAGCAAAGAAGGTTGAGAAATCTCAGTGTGATGAGTAAACCTAGTGTGTGATGAAGAATGTATTATCTCTGGGATGAATCACTAATTCTGTATATCTTATCTCTGTTCTCTCCTTTTTCTGTTTCAAATAGATGAAGCCATCTATTTATATTTCCGAGGAGACACACTGATTTCTCGTAAGTGGTGGAAGTTACAAAGAAGTGGAGATTGTAGTGGAGTTATGTACGAAAAATAGGGAGGACTTGTATGACCACTACTCCTCGTGCTCTCAACTGTCTTATAACTGTCGCACTACTTGTTACCTTCTTGTTCGTGGATGTCTTGCCAAATCGCATGATTGTCATAGACCGCCAGACTAATACCCTAATTAGAATCCCCCCATGTGTTCTATTTGATATCTCATGGAAATAGTAGAGTCATGGACTACCACTTTGTCTTAAGTCAAGTCAGTAGCCAACTAAGTCAGTGAGGCAAGTTGCGGAATTCACTAGTTTGGTAATCAGACTGATCAGTGTCGAGTCTGGTAAGTTTAGTGGTTATATACTAGCTTAGGCGTAACATGGTATTATAAAGGTCAAGTATCAACTCAAAGTGAAGTAGCGTAAATCTGGAAGTGTTTGAAGCCAAGATTCAATGAAAGTTCCAAAAGACCAGTCGTGGCATATTTTTCAGAAACTTATGCAAAAGGTTTAATAAGTGACCAAAGTAGTGACACGTCCTTATGGCACATCTTAGGAGTAGGTTGACGCTGGCACTAGACCAGCGCCTAAAAAGCTAGTGACGCATCCTTGGGGACGCGTCAAGGAATTATGTTGGTGCTGGCACGTGCCAGCACCTTAGAAGCTTAGTGACCACTAGTGAAAAACAGTGTTTTAACAACCTACATCAACTACCTAGATTGACTGTCGTTGACTTTAGACCGATCAAGATGGTCGAGGAATAAAAAAAAACACGGAAAATATTCACGACCACTAAAACTGGTCTCAGAATATTTACTACTTTACCCCTCATTCTACTATCCATTTGGGACCGATGATCATAGTATTTTCAGTGGTTAGATTTTGGGCGGGACCCATTCTCTATGGTCACTATTTACCAAACTGAAGTGAACGGCTGGAGATGAAGATCGAAGAAACCCTATATCTCTTGTATTTTCCACTTCACTGCCAGAAGTAACTTTCACGTCGTACCACTCTCATCTCCATCTCCCTCTCCCTCTCTCTTACCAACACCACCTTTTGTGATCTCTAAACATTTTTCTTGGTTCGATCGATGTTTGCAATTTTACCATTCTTTTACAGTGCATAATACTATTATGCAAAACCAGGTTATGAATTTATCAGGTGGATTTCATTGGAGTTCTTTGTTAGGTTTCTTTTTTTACTTGATCTTTTGATGTGAAAAGAAATATAAGCTTGTAAGCTTGTCATCTCTTTATCTGAGACTGAAGATGATCATTTAAGCTTCCTGTTTTGCACCAATACTACTACTAAGTCAAGATCGAAACTAAAAATTCGATTAATCCAACTCCCACATCTGAAGTTATCATCTTTATTTCTCTCTTTCACTAGATTTGTTCACGAATTTTGAAACCCTAAATTTTTACAAATAAGCTTTTTTGTTGTTGTAGGAGTTGAATATTAATTGGTTTCAGAAACAATCTAATGGAAAGGACGAGGTAATTAATTCGATTTTCTTTATTGTTTCTCCAATAATGAGGAATATATATGGTTTTGTGAATGGATCGTCAAAAATTCTTACTTTGGGTTATATGTTTGTGGGTTAAGGTGAATTGGGGGATTATAATTTAGGTAATGTTATGGGTTGGATCAATTTTGCAGTTAGTGTTACTAAATAAATGATGATTTTTTTTTTGTGGATTATACAATGGTTTTGTAAAAGGATTACTAAAAATCCTTGTTTTGAGTGAAATGTTTACATAGATGGTTAATTTAGGGTATGTTTTTCTTTTGATTGCTTATATTGCCTAGAGAAACACCTATTAAGAGCTGGTAATTTCAGCTAGTGTTATACTACTAATTGAATAATGACTCTTTTTGTTATTTGTCAATATTTTGTTCTCACATATTGTATGTTCTTGTCTAAAACATTTTCAGGTATCAATTGCTAGGATCATTTCAGACAATGGCACTTATTGAGACCTTAATGAATTATACGGTAAAATATTTTCCGTGTGGACTTGGTTGCTTTAGCATTTTATCTATTTGAACTTCAATACTAAACGGTTTATTATACCTCAACAAAAAGCTATCTTGTTTCCCGTTTTGCTGACTATTGATAGACATAATTTTGTGTCTAAATTATTCTTAATTATCTATTTGTTAGTACTCAATTTGGTATTTATTGTGTTATTTTATGTGTTTGTGGGTATTTTTGGGAAATAAATATTGATGGAAAAATCGGCTCAAAAAGTGATAAAAGCACCAAAGAAAAATTACTAAAGGCACCCAGGAACAACTGCTAAAGGGACCCATTGTTGGTTAGGGGGCATCCCCTTTTTATTTCAAATCCAAAATAGGTGGGATATATTTCCTTACGCTTGAAGAGTTCTGGAAATTTTGCAAGGAGATTTTTTTGGGATTTTAGGAGGTTCAAAGCATGCCAACTTGAAACAACAACTAATAAATATCAAAACACGTCGTATGGAGTGTTTGCTGGTGAAAAAAATGGCTGAAATATCCTTGTTTTAGCTGGAAACTGAATCTTATGAGGACTGGGATTTACACGAGTTCAATTCTGTTTTGGATAGATTTTTGGGTCCTTATCTATTCACAGGAAGGTTTATTAGATTTTCCAAAACCTATATGAGGGGTAACAAATCGAGATCGAGGTGGCAAGAAACATTCCCGTAACTTTCAGGGAAAGAAAAAAAGAAGAGATATTTTCGAGATTTTGGACCATGTTGTGTATAAAAAGAGTTGTTAGAGTCAACAAAGTATTAAGGGAGGTTTAGGAGAGCTCATAATTGCTGGGGGAAGCTCGGGACAATTGTTCTCTGTTGCTGCTGTTGAAAAAGACGAAGAACAGGAGATAAGACAATGGTTCCTTCATCCACTCTGTCACGGTTTCTTCATCCACTTTGTAACGTTTATCTTCGTTTTGCAACGTTTATTTTGAACCTGAGCTGTAACAGTTAATCTGTAACGCCTATACAACATTGCAGATTCCCTGTTTTATTATTTTTAGCTTCTTTTCTTCTTCTCAAGCATTTTTGAGCCATGTACCAATCTTTTGAGAGTGCTTTAAGAATGATGAGCAAAATTCCATCACTGGGACAATGGAGGAAGCTATACTTCATGAATGAATGATAACTATTTTTGATTCTTTATGACTCTTGCATTGGTTTTAAATTGATTTATGATTTTTTCTAATTAGTTGTGATTTTGTTTGATGGTGTATGCTGGGACTTAAGAGATTGATGCGCCATGCTTACGATTTACAGTTAATGTTTTAGGAATCTACTTTTGGAAAAGAAACATAGTCAATAAAAGAGCTATAATTGTTAAAGAATCATTGTACAAATCAATCAGAAGTGATTTTGGTGGAATCCTGAGTTCCAGTTTCTCCAAATATTGTTAAAATCTTTTACTTATTTTCTAGTTTAAATTAAAACAATATTTTAGAAGTCTCAGTGAACGAAATTTTTTTACCACTTTTCTAAAACGACCAACTATGTTTTATGTGTTTACCCACTAAACTTGAATAAGAGTACAAGTTTCTGTTATTGTAGCCATAATTCCATTTCACTAATGTTTGTTATGTTCCACTTGTCTACATACCATCTAGGTTAATGGAGGCTAAGAAGCTTAAATAGGTGTTGAGGTTTTTATTATGTCCCAAAACATTGTCTATATGCAGTCTAACTACGTGGTTATTATGACAATTTTGTGGGTCTTCCTCTTAGCATGGAGAATGGTTGTATTTCTTTGTGGTTGATTTACCAATATTTTATCTTGCTGTCAATATTTCATCTTGCTGTCAATATTTCATCATCTTACTTCATTAAATTGTTACATTGTTGAATATTTTCTGAAATTGTTGACTTGTTTGCAGGTGATGATGGAAAGATAGGTAGTGTTTGGCATCTAGTTAGGAAACAACCTGAATGTGGATATTGTATATGGTCTGAAACTATTGTCGAGGTAATCTTCGTGGTTCTCTGCAAAGCTTTTCATTCGTTAAATTTCTAACTTTTAAAGTTATTAAAAAGTGGTCTCACCTTCAAAATCAGGATATATATTTGTAGTTTAACTTCCAATGCCCATACTGATTTTTGGTTTATGTATCACTTCGATTGTATACTTAGCACCTATATATGTGTACTCACACCGTTATCGAATGAAGCTATATTATGGTTGTTCAATCGTTGTTATGTTGAATTTAGATAAGGAGAATTATCTATATTGTCATGAAGTTACTTATTGTATTATTATTCAAATTCCATCAATATCCAAGTTTATTGATGTTGAAAACTTATTTTTGCTGCAGGTAAATCATTATCAAATGAAGGCTCAGTTCATCATCGGGGAGGGGAGTTTATCATTTTGTTGGTTAATTGCACTTGTATTGGTGGGAATTGAGGATTTGATTTATTTTTCTTTTGATTTTGAAACTAAGTGTCAACTGATGAACTCAATTATGAATGGTACAATGCATTCTGATTTTTAAATAAATAGCCATTTGAATTTATTAATCCATGTTTTAATTTATTGAAATTTAAATTTCATTTCAGTTTCAGCCTAATATATATATTTTAGCCCAGTCAGATTCAGTGCAGGCATTCAACCAATCTGAATCTATATTTTATGTAATATTAAATGTATATGTACGAATGATTCAATCGGTCTCATCCCCTTGATCGCTAAAAACGGTCGTAGAATTAAGTTATTTTACGACACCCAGATGCGGTCGTACAAAAAAAAAGACGCACAAACAATGACCCTATCTATGACCGTCAAAACGGATCATTTAACTCGTATCTATGACCCGTCCTGACGGTCACGGAAATTCTATTTTCCACTAATGTGCGTCCAAAGTCAGCACATCTGACTTGTGGCGCGTCTTACTCGAGTCAGCTTGTGGCATTTTGCGAAGCGTCTCGGAGGCATTGCTTGCTGGCGCGTCCAGAAGGAATGGCGCATAATTTGTGACACGTCCTTGAGCATAATGCTAAAGTGGTATATTTTAGGGTCAGGACAACGAATTGTGATGTGTTCTTTGCGAACAAGGCATTAAGTTGAAATGCCTCTTTGCGATTAAGCAAAATCTATTCCCAGATTTGATAGATGTTATTGGAACATCAATGCGTATTCGAGACGAGTTCAAGGAATTTGGATATGGAATTTATGCGACATGAGACTGATTCGATATGGTATAAATATTGTGAATATTAGATATGCTACAAGATCAATTTAGAATGCATGTAGTTATTCTAAATCTGGGTTTTGTTAAAAATCTGGTTAATCTGGGTTTTCCAACTGATACATATACTATACAAAATGATTATAAATGATTTCCAACTTTAGATTTTGATCGTGAGGCCATCCATTAGACTCTTCGCTTCGAGGAATTCAGATGCTAATTATGTATGACTCAACAAAGCTTGTTTTTTTTTTATTGATAAGCATGAGGTACAACCAACCACCTATACTACTTAGAAGTAATTATAACCATGGATAATACTTAGTACATAACGAGGTTGCTGCAGCTTTAATGACAGCACTAGGGTGTAGGTTGCAACATTTTCATAATGTTCACAGTTTCTTATTACCTATAACCTTATCTTTGCCAGGTATTATATGTTTTATGTTCCAGTTTCTACTGATGACACAAAGGTGCTTTAAAGAATAAGCAAACTAGTGTTTGGTTGTTCCTTTCACATAGATAATGAGATGGAATTTTGGATTAGTCTATATAATCTAATGATGCATTCTTGTAGAAAGTGAGTTTCCATATTAAAAACAGGTAAAAAGAGAATGAATTTATAACTTAATCTCCTTGTGCACTATTACATATACCTTCTATTCCTTAAACTGATCTAAAAGTAAGGGAAACTGTCTTACTTGCTATACTTTTTGTACATACATATCTTATTTCATCTTGTGGAGAATAAATTTAGTATATCATTCTTCTAATATTAATAGGTTTTATCATTCTATCTGAAGATAGGTTTTTCTCTAATTGCATGTTGCTCATTATAGGAGTTGGTACTCGTTAAGTTATGATTTTAGTTAAGGATTACTGCTGGGAGTGTTGGTTTTGACTTTTGTTTCAATTTGGTGAAGTATATTACTCCTTCCGTTTCAGGAAAAGAGTTACTATCACTTTTTCATTTTAGCTTATTTTTAGGCTAAAATGAAAAAGTGATAGTAAGTCTTTTCTTGAAACGGAGGTAGTATTTATTAATTTAACTATAAGTAGTTTCTTTAGTACATGAATTGGAGCTCAGACTGATTAATTTGATATTTTGATTAATTTCTTACATTACTATGACTTTAGACTTATTATGGTGTTTTGCGACTCTAGTCGAAAGGACTGTAAAGTTTATACAAGAAAAGTTTCTATTGGTGATGATGAAACTGGTGAAGATAAACAAGTCGGAAGTGGAACAATTGGTGAATATATAAGAATAAAACATTGATCTTCATTTTTAATTTATATTTTCTCTATTCTATTTAATTGCATGAACATTTTAAAGTCTTCACATCTTTATTCTAATATTGAAATTACTTGATATTTCTTTCTAATTTATAATCAGATGTTAAGGAGCACTACAAGAAAAACGGGTTTAAGCGACAGGTCGTTTTAAGTCGCCTAAAGCCCCTTTTAAGTCGCTATAACCGTTATAGCGACTTAAAGTGGCACTCGCTCTGGTGGTTGCCCAAAGCCATGTATCTAAAGGTCTTGAGCGGCCAGGCAGTCTCTCTAGTAATCAACCAACTTACCTAAAGCGAGTAATCTCCTCATTGCTTAAGATCTAAACCAACTAACACGGATCAAGTAAAATTGTGATCGCTTAACATCTAGACCAACCAATATAGCAAGTAAAATACCAATCGCTTCAATAGACCAACCATTGTATAGCAAGTAAAGTACCTAGTTGATAGATACATGGAACAACTCGTCCTGAAGTTGCTTGGTTAAGGTTTTAAGCGACCAAATAATTTACTCGCTAAAAGCGATTTCTTATTTTGATTGGCCTGAAGTTGGTTGCTTAAGTTTTTAAGCTACGAAATTTTTTACTCTCTAAAAGCGATTTGTGACTCAGGAGCTATTAAACTACCTAGTTGGAAGATACATAGAACAATTTAACCTAAGTTGCTTGGTTAAGATTTTAAGCGACTAATTTATTTTGCTCGCTAAGTGATTTCTGATTTTAATTGACCTAAAGTTAGTTGCTTTAACTTTTAAGCTAGCAAAGTTTTTATTGAAGTTGGTTGCTTAAAATTTTAAGATATTAAATTATTTTGAAATTCTGATTTTGATTGGCCCGAAGTTGGTTGCTTAAGTTTTTAAGGTATCAAATTTTTATGCTCGCTATTCTAATTTAGATAATCCCAAATTAAAATTAAAATTAATATCGAATAAATTATGAACCAAATTAAAAATTAAATTAAATTTATTATATCACATAATTTAGTTTATATCATTTCTTAAGCAAATTACACTCTTTACATGAAAGGGAAAAAGAAATACTAATCTAATCATTTCTTTTTCTCCATCCGGGTAGCGCTGGTGAGAGCCTGGATCTTTACTTAACTAAGATGCCCACTAAGAAAATGATTGGATCCAAGATTTTTAAGGACCACCTTCAACTGCAGTGAGGTCTCTCCAGCTTAAGTGTTCTCTGCAACAACAATAACAACAATAATGGTCAGATTGCACTATAACGTGACACATCCATTTGGAAATTAATTTTACAGTAAGAAAAATTCAGGGAAAACATGGATAATACTAATATGACAGAGATAAATGAACATAGTTACCAGTTCCTAACTCAGATGGCAACATTCCAAATCTCTTGTTCTTTGTCTCTAGAGAGATCAATACACTTAATATAGCAACCAGCCTCACTGCATGAGATGTCATTATCACTCCAGAGTGTTCGTCATATTCACCGAAGTACCGCTTCTGATCCATTGACAAAGTTGTCTTCCTAACACCTAGAATATGTTCACCAGTATGATTTAGAACTTGTTAGATTTAGTAACACCCAACAAAAATAAAAATCCAAAGTGACATTCGGATAAAAGAAAACTTGCAACTCAATTGATTTGACAGGAACATTAAAAAACACTGTAAGGTCATATGACCTAAGAAAAAACAGCATCACTAAGAAGTAAACAACACTAAGAAGTGAACGACATTATCAATACAAAGTCTAAGGAGGCTTACTCGTTATATTCAGGTAAATTCCCATCTCCAGTTTAATTTGCATCCCCTTCTTTGGGGTTAAATAGTTCCTTAGCTTCTCTTCGAGCTTCAGCCTCTCAAGTCAAACTGCAGCGGCTTGATCAATTGATACTTCTTCATCTGTCCTGATTTTACTTATATTGTACAAAGAGAAGAGGCAAAAAGAGTTAAAATAAGCAACATTTAAAAGCAAACAAAATATTTAGATTGTCGTACACTAACCTGTAATCATCTTGTAGACCAACATAATTAACGTAGCTGTATCCCAAAATAAGCCCTGCATCAACATTTTGTATCCAAAATAAGCCCTGCATCATCTTGCATCCTTGCTCATCCCAACATGTATACAGAAGTTTATTGATCAGTATGCAAATCAAAGGAGAAAATCATCTGTTGAAAACGAATCTTAATCCAAGTAGTGATAGCTCAGCATTCCATACTCAAGTAGATATCTGTCCAAGGAAACATCAGAAGCAGCTATTAAGGATGGTGTGTAACATAGCATTCCATACTCAAGTAGTGATAGCTCAGCAACATAGTTGGCGAGGCACTCCAGCAACAATGACGAACCCTGTATAGACCATCAGTGGGAAACACCACTAATTAAAGAAGACGATAAATATAAATACCATAACTGAGAGTGGTCAAGGCAAGATAAGATACCTCATTGCCTCCTTGATAAACCTGGATGAATCCCCTATCCAGAGTATACCAAAAACAAAAAAATCAGCACCAGTAAAAAAATATAAATACACAGAGCTCGTAGCACCATTTTGTTAACATTCAAAGGCTTCTGGTTTTTACCTAAGAAAACATTTAGGCATTGAGGTTGTCATTTCGAACTTCAAGTAATTCATAACATTAACTTCCATTTGCAGCACCTAAGTCCATAACATTTCGATGAGATTTTGTAGTACATATATGTACTGGAAAAGGTAGGAAATAAAAGAAGCAGAAAACAAGGAATACAGATGGAAATTTTAAAGTTGATAAGATTACATACCTCCTCCTTGAAATATGTATTATCTGTTACATAGCAAAACTCTTCCACCTGAGGCGCACAAATTTCTTCGTACTTGCTGAAAATTGCCAATAATGTTCGTATCTTCTGTGTGTTTAAGAAAGAAAAATGATGACTGCAAGAATAAAGACTTTAGGATGAAAAAAACTAAAGGGATCAGGATTCTTCTTCTCCATCTTCACCATCTTTTGTTCATCTCAACAGTAGTAGCACCAATGCAGGGACCGGAAAGCTTCATCTTCTCCGTCACATTTTAGGGTCCCGACAGAAATCAACTCATCACAGAAGTAGAAATTAGGCTAGGGGAGATGAAATATAGGTAAAACCCATCATGAAACTGGAGTCAATTTCTTCATTAAGTCGCCAGAACACCGTCTATCACACCGGCAGGACATTTCCGGCGAGCTTGTTCTTAATCATTTCTTCACCATTTTCGGACTTAAACATATCCAACAACTTCTCTAACTCCTTCTGATCTTCATGGTGTTCTTCAATCTCATTTAATCGTAACATAATCTTCAATCCCAACATAACAGGATCTTGAATTGATTTCATCTTCTCCTTTGGTCTAACTAGCACCGATACGACCATCAACAACAACTCCTTAATCTTTCCCTTCAACTCTCAACTTCAAACTTAGAATTCCAACTCTCCATCTTCCTTACAGACGGCTGCTCTCGAAGTTTTGAGAGAGCGGAACAGAAGGAGAGAAAGAAAGACAAGGAACGGAAATGATAGGAAAAAAAGTTTAGGGTTTTGAAAATAAAATTTGAACGGTGGATAAGCCACCTCATACAGATCTTAAAAGGTTTTGGATGGTCCGGATTCGATGTCATACGGATTGAACCAAGTGTGTGAGTTAAATGTGTGTTTCTCATTGTGTTAAAACGAAAATTTGAACGGTGGATAAGCCACCTTATATGGATCATGGAAGGTTTTGGATGGTCCAAATTCTTTGTTGGATTATTATACAGATTGATACAAGTGTATAAGTTAAATGTGTGCTTCTCTTTGTATTAAAACATCGGTAATTTACGGTACCTGTGAAGATTTCAACTTAGGAGAAGAAGTTATTAAGGATAATATGACGAACATCGATAGGTTTAGGGTACCAGTGAAGATTCCGACTTAGGGGAATAAGTTATTAAGGATAATATGACGAACATCGATAGGTTTAGGGTTCAGGGTTAGATTCCAACTTAGGGGAAGAGGTTATTAAGGATAATATGACAAACATCGATAGGTTTAGGGTTTAGGGATAGATTCCAATTAAGGGGAAGAGGTTATTAAGGATAATATGACGAACATCGATAGGTTTAGGGCTTAGGGTTAGATTCCGACCGAGGGGAAAAGGTTATTAAGGATAATATGACGAACATCGTTGGGTTTAGGGTACAATTATGGTATAGATATTTAGAGTAATTAGATCGAAAAAGGCATATTTGGGTTCATACAACTAGATATTGATCTCCGGTATACATTCCGATCAACCAGATATAGAACAAAGCGGATTTCACCTGATATTCATTTGTCTCACCCGGTCTTACTCAATTTCAGACAATATCCATCAAATTTACGGATATCATTCAATTTCACTTGTTATCATTCGACCTAGCTAAATTTTATATGTTATAAATCGATTCACATAATATCCCTCGATGTTGATGCCACCATGGATGTGTATGAAAGATTCCAGTTTCATTTTAGCTATGAATGTCCATCGTTTTTAGTCAATTTTACCCGTTATCTATCAATCTTATCCAATACCGCTCGACCTCACTTAATTTCTCATGGATTCCATGGGTTTATGGTTATTTATCAACTCGAACCGAAATTTCATCAACTTCACTTAATTTCACATGATATCAGTCATCTTACCGGATATCGATCGGCCTCACTCAATTTTTCCCGAATTCCATTTTATTTAACCTAGTGTCCATCGAATTTCATCGGTTAAATTTAACTATACCCGATATCGCTCGACCTCACCAAATTTCCCCCGATATCAACACGTTAAAAATTTACAAATTTTTGGTCATATTGTAAAATTGGGACTAATACTCACCCAAAAAGATCATCACCTAATTCACCCATAGTACTTTTTTAGATGCTATATAAATTACTTGGAAAAAGGATATAACGACCAATATCGCTCGACCTCACTAGGTATCACCCAAATGGCATAACCCACAAGATAGAGAAGGACTATAATCCTTAAGTTGTTCATTCGGTTGATAAAAAACCAAGAGAATCTAATCCAATGAGTATAAATACATAATTATAAAACCATACGGATTACCACCCCATCCAACGGATAGAAAATTGTCGCTCAAACTATTCGGTGTGCGCTAAAATTTTGGGCTGAAATCCAAAATTCGCGCCCTACTATCGTGAGAACTGAGTTTTATCCGTGTAGAACTCTGTCTGCATGGATCGCACCTCTCCTGTCCGTATTGAGTCTTTCTAGCTCGGATTGAATCAATCTCTCCTCATATGTCGGACTGTTTTACCTCTAGTCTGAAAGTTGATGAAAATAACTATTCTACCATTGATATATAAAATGACCATCTTATCCTCGCTTCAAAATTTTCAATCAAACGGATATAAATAATCTGTACGGTGTTTATTCGACCAATAGGAAATCAGATCTTTAATCGAACGGATATAAATGCAAAAACAAAAACTCATACAGATTACCAATATGAAAATATGAAGTTGACCTTCGGATATAAATATGCAAAAACGGTGTATATTAGGGATCCGTTAAAGATATCCCGGCTAATTTTGACCAAGTGCCCGTTGACCTTGGTAATTTCGGTTGGCCTCGTTCAATCTAAGTCGGTGTATGGGAAAGTTTTCAAGTTTCGTGTAGTGAAAATGTTGTGTAGGGGTATACTAAAGTTGTTATCCTTAATGGTGTTTTGTTTTGGGACAAAGGTTGGGATAGATTGTTAATTTACAATATCAATTAGAACAACATAAGTGATGGGCATCCACCGCTCTCTTAGATAGACACTTAACACACTTAACAATCAAATCGTTATTGACATTTTACAGTTAAATCATCACATAGACGTCATTAAAGGTCGGTCAATTAATATAATAATGTTTTATTAGAATTTTATTGGTGTAAGATTAAAGATCTATGGGTTTCCACTTACTGATCCCATCTTTCATGGAATCGATCCACTTTGACTATACAAGAATATGTGGAGCTCAGCATGTCTGGAAGCACAGGATAAGTTATCTGAATGGGTATGGATTTGAATTTGATTACGAATGTCGAGAGTCCATTTACCTCACCAAATTTTACTTTATAGTTATCAATTATACCCCATATCACTCGACCTCACAAATTATACCATGTTATCAATTATTTCACTCAATATTCATTAGCCTCGCACAATTTTATTAGTTCTCAATCTATTTTACTTAATTTTATTCTTTTCCCATCGTTTATGTCTTTGAGCAATACATAGGTAAAATTTAAGGAGGGGGTAACCATAGTGGGTTTAATTATATGGTTACCTATTAATTTCGTGGGTTTAATTATATGGTTACCTATTAGTCAATTTCATCCTTTATCTATGATTGTGCGTTTACAATCCTTGTGCAATTGCAACAGGAAGAGGACATAGAAGAAATGTGGCACTTAGCAAAATTTAGACAAAGTGCCCATTGACTTTGGTAATTTCGGTTGGCCTCATTCAATTTCTCTCGGATTCCATCGATTTCATTACTGGATTTAGAGTTCTAGTATAGATATTCAGACTAATTAGATCGAAAAATGAATATTTTGGTTCACACAACTAAATATTGACCTCCATTATACATTCCGATTATCCAGATACAAAATTCCTAATCCGACAATTATTATTAGATTCTAATTAAAATTCTATAGATATAATTATATCCGATCTGACAAAAAAAGAAATTAAAATTTATAATAAAATTAAATATGAACAAAAATTGAATTTTTTTTTTTGAAAGGCATAATTTTAAACCATTTTTTTAAACAACATCGATTTTGGACTATCGAATCTGGACTATCCAAAAATTTCCATGATCCGTATGAGGTGCCTTATCCACCGTTCAAATTTTCGTGCAAGAAACACAATGAGAAAACACATTTAACTAACACACTTGACTCAATCTGTATGAAAATCCAACATCAAATCTGGACCATACAAAAATTTCCATGATCCATATGAGGTGGCTTATCCACCGTTCAAATTTTGTTTTCAAAACCCTAAAAAAAAGTTTCCCTTCATTGTCGTTCCTTGTCTTTCTCTCTCTTTGTCTCTCTTCCAGAACAACCGCCTTAGAAAAAAAACTAGGGTTCCATCGATACCTTCATCACAATCCACCGAATCTGGATAATTCAAGCTTGTCCGTTTAGCGCATCAGAGTCACGACGATACACTGTTTCTCATTTTTTATTTTAAAGATACTAATAAACATCACAAAAATCTCCAAATATTCTTTTTTTAGTCTGCAATTATTTTCATCTTCATCTCTATTTCGATCACAGACACCAGATTTTAAGTGAAATCATTGGTTGGTTAAAGGTATGTACGTTCCCTAATTCCATCTGTCTATTCTGTATGCTTAAAGGGTTTAACGGATTGTGTTTTAATTTTACTGATTGATACTGATTATTTCACTTTTAATAACATCTAAGATTTTTGTTTCTTGAAATTCTGTAAATGCATGTGTTCTTCTTTCTTTTAATATTTTGGGATTAGGATTTTAATGCTTAATGTGGGGAGTTCTCTGAAGTAAGTTTTAAGAATCATTCAATTTGTTCTCTGAAGTAGGTTTTCGGATGTTGATGTAATTGGGTGTAATTTGAGTTCTTTTGATGTGGGTTTTGAAATTAGAGAAGGGTTTTGATATTTGGGTTTTGTTGCTGCTTCTCCCACATGCCTTCATTTGGTATGATCTTTAAGTCATTGATAATTAGCCCTTGTTCGTTGAGTGATAACAATCTTTAGGATATGTTTTATCAGGAAAAATGACAAACATGAAGCTGCACGACGTAAATCTAAAGGTATTTCATCTTTTATCTTCTTTGTTTTAATGTTTTAACTCTCTATTATATGTTGAATTGTATGTTCAGTACCCAGTAATGTCTTTGGGCTCTAACTACAACACTACTAACCATCTTCAACTCTGTCTTATTCATTTAGGTCACACAATGTTTTTTCGGTTGCATTCGAGATCAATTCTCGATAATCAAAGGTTAAAAAAATATTTTCTGTGAAGCCTATATGATTTTTTCTGTGAAGCCTATATAGATCATATGAGATAGGCCTTCATCGGAATGCAACTATAGGAGCATTGATAAATCAATTATAGGTATGTATATGTCATGTGTTTGATTTTCCTCATAGGAATACTAGTTATGCAAGTTAACATATGGTTTTAATGTCGTTGGTTTGATCATTTGCAAAAATGAATAGAAGAAATCTAATATGGGTTGTTGCAAAGATGCAAGTTATTGTGGATCAATATCCTTCTTGGTAAGCCAGTTATTGCATATTTTCCTTGCATGCATTATCAGTTATTCACCATATCAAGTCTGTGGACAAATGATGTTCAAGGATGATCATTTTTGGTATTTTGTTGCAGGGGCGATGTAGTTCAAATAGATACTTGGTTTACTAGTGCATCTGAAAAGAATGGTCTTGCAAACCATTGGCTTCTTCCTGATGCCAATACAGGAAAAATTCTCGCAAAAGCTACCAGGTTCTCATGACATATTTTTGTTATTCTTGGCATGCCTCAAAATTCAATATTCAGTAGTTTTCTGAGTACTGTACCATGGTAATGCAGTGTGTGGATTTTGATGAATAAAAAAAACAAGAAAACTGTCTAAAATCCCATAGGAAGTTAGATGAGACTGGAACCTTTTCAAGTTAACTGAACTGCAGTGTGAGTCTTCATTTTACTTTGATTAGGAAAATACATTAATGCATCCGAGAGTAATAAAAGAACATATAATTTATATGCTTAATACTGAAGTATACAACTTAGGAGTTGTGATGAAATGTTGTCTTGCAGGTCGTGAATCTGATAGGAGATTTCATAGGCAAAGTTGTGATTATGGTGGATGATATGGTACATACTGATGGTAAGACAAGTCTCAACCTTCAAATGTTGAATAGAATAAAAAAAAATGTCGCAACCATATATAGTGTTTTTTGGGGTTGAGTGTATGTTCATACATAACAGCCGTCAGAATAATTTGTTTAGTTTGTCTATTCCTATTTGCATTGTTCATGAAGATAACTATTAAGACAGAATTATTGACTGCAGATTAGTATCCAGTGTATAGTTATTGTTTTGTCTTGAAGTCAAGCATGTCCACCTTAATGTTTTGCTGTCAGTCTTCTCTTCTCTGCATGGAAATGGAGGGTTTGACGAATTTTTGGTACAAGTAGTTTAATTGCGGTTTTGTTGCTTTAAATGATGAGGTGCGGTTTTGGTAGTTTGTTGATGATTTTGTTTGGTGATTGGTAACAGGAATTTAACATTGTGAAGTTACAATTAGTTGAAGCTGAGAAGAAGAAGATCATACAAGAGTATGAGCGGTAAGAGAAGCAAGTTGAAGTTCACAACAGATGTTGTACATCGTTTCTAAATAATGCGAGGTTGAACTTGATGGTTTTCTTCTTAAAATTTTCATTGGTGTGAGAATGTCTTCTCATGGCATTATTGCTATTATCTTCTATTACTGGTCAGTTATACTCCATGAAGATTTTTAGTTTCAACAGCTTCTAACTCAAGGTCTGCGACGACAGCCTTATCGCTGCTCCCTTATGGTGTGTTTTCTGCTGCAATTATTCTAACTGTCAGTGGTGATAATCACTGTTCATTTCTAGAGAAGCAATTTCACTCTTCATCAGCCTTCCTCTTGTGGTGTTATGGTGTGGAATAGTGGTGCTGAGTTAAGGACAATCTCAAGGTGTCTTCTCCATCCCCCTTGAGCTTGAGGGAGGCTAATGGTGTGTAATAGTGGTGTTAAGTATCTAAGGGCTCAAGTATATGCAGGTTCTGTAAGTGGGCTAAGAGCACGAGACGTAGTTATACTAGTCAATATTATACTAGTTAATTTTATAAATACCAATCGTTGTAATAGCTATCTAGTTCAGTTTAATAACAAGAAAATTTATATTATAGATTTATATTTCACTAAACTTCAAAAATAAATTTTTTTTTTTTTGTTAAACCATAGGATAAGTAATGGCTCGAATTCTTTGGAAGTGTTTGTGCCTTATGCAATAATATTTAGAATATTTATGCACATAGGTATCTGACCTTTTTTTTCTAGTAATATTTGGAGTAGTTACAGCTGGTTACATAAACTATTACATTAAGTTTATGGAAACATCTAATCTTTTTTTATTGAAAAACATTCTGATCATTTACTCAATTAGCATATCATGCTTTAATTTGGGAAACTAATATTAATGACTATTGCGAACTCTATTGTGATAAAAATGATTAACCTTAATATTCTTTGATGCCTTTAATATCATCATGAGAACACAATTTGCTTAATTATACTCAATTTAGTTGACTGGAATGATATGGGTTATGGGATTTGTAAAAGAGTTTGTTTAATTATAGTCAATTTGGTTGACTCATGTTAAAGAAAAAACAATTTGTGCATCCAAATATTTGCTCATAGTGAATTAAAACAATGATTTGAACAAGTTTTCATGTTTCCACTAAACAAATCCGAATAAGATTGTTGGATTAATACTAAGTTCTTAAATGTCTACTTCAAAAACTGACTTCTCTTTTGAAATGATGGTGGCGGCTTAAACTTAGTTGCTGAGAGAGGTTTTACCAAGTAATTCATTTTTTTGGTTGCTACGAGTATGTGCCTCAAAGTAAAGAGCTACATGAGCACTTTCTTAGATGCTATATTGATTACTTGAAAAAAGGATATAGCGACCAAACACATCTGGCCATGCCTAAAAATTGGTTGACACAACTTTAAAGCAGCCAAACTATTTGGCAGTTGCAAGTTTTGTAGCTTAAACCCTTAGAGCGACTAAAATATTGGGTTCTTGCTAACATTTAGAGCAACCATTTAATTTTCTGTTGCTACGAGTATGTGCCTCAAAGTAAAGAGCTACATGAGCACTTTTTTAGATACAATATATATTACTTGAAAAAAGGATATAGCGACTAAACACATCTGTCTATGACTAAAAATTAGTTGACATAAACTTAAAGCAACTAAATTATTTGGCAGTTGCAAGTTTTGCAGCTTAAACTATTAAAGCGACTAAAATATTGTGCTCTTGGTAACATTTAGAGCAACCAATTTATTTTGTTGTTGCTACGAGTATGTGCCTCAAAGTAAATAGCTACATGATCACTTTTTTAGTTGCTATAAATTACTTGATCAAAGGATCTAGCGATTAAATATATTTTCTCGTTGCTAAATGATAGTGGACACAGGTTTATAGCCGCCAAAATTTCTGGCAATTGCAATTTTAGATGCTGAAACTATTAACTAAATTTTCGAGCTCTTGCTAAGATTTCGGTCGCTTAAACCCGTTTTTCTTGTAGTGGAGTGGGTGTTGAAGAGGAGAAACAGGCGTTTAGAATAGTGAGCCAACTTTAGAGGTAGTGTTTTAGAAATTCTAATATCAATTTCACAAGAATTAGGTTTGTGCTTCTCTCCCTTACTTTGTTTGGAATCGGCCTAAGTATTATAATAAGAAGGCTAAGAAAACTAAAATTGGTCTAGCAAAACTTCTCCATGCATCATAATCA
Source organism: Papaver californicum (assembly GCA_023531435.1). NCBI lineage: Eukaryota > Viridiplantae > Streptophyta > Magnoliopsida > Ranunculales > Papaveraceae > Papaver > Papaver californicum. Next base: position 9,023,815 of record JAJJMC010010614.1, on the reverse strand, counting down.
GCACTCTATGCTCTATGGTTTTGTTGAGAATGAGATTGACTTAAAACTTACAGTGTAACCTTTGAGTTCTATAAACTATCTATGTTCAATCCCAATTGGTTGGATCTTTCTTTTATTTATTTTTTCTTCTATTTCTAATTCATTTTTATGCTAGGTATTTGCCATAAGAACTATAATATCACTCAAACAAATCTAACTTATCTAGAAAATGAGTAATGTCGTAATTATTTTGTTTAGCTGAGGTATTTATGTTGCACTCGCTTTTGTGTAGGAAATTTTGGTTAAAGGTTTTGTCAAAATTTCATGCACATATAGAAGCTCAGGATGGCAAGGATGTAACATATGAGGAGATAAAAAAGATCCTAGTGATTTGACTGGGGAGGAACAAATGGATGTTGCAATCATGTAATTTCATTTAGTGTTAACAAAATTTATGGGCCATTGTGAACTTTGCTTGTATATAAGAATGATTCATAATTATTCAACTAGGAAAATTGGTTTAAGTATTTCTTTTAATCTGTGAATCTTTACAAGATCCGTCATCCTTTCGGAATCTAGATCCTTTTAGGTAACCCTTAAGCATCTTATATTGCAATTTACTCTATTATTTTATGCATGATTTTTTTTAACGTGGACTAATTTGGTATTGATATGTATCGTTCGTGTTGCAGTAAAACATGTTCAGAACAATCACTAGGAAGAACATCACAAAATATTAGGGTGTTGAGCCCGCTGAGTTTAAGCGGACATTTTCTTAGGTTGGTATCTATTCTTTCATCAATTCATATTTTATTTTTGTAGCTCAAGAGGTCATCAGTTGATCTCATGAAAAAAATCTTTCTAGGTTCTAGTCTCCTAGACTACGAGGCCTTATATGGTGGCTTAATTAATGTCTTGTGCGTCTGTAATTTGAACCAGGTGTGGATGAAACAGGACATGATGCTGCCTTTGTAGATGTTGATAAGTAAATATCTTATTTTTCTTTGACGCCCGTGAGAAAGTCTTTTTTATCAAATCTTGTGTACATATTTAGGCTGTAGATTTAAGATGTTTAGTTTTGACTTGTGTTTGTTTGTCGATTGAACCACAACCAGATTTTTTCTGCAAAACATTGGTTGCAAGTGACACGAGCACTCATGGAGGTTTCTCTGTATTCCGTCATTTAACAGAAAAGCTACTATTCGGTTCAAAGTTTTAATTTATTAATTCTCAGTTTCACGTTCCTCTTTGGCATGACTTGATTTTGTTTATCCGATTTTATATGTAGTATTTTAATATGCAACCACCTGCCTGAGAACTCATTGCCATAGATTTACATGATAATTCACGGACTTTTCATCATATCCACCTAGGTCAGTTTGCTACTCTGTTTGGCGCGGTTTTACACTTTGTGTAGTGCTCTCTGGTAGTAGTGTTCCTATATGCACTGAATATTTAAAAAAAATCTTATTTAGTTATTTTCCTGTATATGCTCAGGTCATCAAAAATGCCATTTGCTTACAACGAGATGGATCCTTTATATTAATGGCAAAAGGCTATTTGCTGGTGACTCTATCTTATTTATCAGGTTTTTATGGATCTCCTAAATAACCTTTTGTTTCTAATTTTTAAAATAAAAGAGCACAAATATATTGACTCACTGCCTCACTTGATAGCAATTTTTCTTACTGGAGTAAATCCTAATATGGATCTTCTGATTGCTTGTGGTTGTGAAGAGAGACAAAAAGCAGCAGCTTCTTTTAGGTATTAGAAGAACTAACAGGCAAACCACCAACATATCTTCATCAGTGTTGTCTAGCGATAGTATGCACATTGGCGTTCTAGCAGCTCCGGCGCATGCAGCTGCAAACAATAGCCCCTTCACCGTGTTTTATAATCCAAAGTTAACTGCCTTTCTAATATATCTTACTTTTGAGAGTCTTTGAACTGCTGCATATTTCAGTAGAAATTTCACAATCAAGGGAATTAGGTTAAGTTTTACTTGGTCTTTTTGTGGTTGGCAATTTGTTTCAGTTCTGATTAGCCTCTCTGGTTATGAGTTTTGTTTCTGTGGGGCTAGTCTATCAGAAATTGTGGTTCCTTTAGCAAAGTACTACAAGGCTGTCTACTGGTATATGGAATAATCTCTTCATTGTTGATTATTATTGCTCAAATACCGGATGTATTTGTACAACTATATGGGTACAATTACAGGCATCAGTGATCTAGATCCTGTCAGGTGGAAAAACTCACAATGGCGTAATCTACACGTACACTATTTTTGGGGAAAGGCTTTCTAGTCCAGAAGCTCTGCTAGGAGAATTTTTTTCTAATTTTTTAATATTATCATCACTCAGCCCTTTTATATTTGAATAAGTTGGATGGGATAAGTCTACAACTGGAATTCAGGTTGAGCACTTGCTCTGAGTGTTGAAGTTATCCTATTTTGAACTTTGGCAAACATAAGATGTTGAAGGTATCATATTTTCAATTTGGGTATTTTAAGATGCTGAAGTGAAGTTGTAAATTAAATTTAGCTTTCAATATATAAGTGTTGAAGTACTACCAGCATTTTTAACTAGGGGTTTCATCATTTCCTTGTTATTCCGTCTTGTTAACAGTAAGCTACATATGTCATGGAGTTTCATGTCAAGGAATATAATGTTTGATTTGTAATAAAAATTCAATTTTTTGATTGTTAATTATTGCTTTTAAAGACTTTTCTGGGGACAATATTAATCTCAAAATTGTACCCAACATCTCTATATCCCTACATTGAGGTTGCTTGGGTTTGACACGGTGAGTATTTCAGATCATGACCATTACCCAAGTTAGTCACGGTTTGAAATGTAGTCCATGACCAATGAGCGAATTTGGTCACGATGAATCTTAATATTCCGTGTCTAAAGCACAAACTTATCACGGTATCAAACTGAGCACGTGGCTAATGAATGATAGATCCGTGACAATATTGTCATATTTTGTATACTGGTCACGATGCCAAATAAAACCACATGACTAAAGAAAATGTGGCCACGGTGAAATATACAGAACAATCACGAAATTCACCATGAACAAATGACATATTTTTGGCCTCGCAGCCTTTGGACATGATTTCCCAAATATGAAATACCGTGACCATATACCGTGATGAAATGCCCTTTTTGTACTAGTGCGCGTCTCTGTGGCACATCTTAGGAGTAGGTTGGCGGTGGCACTAGGCCAACGCATAAGAAGCTAGTGACGCGTCCCTGGGGATGCGTCTCAAAAGTAAGTTGGCACTGGCTAGTGCCAGCGATTTATAGGCTAGTGACACGTCCTTGGGGACGCTTCAAGAAGTTAGGTAGGTGCTGACACTAGCCATCTCCTTAGAAGCTTAGTGACGCGTCCCTGAGACACATCAGCAAATTAGGTTGGCACTGGCTAGTGCCAACGCCTTTGAAGCTTAGTGAAGCATCCGTGGGTACGCGTCAGGGAATTAGGTTGGCGCTGGCGATGCGTCCAAAGACAGCGCCTCTGACTTGTGGCGCGTCTCACTCGAGTCAACTTATGCCATTTTGCGAAGCATCTCTGAGGCATTGCTTGCTGGCGTTTCCAGGAGGAATGACGCATAATTTGTGGCAGTATAATGCTAAACTGGCATATTTTAAAGTCAGGGCGGCGAATTGTGATATGTTCTTTGCGAACAAGGCATTAAGTTGAAATGCATCTTTGGGGATTAAACACTAGCTATTCCCATATTTGATAGATGTTATTGGAACATCAATGCATATTCGAGACGAGTTCAAGGAATTCAACTGTGGAATTTATGTAACTTTTGAGAATGATTCGATAAGGCATAATGATGCTCAGATATTATAGAAAAGAAAGAAAAGAGATGTTTTGTTCATACTTCAAGATATTCCTAGGAATATCGACTATGAACGATGATAATTATTTAGACTTCGGTTTCCCGACTATAAATAATAATCAATTAAACTTGAACAAGTTTAAGAAAATAATTTTTGTTAATCAAATTCAAACTGTGTAGAACAATAACTTGAAGACTCTTAAATAGACTTCAGGAAAAACCCTAACTTGCGCAGCAAGAAAGGATGAAAAAACCCAATAAACCGACTCAAACCCTAATTTGCTATTTTTGGAAAATTTTGGTCGGCCTGAAATACTGAAAGTACTCTTAAAATAAAACTATTCTCCCGGGGTTGAGAAAAATTCTCCCTCGAATTTTCTTGGTCATCATCAGAATAATCACTATTATACGGCACCAAATGTTTGACATTAAAAACATCAGAAGTACGAATATGACTTGGAAGCTTTAACTTGTAAGCATTCGAATTAATCTTCGCAACTATTTCCAAGGGACCAATCTGGCGCGCCTTAAATTTGTTATACTCGCCAACTGGGAAACGATCCTTTGTCAATATTTCCCACATAAAATCCCCTACTTCACAACTTTTATCTGCCGCCTTCTTATACCTCTCATAAGCTCGAAGCAACTGTTCTTCAGCCAACTTGTGAATCGGTTGCAACTGTTAGATACGGTCTTCAGCTCGAACTTCAATTCTCTTCAGATCAAAAAAATATGCTAAATCTACCGGTGCTCATGGATTGTAGCCATAAATAACCTCGAATGGACTCATACCCAGACTACGGTTTACTAAACGATTAAACGAAAACTCAGTTTGGCAAAGTTTCTGATCCCAACTCTTCAGATTTTTTCTAACCATATACCGTAGTATATCACCCAATGAACGATTCACAACTTCTGTTTGGCCATCACTCCGACGATGATACACACTACTGAAGATAAGCCTTGTTTTAGCTAGTTTCCACAAAGTTTTCCAGAAATAACTAAGGAATCTTGTGCCCCAATCACTAACATTTGAACATGGAAATCCATGTAAATGATATACTTCACGTAAGAACAATTCAGCTACCTTCAGTGCATTAGTAGTCTTCTTGTAAGCAATAAAATGGGATATTTTTGAAAATGGTCAACAACTACAAATAATGAATCATGTCCCCTCTGAGTTCGAGGTAAAACCAACACGAAATCCATGCTCAAATCTTTCCAGGGTTGACTTGGAACTTTCAATGGAATATACAACCCTGCATTAGTTGCTTTTCCTTTTGACACTTAACAGATTCGAAACTATCCAAGAATCTAGCAACTTCATGCCTCATTGTTGGCCAGTAATATGACTTCGAAACAAGTCAGAAAGTCTTATCCCTTCCCATGTGCCCCTAGTCATGTAACTCCTTAATAATCTTCAAATAGAGGCTAGAATCAGGGGTACACAATTGATTACCTTTGAAGAGAAATCCTTCATGCATAAGGTAATCACTTTGTTTGACTGAGTTGATATCATCCACAACCTCCGCAAAGTTTGGATTTGGTAGAATATGATCATAATACGAATCAAAATCCATTACCTCATTTCACATGGTGTTGAATATCATACTCCTTCGGCTTAAGGCACCAACAACTTGATTTTGCAACCCAACTTTATGCTTCAGTACAAAAATAAACTCTTGCAAATAACCAGCCGATTTACCATGTCTAGAAGAAAGCTTCTCTTGACTGTTGATGTAATTCAAAGAATCATGATCAAAAAATATAATGAACTCATTATGAATTAGATAGTGACGCTAATGCTTTAAAGCTTGAACTATAACATAAAACTCCACATCATAGGTATTATAGTTGAGTTTAGCACCATTCAACTTCTCACTTATAAGCTACAATTCGTCCTTCTTGACTCAAAACAACTTCAATTCCCACATTCGATGCATCGCAGTGTAGTTCAAATGGCTTGCTGAAATCAAGTAACACCAACAGTAGTGCAGTTATCAGCTTTGTCTTGACAGCTTCAAAGGCTTCGTCAGCTTCCTCAGACCATGAAAACTTTCCTTCTTTCATGCATTCAGTAATGGTGCCATAATGGTGCTGAAGTGGGGAATAAAATGCCGGTAAAAAGAAGCGAAACTATGGAAACTCCTCACCTCGTGTAACGTAGTAGGTGTAGTCCAATTTCTTACAGCTTCAACCTTGGACTCATCTACCTTGATTTTATCCTTGGTCACAACATATCCGAGAAATATAACTCGGTCTGTCATGAACGAACACTTCTTAATGGCCGAAAATAATTTCTCACTGCGTGGAACTGAGAGCACTTCTCGAAGATGCTGAACATGCAAGTCCAAGTTAGTAATATAAATAAGAATATCATCAAAATAAACAACCACAAAAGTACTGATAAAGGGTCTGAGTAATTGATTCATGATACGCATGAATGTACTTAGCGCATTGGTCAACCTGAATGGTGTAACAAGCCACTCATATAATCTTTCTCGATTTTTGAAAGAAGTCTTCCACTCATCACCTTCACGTATTCTGATCTGATGGTACCCACTCTTCAAGTCGAGTTTTCTAAACACCTTTTGCTCCATACAATTGATCTAACAAGTCATCTAATATGGGAATTGGAAAACGATATTTGACTGTGATTTTGTTGATGTCTGTCAACGTACATCCTCCACGTCCATCTTTCTTTGGAATCAGCAAGGATGGTACTGCACAAGGACTTAGACTTTGTCGGATCAATCCTTTCTGTAGAAACTCTTCCACTTGACGACGAAGTTCTTTATGCTCCTTAGGACTTATTATATAATGCACTTTATTTGGCAAGATTGATCCAGGAACTAGATTAATACGATGTTGAATATCCCGGAGAGGTGGACTCGTTAGGAAAAATATCCATAAATTCTTCAATTAAAGGTTGAGCTACAATAGGGATACTACTTTCATCCTGTTATTTTTCTTTTCCGATCAAGATATACAATTCACCTACATCTTGTACCTCATCTTCAAACTGCTTAAATGACAAGAGATTGGTAGCTTCTCCAGTAAATAGTGTAGGTGCAATCTCTTTACTAGGTACAAGTATTATATGTACGTCGTTCCATAAAAAATTATAGGTATTCTTATACCCATCATGACTAATTTTCCTGTCAAACTCCCATGGACGACCCAACAACAAGTGACAAACATCCATACTAGTAACGTCACACCATATTTTATCTTTATATTTGTTACCATTTAAAAAAGAAATCAAGCAACGTTTGTTTACTTTTATCTCATTCCCTTTCTTAAGCCAAGAAAGCTTGTATGGATGTGGATGTGCCTTGGTTTCCAGCTTGAATCTTTTCACGACCTCTTCATCAAAAATATTCTCGCAACTTCCAGGATCAATAAATAGAAGATAAACTTTTCCTTTGATCATACATGTTGACTGGAATATATTGTTACGCAACCAGCTGTCACCCTCATTTTTATGTGGAGTGAGACAACTCTTACCATAAATTTCACTCCTTTATCTCCAACAAATTCTTCATCGATAGGTTCAGAATCATCCTCAGGATCCTCCTCATAATCAGTTACCCATGCGTCTTATTCACGGTTGTTCTCAGTGAAAAAGACCTTGGTTGCTCGTTCTACTTTGTGACTAGATTTTTTACACTTATTACACCTACCTCCAAAAGTTTTAACTGAGGTTTTATTTGGTGTAGACGCAAAATTCAGTTTATTACAAGTACTAGGTGTTGAAGTACTACGGTTACTTGCTGGAGATGATGTCACATTCTTACCCCAAGTTACGATTTTACGCCCCACTTGTTTCTCTATTTGCCTTGCTCTATGATGTGTATCAGAAATAGAGCAACAATCAAACATGTTGAGTGTATCTCTGATATTGTTGAGGGAGACCACCTATATAGCGAGCGACCTTTTGTTCATTTGACTCTGACAAGTCATTAAGAGAAAATAATCGATAAAACTCATGGTGTAATCGTCTATAGAACGTATTCCTTTGTATAGGTTTTGCAGTTGTTGGTAAATCAATCCAATGTAGTTATGTGGTAAAAATTTGTTCTCATAAATTTCTTCAACTTCTCCTATGATACTAACTTCTGTTTTCCCTTACTACTGCGTAGCAGTTTGTGTTGTTACCCCCACGAATTAGCCCTCCCACAAAACATAGTCGCCACTAAAGAAACTCGTTTGTTATATGGAACTTTTTTGAGTTCCAATACTTCGTCAACCGTATTCAACCAAGAAAAAAACTCTACTGGTTCCAAGCCACCATAAAATTTTGAGATCTCTACTTTTATTCTTGCCTTCCAGCGATCAGAATCTTCTCGTTGAATTATTATACTAAAGGGTTGGCATTATCATCTTCTTCTTCATGTCAAAGGTGATATCGACCCAGCAAATCTTAGACGTCTTCAATGAATTCTTCTTTAGATCTCCATGGAATGAAATCTTCAGGACCTCCTCCTCGACCTCGGCCACGACCGACTGCTACTCTTGGTGGCATCTTATTAACCCTAAAATCAACCTTGCTATGGCAACCAACTGATGCAGTGGATATTATAGAAAAGAAAAGAAAAGAGATGTTTTGTTCAGACTTCAAGATAATTTTTAGGAATACCGACTGTGAACAATGATAATTATTTAGACTTCGATTTCCCGACTATACATAATAATCAATTAAACTTGAACAAGTTTAAGAAAATAATTTTTATTAATCAAATTCAACTGTGTAGAACAATAACTTGAAGACTCTTGAATATACTTTGGGAAAAACCCTAACTTGCGCAACAAGAAAGGATGAAAAAACCCAATAAACTGACTCAAACTCTAGTTTGTTATTTTTGGAAAATTTTGGTCAGCCTAAAATAATGAAAGTACTCTTAAAATAAAACTATCTGCAGCAAACGAAGACCCAAACAGACTCTTAACGAAGAAGTTATTAATAAAACAAAAACTTTCTTAAAATAGCAAAAACGCCTGTTTGAAGCCCTAAAGGATGGAATTTGGCTAATTATGGCGACCATGTGGATCTATAGATAAACATGTTTGATCGTTGGCCCGTTTCCAATCCAAATGGACCCCTCTTGAGCTAAATTACGACACTCGGGTTTTTAGCCTCTAAATAAGCTATAACTTGCTCATCTTCATCACATAAATATTGTTAATATTAGAGAGGCTATAGTATTACTTTAGAACGCCTGTAGTTGTTTGTAGAAACTGTGTTCTTAATTTTCCTGTAGAATATAAGTATAAATACAATATTCTCATTCTAGCACTCTGTAACTCCTTTTTGGTTGAAGGTGCATGAATGGTAATGCATCTCTTATGCAATGTGGCCTACACATTGGTGCATACTTGATGCGTAAGCGTCAATATGCTTGTAGCTTAGCCTATTGGAGTTTGAATGATGTGAAAGCATCAGTCATCCATGTTGTTTACTCGATGATGCATATTCGCAATACTATGTGGCCTTAGTTATGAAAAACCTTGTACATATCTTGCGAAAGTCCCTTGGCCTATATGAAATAGGATTTGCTTTCTTTTGGCCTTGCGACGGAAGTTGGAAATTATTAATGATGCGGATTGTATATGCCTAAGCATATCCTTTCGAAACAATTGACCATTGGCATCGATGTTGGCTTTGACTTAATAGTATTAAGTTGCTTGTACCATTCGAAATGACCCTTCGGATGAACTACGGTCATCCTTGATCCCTTCACGGCACGTGTTGAGTATGTAGGTAGCCGCAATCCAATGCATTTATGGTCCAGCATCTTGTTGCTCATATTATCTAATTGAGAGATGATTACAATAACTTTCCAACTCATATCATATGGCTCGGCATTGCTAGGAAAAAATGATTTTTGCCACACTCGATGAGTTAGTTGCAATTTATTTGATGGATGTTTATACTTTCTATCAAGCTGTACGACATGGATGTCATGTACCTGGTTGCTGCATCTTTGCCAAGAGCAAGATCACTGCACGCACCCAGTGCATGGTTGAAACAAAGTTAAGAAAACATAAAATTAAGTCTGAAATGGCGTAGGTGCTAGTTAAAGGCATGATTTAAACCTAGATAATGCTCGTAAGTATGTGATGCATTCCAAAGGAATCACCATTGGCTTTTCTAGCCTTGTACTCTTTGCGGAACAAGGGTAAGTTGGAATATTATGAAGCTATGATAAGTGCTTAATTCACATGTTTCTATTGTCAAATCCATACTTGTTTTAGCTGTTATTCATGCATATTACTTGTTATAACTCTTGTTTTCTATCTTATGTTTCATATTAGGTAAATCATCCAAAAAGGTACAAAGTGCTAGAATGAGCAAGGAAGTAAAGTATACAAGTGAAGACGGTCCAAACACCAAGCTCAACTTATCCAAAATCAGGATTTCTTAATGCCATCTTGAAGAGGATGAAAAAAAAGAATCCAATGCAAAAAGAATAAGGTCATTCAGACATCGGACGAAGAAGTTATGAGCAAAACAATATAATATTGAAGACTTAGTTCACAGACCGCAGAGGTTTGCAAACCGGAGCATTCTGATTTTTTAAATTTGGCATGCGTTTTGGACTTCTAAACAAGGAAAATACGGTCCCGGAATGATTCTAAACCCTAGAAAGAGAGGATACTTGATGCCCAAACATTGAAGGCTATAAAAGAAGACTTCTAGAAGTAATCTCATATACTCCACCTCTCATATTACAATTCTACATCAAAAACCTAAGGTTTACCCCTTTTAGGGGGAAACCACCATTCTTCTTCATCTTCTTCTTACTTGTAATATGAGTAGCTAATTCTTTTGTTGATTAAGGAAGAATTCAATGTTCTAGACATACAAGTTTATTTGGAGTTTTAATCATTATCGTTTGTTTTCACTATACCTAGGGCTTATGATTGATTTCTAGATTGTTCAAGTTTACAATTGGATTAATCTATTGATTATTCTATTGCTAGTATTGAGTTATGAGATAAGTAATCGTCCGTACACTCATACACAAGTAGAAATCGCGATACCTTGCAGAGGGATTCTGTGGAGCAATTGCAAGTGAAGACAACACCAGCAGGTGGACCTTGATCTAAGAGTTTAACTACTGGGATCAACCTAAATTCAAAAAGATTAAAGCACTTGATTGGGTTACACCTTGAGTGATCTACTAATTGGTGGTTCAGACGAATAAAATCTGGTAGTTGAGAACTTTCGTATCCAATGATAAAGGAGTTTTTGGGATAACACTGATCTAGATGCTATTCTACAGTTGGTGATGAATGATTCTAACGAAAGATAAATAAGTATACTAATTCAGTCAACGTTTGGTAACGACGAAGGACTCCCTAATCATCTTTTCTTCTTATATATTTTTTAAATTACTTTAAACAACCAAACCCCCATTAATATTGTTTTTATTATAGTTTTGCTAATCTAAATAACATCTATATTACACATCTCTCTATAAGAACGATCCTTATTATCGTTATATTACTAGTTAAATAGTGAAAATATAGTGAGTAATTTGTTGCACTTACGACGCGCATCAAATATTGGCGCCGCTGCCGGGGAGAAGTTGCTAATTGATTTGTTATTTTTTCTATGTTGTTTTAGCAATTTAGATATTTTCATGTTTTCCTTTATTGTTTTCATATTTTTTAGGTTTTCGTGGTATTAACAACTCGTTGAAGGTGTTCAAATCTCGTCAAAAACGGGAGGTAAATTCTGAAAACAGGTTGTAAGTATCACTTTTAGTTATTTTTGTTTTAGGTTTTAGATTTTTAATTACGGAAATAACATGTACGGTGCACAAGATCAATCATATAATAGTGATAATCAATATGGTTTTCAATCTCATTCTTATGACAACTACCAACTATACCAAGGGTATAATCAAAACCAATTCTTTGGTTACGACCAATACCTTATGGAACTTTATGATTATTCTCATACATGTCAACAACCTTATGACAGACATGTAAGTGAACAATCACAAGGATGGGGGGATGGTTATGCTCCTAATAATTCTTCTAGTCTTGCAGATCTAATGCAACAATTTATGGATAATTTGGATCGAGAAATTCAAAAGTTGGACGAGCATAACAAAAAGACTGAAGATACACTCCAAGAACTTTTAGGGACTATGGAAGTCCTGAAGAATCACATTGGTCAACTTAAAGAGGAAATGACGAAGGAAGAAGTTTGGACTCAAAGCCAAAATAATTTTTCCACTGTTAGTAATAAATATACGATCAATGCTAAAGATGATGAACCTTCTGAAATTCCTTGCAACGATGATGAAGTTATTCCAACTCCAGATCATAGTAATGACCATTCGCCTATTTAAAAAGAGGATTCTTGGTATAAAAAAACTATTGTTCTAAACGGAAAAGACCCAGTTATTTCTTTTGAGGAGATTCATACCGATTATCCTACGGTTTACACTAATGAGGTTTCCTTAGAACGTAATGTGATTCTAATGATGAAGAGTACAATTAGATGACACTCTTACATATGAACCTAATTTTTGGTCCGATGACGAGAGTGTTGAAGAGATGGAGATTGAGATTGAGAAAGAAACCAAATTGATTGATTTCGTGGAAGGACCAATTGAGCTTGCCAAGGATAATAGTGATGCTGAAATTTCGGTTGAAACAGACATTGATGAAGAATGGCTCTTAAAAATAGTTTGATAGAGGACCACGATATACATGAGGTAAATAATTCATTGGATTTCTTTAAAAATGATGAATATCCCGTAATACAAGAGATCGTGAAAGATTTTCTAATCCTTTGCATAACTATATATCTTTTGATCCTCCCTCAATCGAAGTAGTTCCCCCAAAGGTTGTTCCGATTTTTAAGGACCTAGATCACTTAGGGTTGAGTATATATGCTACAAAAATCCTTAAGAATTATTTTTCTTCTAACTATCTACCACTAGATGTGTTTGATTCTAACATTATGAAGGTTCACCGAGAGGAACCCAAAGAAGTTCCCTTGTGCTATGTTCTTTATACACTTCCAAGTGTAGAAAAGACTAAGTATGGGGGTAACTTCCACCAAATAACAATTTAAATATTTTTATCTTATGCTAACGTTTTTGTGAAGTTGTTATTAGAACTTCAGATTATTATCTGGGTGGAACCCCAAATTTTCAGATTGTTGGTTTACAGGCGCTAACCAGAAGGTCAGGCTGAGTACGTTAAACTAAACATTGAATGAGAGGCAACCCATTGGTTTTTTGTTTCTATCTCTTTTATTTTATATTTTTTATAGTTTTCTTATCACATTTGCATTCCCATTATAATTTCCATAGAGTCCTAAATCCATAATGAAGAAAATTTGACGAAAAACTTATCGTCAGAAAAATTCTGACAGTGAGACCGTTCAATGAAACGTCTCTGGAGACTTCGTTCGGAGTCGTATTTGAGTGGTTGAACCCAACTTTTGAAGTGGAAATACTCACCTTTCTGTTGAAAAAAGAAAATCAAATTTGGTATCTGTTAGGTAGGAGAGATTGTCCTAGTAAACCGAGTTCTGGATTTTTTTTCAGATTGCATGTTAGTCAGTCTAGAGGCCATAAAAGTCAGACCGTTTATCGAAACAGAATGCCCTTTTGACATGTTATAGAAAAGACTTATTCGAATAACTTTTGTCAAGGAATCTTTGCCAAATTCTTTACCAATATATACAGTTTTCAGGGTTACTATGTGGTTACGTCAGAATTCAGAAATTTCGGTTTTGCACATTGAGGACAATGTGAATTTTAAGTGTGGGGGAGTGATTAAGCATATAGAGTTTTAGTATTCACTCTTGTAGAGTAATTTTTTTTGATTTGTTGTATATATTTTTTGCATAAACCTCCAATTTTAGAGATTTTATAATCACTTAGTACACTTCTAGCTAAGTTTACAGACATAGTTCTTACCGAAATAACTGAACTTAGAAGTATTAGAGAACTACATTCGAGTTGCTTAGTTATTGAGAGGTACGAGCTGACAAAAATGGACCTAAACCGCCGATAGGGAATACAATATTTGAAAAGATGATCATTCAATACCCATGAGTGGGGCTCAAACCTTCAACTTTTCGTTTCCAGTGTTTCATCTGCGCAAATTCCGGGTAGAATGATGAGCTACTCAACTTCGCACCAATTTCAGCACTACTTTTTGATCTCTTGAGTGATATTTCTATCAATCTTAAGGGTGTCCTCAGAATTACTAACTCTATCTTGTAGTCTTGTTTGCAGTTGGCACCATTCTCTCGACAACAACAAGTCCATAGAAACACATTATCATCAACAAGCGGAGCATAAAAAATTTGAAGGAAAGTTGAATACAGTCAAGGTTTACAAGCAACAGTAAAAGAAAGAGCAAACTTCATATTTAAGTGAAGCAACAATACAAAGAGCAGAGTTATATATACATGTTGAAGACTTATGTACAAGAGTTAAAGAAATCAAAAGATGGGAGTTTGTGAAGTTCATGATATTAAGACAACACAAGTTGTGAAGAATCAAGTGGTAAAATCCTTCTCCCATGGCCAAATTAGTTTCATTTGTTAGTTTGCATTTCATTTTAGTATATAAAAAGTAAAAAAATTAGAAAAAAAAAAGAAAAAAAAAGAAAAATAAATGTTTTATATTGCTTTAGTATATTTGTTTTTGTATTCATTCAATAAGGACGTGGGGAAGAAGAAATCTATGCAGAAGTTTCAAACAAAAAGGAATTGAGAAAAAGAGTTACAATTTGTCAAGTTTCTACAAAGTTCAAGAGTTTATCATCAACAGTTGAAGACCGAAGACTGAAGACGTTTCTATTGGATTCTGTAAGAGTGGTGTTGATTGTAGACCGGGTGAGAAGGTAAGTAAGCATTCTTATCCTCCCATAGTGGTTGATTTCCTTTCTTAGAGGTCACCATAAAAAGAAAAAAAAGGTTCTTTTAGTCCTACGTTCTATGGGATAACATCTTCATATAATTCGAAAGGTTACTTTTCCTTCCCACCATTCAACGTCTGCAGATTTCTATCTTCATTCCTACCTGCGCATATGAGAACCATAGAGTGCGTCTTTTGAGTGTAATTTCATAAAAATCTATTGGTGATGCAGAAATCGAAACATTCGATCGCTCTCGAACCTGGATTCTTTCATATGGTGGTATTCTCCTAACTCAAGAGCTAATCCTGAGAATAATATTCTTTGGAATTTATCTTATTAACAGAAACTTTATGTCTTCATAGCTCTTTGGATGCATGTGATTTTGAAGTTGGAGTAGGTTTTGTGGGTATACCTCTTGTAAACGCTCACGAGAGTACAACTCGTCCATTAGGGACACATAGGGGTTTAAAGTCTTGTTAATCATGCTAAATGTAACCATGTCCTCGACGAAATGGAGTTGTTATATTTTAGTTTAGGTTAGTTTAGATAATAGTTTGCTCTAGGACTAGCAAAAGGTAAGTGTGGGGGAATTTGATTGAAGGGGACTTGGTTGAAGGTGTATGAGCGGTAATGCATCTTTTATGTGATGTGTCCTATACATTGGTGCGTACTTGATGCGTAAGCGTCAATATGCTTGTAGCTTATCCGATGGATCTTGAATGATGCAAATGCATCATTCATCCATGTTGCTTACGCAATGATGCATATTTGTAATACTAAGTGACCCTAGTTATGCATAACTTGTGCATATCTTGCGAAAGTCCCTTGGATTATACGAACTAGGCTTTGCTTGGCCTTTGGCCTTGCGACGGAAGTTAGAAATTGTTGGTAATGTGGATTGTACATGCCTAAGTATATCCTTTCAAAACGAATGACCCTTGGAATAGATGTTGGCTTTCCTCTAATAGGCTTAATTTGGTTATCCCATTCAAAATGACCTTTTAGATGGATTACGGTCATGCTTGATCCCTTTATAGTACGGGTTTGGTACGTAGGTAGCCGCAATTAATTCATTTGTGGTCCACCACCTTGTTGCTTATATCATCTAATTAAGATATGATTGCAACATCTTGTTAACACATATCATCTGGCTCGGCAGTCCATGATTGGTATTCCTTTCTTAGAGATCATCAAAAATTAAAAAAAAAAAGTTTTCAAAATAATAATTAAAAAAAATTAGCGTCACCATTCAACGTGTGTAAGTGTTCTCTCTTTATTCCTTCTTACACACATATACGAGACCCAATTCTATCGTTTATGAGTGACCGACCGGTGAGGCAGAATTCCTTCCGATGGCATTGGTTTAACATATTACACTCTCTTCCTCGACAATTAAGCATGAGAATAATGTTCTTTGGTATTTCTAACTTTTTATCATTAGTATGCAAAAACTTTATGTCCTCATAGCTCTTTGGATGCTTGTGATTTCGAAATATATAAAAGTTGGAGTAGACTTTGTGGGTATACCTCTTGTAAACCCTAGCGAGACTATAACTCGTCCACTAGGTACATCTAGGGATTTAAAAGCTTATTTCACATGCTAAGTGCAACTGTGATTCCTCCGAATGTGAGTTAGGCTAGTTTAGGATGGATAGTTTGCTCGATGACTAGCAAAAGCCAAGTGTGGGGGAATTTGATAAGTGCATTTTCTCTATATTTTTAGTATCAATTTTATGCAGTTATTTTCTTGATCTCTTGCAAGTTATTGTATATTTTGTTTATTTGTTTTTAATTAGGTGGAATCATCCAAAAGAAGGGAATTGGCACTCAATTGTGCAAGGAAAGAAGTGCTACAAAGGAATAATGACCAAATACTAAGTATAAATTATTCAGTGGGAAGGATTTCAAAAGATGGCAATCAAAGATGTTGTTTTTTCTGAGTTTCCATATGTTAACTGAACTTGTTCTGAAATCTTTTAATGAGGGTTTGAATGATGCTGGAAATGAAAGGGATTTGGAAAGTTGGGTTAGTAAGAATTATATGGCTAAAAATCATATTCTGAATTGTTTAGAGGATGCACTGTATGATTTTTATAATGCAAAAGAGAACTTTTCTGCTTTTGATTTATGGGCTGCTTTAGATGCAAAATACCAAGCTAAAACTGATGGAAGTAAGAAGTTTTTGGTAGCTAGGTTCTTGGAATATAAAATGTCGAATGATAAATCTGTGTATGATCAATTCCTTTAACTTCAGCGTATTATCAATGAAATACTTGCTGAAGGCATGGTGATAGATGAAACTTTTCAAGTGTCTGTTGTGATTGAGAAATTACCGTCTTTCTAGTCCGAATACAAACGTAGATTGAGACATGAAACTGATAAATTCAGTATGGTTGATTTGGGTATGAAGATTCAAGTGGAAGAGTTGTTATGCTCCAAAGACAAGAACGTATCTTCTGCAAGGGACATGTCCAACAAGGATCATGTAATTGAACACAGTCTTCCAATACTGAAAAGGGTGAGAGAAGCTAACGCAACCCTAAGCCTAGCCATCACAAGAAAGGTATATTTCAGAAACCAAAATTTGGTATTGGTAAAATTAAAGGTGCTTGTTATTTTTGTGGAACTCCTGGTCATATGACAATTCATTGTAGAAAATGTAAAGACTTTAATAATAAGAAAAACAATGCTAATTTGGTGAAAACAACAAGAACGAGTTTTCTGGTACGATGTCTGAAGTTAGACTGGTGGGTAGACTCTTGTGCTACCAAGCATGTCTGTGGAAACAATGATATGTTTACCTCATATCAGAAGGTAGTGGAAGGGGAGAAACTCTACATGGGTAACTTATCTGCAGCACAGGTTGCAGGAAAAGGAAAAGTTTGGCTAAAGTTCACTTCTGGAAAGACTCTATCATTAAATGAAGTTCTTTCATGTTCCGGACATCTACAAAAATCTTGTCTCTTGTGGTGTTTTAGATGATAAGGGTTTTAAACTTGTTTTTGAATATGGAAAAGTTGTTGTCACTAAGTGTAAGGATTATGTAGGTAAGGGTTATAAGACTGAGGGTCTCTATAAACTTAATGTAACCTTTGATGAAATGAATAAAATTGATTCTTCTTCTTATGTTTTTGTGTCATTAAATGTTTGGATTGTAGACTTGGACATATAAATTATAAGTCAATGCATAAACTGGCTAGCATAGGCTGCATACCCAAATCTAGATTGGATAATGAACATAAATGTGAAGTATGTGTAGAATCAAAAATATGCTAAAAAACCTTTTAGAAAAAATGTTCAAAGAAATTTTAAACCCTTAGAATTAATTCATTCATACCTAGTTGACATGAAATCAGTTCAAACTAGAGGTGGTAAGAAATGCTTTGTCACTTTTATAGATGATTGTACGAGGTACTGGCACATATATTTGCTTAAAGGTAAGGATGATGCCTTAGAAGCCTTTAAGATGTATAAACTAGAAGTTGAAAACCAAATGAGTGATACCATTAAAACTGTTAGGTCTGACCGTGGTGGTGAATATGTAATTCCTACAGGAGATTTTTGCATAGAACACGACATTATACACGAAGTAACCCCTCCTTATTCACCACAATCTAATGGTGTGGCTGAACGGAAGAACCGAACCCTTAAGGATATAATGAATGGCATGTTAATTAGTTCAGGATTACCTGCAAACTTGTGGGGGGAGGACGTCCTCTCAGCTTGCTATGTCTTGAACAGAGTACCCTTTAAAGGATTGTACAAAACTCCATATGAGTTATGGAAAGGTAGACAACCTTCTTATGCATACTTTAAAGTGTGGGGGTGTTTGGCTAAGGTTTCCATTCCTCCCCCTAAGAGTACCAAGATAGGACCCAAAGTTGTTGACTGTGTCTTCATAGGGTATCCTGAGCATACTACTGTATATAGATTTATGGTTGTAAGTTCTGAAATTTCTGAAATTGGTGTGAATACTATTATGGAATCTAGGGATGCTATATTTTTGAAAATATTTTTTCATTGAAATCTGATTCTCGCATGATATGTGTTGATCCCCTCGATGTCCCTTCGACCATCAGACATTACCTTTAGAGGAAGATGAAGTTGAATTTGAGCCTAGAAGAGGTAAAAGACTTAGAAAGTGAAAAATCTTTTGGGCCAGACTTCATAACATGCTTAGATGAGACTGATCCACAGACTTATAGAGAAGCCATGGCTTCTTCTGAAGCTCCATGGTGGAAAGAATCTGTCATTAGTGAAATGGATTCCATTATACAGAATGGTACGTGGGAGATTGTAGATTTACCTCTAGGGTGTAAACCCATAGGTTGTAAATGGATCTTCAAAATGAAACGTAAGGTAGATGGAACTGTAGAAAAATACAAAGCTAGATTAGTAGCTAAAGGCTATAAACATAAAGAAGGTGTATATTTCTTTGATACTTATTCACCTGTTACGAGAATTACTTCTATTAGGATGTTAATTGCTATTGCTGCCATTCATAACTTAGAGATACATCAAATGGATGTAAAGACAACTTTTCTAAATGGTGAATTAGATGAAGAAATTTGTAGTGAAAAGTTGTGAAAAAAAAGTTTGTAAACTGAAAAAATCTTTGTATGGTTTGAAACAAGCACCTAAACAGTGGCATGAAAATTTTGATCATGTAATGATTTCTGGTGGTTTTAAAATCAATGAATCTAACAAGTGTGTTTATAATAAACTTGTGAATGATGCATGTCTGATTGTATGCTTGTATGTTGATGATATGCTTATATTTGGTACAAAAATGGATATAATTAATTCTACAAAGAACATGCTAAATGAGAACTTTGACATGAAAGACTTAGGCCCCACTGATGTGATCTTAGGAATGAAGATTAAAAGAAATTCTAATGGATATAGTATTAGTCAATCTCATTATGTAGAATCTGTGCTTAAAAAATATAATCAGTTTGATTGTAAACCTGCTTGTACTCCGTTTGATCATTGTTATAGACTCAAAAAGAATAAGGGTAATGGAGTTTCACAACTTGAATACTCACGTGTTATAGGAAGTCTGATGTATTTGATGAATTGTACGAGACCGAACATTGCTTATGTTGTGAGTAGGTTGAGTAGGTATACCTGTAATCCGGGGAAGGAGCATTGGGATGCACTTATTAGAGTGCTGAGGTACTTGAAGTACACTTTGAATTTTTGTTTAAATTATGAGAGATACCCTGCAGTCCTTGAAGGATATTGTGATGCAAACTAGATATCAGACTCAGAGGAGTCTAAGTCTACGAGTGGATATGTTTTCACTCTAGCATGTGGGGCTGTATCTTGGAAAATTTCCAAACAGACATGTATAGCTCGATCCACTATGGAATCAGAGTTTATTGCGTTAGATAAAGCAGGAGAGGAAGCCGCTTGGCTAAGATGCTTTTTAGAAGACATTCCTCTCTGGCATAGGCTTGTGCCAGCTATATCTATACATTGTGATAGTCAAGCTGCAATAACTAATGCTAAAAACAACAATTATAATGGGAAGTCTATACACATTCGTAGAAGACATAATTCCCTGAAACAACTAATCTCAACTGTTATTTCTGTTGACTTTTTGAGGTCTAAGGAGAATATCGCGGACCCTTTTCCAAGGAGATAATTAGTAATACATCAAGGGGGATGGGGCTTAAGCTAATTAAATAAACTTTCCATGAAGGATACTCAACTTTGCTGGATGGAGATCCCAAGATCAAGGTTTTGAATGAGACAACTAATTTGTGGTGGGTTAAAGGAAACACTATCAGAGAATTTCATTCTCTGTCCCTTCCCTATGGTATAGACATGATAGTGTGACTGCATATGAAGGATGACTTTATATTAAGTCTTAATGAGTTTTATAGTTTCAATTTAAGATTGAAGTGGGGTGTAGCAGTAAACACTCTTAATAGAATTCACCTATCTGAATGTGGAAGTGGGCCGCTTCCTATGAGAATTGAGCTGATTCTCTAGAGCATTATGAGAAACGGGATACATCCAGGGCAAAAATGGACACAACAACACGAAATTGACGGCACCTAGAGTGATATCACGCGTGGAAGTTATTGATGAACTACACCAAACGATGGTAGTTCAAGACATCGCGTTCACTGTCCATTAAGTAGTTCCGGTAGTTTCTCACTAAGCAAAGGTTCAAGACCTTATGGATACCTATTGCCTATAGTGATATTTCTCGCTTTCTGATTTCTGATTTTTATCAGTTTTTCATTCTTGTGGGGGATTGTTGGAGAAAATGATCTTATTTGTTTTGTTTTTGGTCTTGGATTAATTGGAATTTAGGACCAAGGGGTCACTAAGGAAACTGCCTCATTTACACTATTTGTGAATGAAACATTTAGTCCCACACAGGAGAAACTAAAGATGTTTCCTCTCCATATTACTTAGAAGTTTGCATATAAGGGAGGCCCCTTAGGGGTTAACACACTTTTGTGTGAGGGAGAATACTTAGGCTATAGGCTAGTTGGTACAACCACATATTTCACAAACGAGCGGTGCTTCGCACCGAAGCACGCACGCCGTCGCCGTCCGAACGGGCGGGCTAGGCCGGGCTCGGGCTCGGGTTCGGGTTCGGGTTCGGGTTCAGGTGTGGGTGTGGGTTAATCAAGACTTATCTTTTTGGACAAAATTCTTTTGAAATATTTTCTAAATAAATTTAATTTTCAAAAATAAATCTTGTCTTAATAAGGGGGATGTCTGAACCGTGGAGATAATTTTCTTACCTTATTTTCTCTTTTGCAACATTATGTGTGTTAAATGGTGACATTATTTTTTGCCCTTTTTCTTACTAGTCAACATTCAATTCACACATAATATTTTATTAATTAGAAAATTTATTTTCCTTAATTGATGCACTGATTTCACTCCCCATCTTTTCCTATAAATTGAAGTTGAATTCTCTTTTCCAAATCATCCCAGAGCAGGCTACTATCCCCATTGCTTGTTTATTTCATTCCTTCATATCTTGTTGAGTTTGTTGAGTGGGTGATTTGTATTGTGCTTATACAGATCATAACGGGCAGGTCTATCCTGGACACATCTCTGTTGTGGGGTATAGCATCTCTCATTCTTGAGGAGTACCCGCGGTCTATTGTGTTAAGGACAATTTGCTGAGCAGGTGGTTTTGTCCTTTGTGTGCAAATCAATTCAGAGATTTTATTAGCGTTAACATCTTCTGTTTTAGTATTTTTATTGTTGCGGATTCAACAGGTGATGGGTGATTGGCAGTGATAAGCTTAGGTATAGCAGTGAATGGTGTTTTTGGAATAAAACAAGGAATAATGTGATAACGAGAGTCTGTAGCAGTTGATGGACGTGATGGTGGTTTTGTGTATTGCTGCCATATTTGAGTATTAATGGGATTGAGTCTTTGGTGGTTTGGATCGTATTCAAAAAAGAAAGAGAGTTCGAGCTACAGAACATGGAGTGAAGTTTGATGATTGTTTTCGATGGCAAGTTCAAGAAAATAGAAAGTAGAGAGAAAGATTAACATTGGGTTTTCTCAAACTTGAGATATCATGAAAACAAGTTTGAGTGTATTTTGGTTTTAGAACAAGATAACTTGAGCGACAAAACAGAGCCGAGAGAAGATAAGCTTGCTGCCAGCAATTTGGTTATATTCGGTTTTGGATAGATATTACAGCTGGAAAACATCCACAAGGTGACTCCTTTGTCGTTTATTTCAGAGATGAATGGTGAAAATTAAAACGTGTTTGAATGTTTTTATCGGTTTAGAATTATTTGGTAATGATCAGATTCAAATTTGTAGGGTTGAATTGCTATAAAATAAGGCTCAAAATACTAACAAAAGACATGCTCTCAACCTCAGTTTCATGCACAGAAATTGTTTGTAAAGTTCATGAAAGAAAAATTCAGCAGAAATTCAATAGTTCTTCACCACTTGTTCGTGCGGTGTATGGAACTTCATCTCATGACAATAGCATCAGCAGCGTGGTTCAACGCAAGGTTTTATTAAATTATGATTTTTCTTTAATTTGATTCTAGCAAACTTTAATATGTGTAGGTAATTATTTCATTGATTAAGGATGATTTCCTAGTTCTAAACATGATTTTAATTTTTATATAAATCTATTTTGAGTTTTTTCACATAAGTACGGTTTTTTAAATTATAATTAATGTCTATGATTAATTATAAAAAAATTTAGGTGGACATCTGATTTTTTTTATTAATTAATCTAATGCTAGTAAAAATTTAGAAGATAAGTGTAACAATCAACTAATTTTTTGAGCAAGTAGAGAATACAAGACCTTGCATAGGGATTCTGTGGAGCAATTGTGTGTATAAACAACACTAGAAAGTAGACCTTGAGCTAAGAGTCTAACTACTAAGACCAACCTGTAAATTCATAAAATAATATAATGCATTCGACCAAATTACATCTAGATGAGCTACTACTAGCTAGGTGGTTTAGACGAATAAAATCTGGTATTCGAGAGCTTTCGTACTCAGTGATATAAGGAATTTAGGGGATAACACTGAGCTAGATACTATTCTACAGTTGGTAATAATCTTTGATTAACAATGAATAAATGAATATGTTAACTAATGAATATTCAGTAACGAAGAAGCATTTTATTGAAAATATTTTATAAAAAACCCTTTGTGACATTTTTCAACAACTAAAACTCCTTGTTCTTCGTGGGATCAAACCTTATTGCCATTATATTATTTATTAATTTAGTAGAAAATAAGATAATTAATCTGTTGCGCCTACGAATCGCATCATCTACCGATCTTTATCTTAGACAAAAACCATCAAGACAGTAGCAGCGACCATATCTCCATATTTTATCTAACTCCACCACAAATCTGTTCGAGCTCATTTTTTATTATTTCCTTGATTTTCTCGAGCTCCATCTCAATCTCTATCCAACTTCATCGGCAATGATCTACACTGGTTATTTGATAATTCTTCCCTTGTAAAACTCAATTCCACTTCTTTCAGAGATGCAACCTAACAAAAGACATAAACTACAAAACTAATAATAATACACGATATTTCACACAAAATCTAAAAATAAGTATAAGAAAATGATACTTAAGATATGTAAATTATGCAGTTATCAAATTCCCCCACATTTGGCTTTTGCTAGTCCTCGAAAAAACTACAAATTTAAAGTAACTATAACAACTCCCTTTCGTTGAGGATACGGTCATGCTTAGCATGTGTAACAGGCCTTTAAACCCCCTAGGTGTCCCTAGAGGACGAGTTATAGTCTCGGCAGGGTTTAATAGAGATTTACCCACAAAACCTACTCCAACTTTCAAAAATTCCAAAATCGTAAGCATCCAAAGAGCTATGAGGACATAAAGTTTCTGCACACTAATAATAATAAGTTAGATATATCAAAGAACATTATTCTCATGCTTAACTCTTGAGTTAGGAGAAAACCACCATATGAAAGAATTCAGGATCGAGAGCGACCGAATGTTTCTGCCTCACCAATAGGGTTTTATGAATTTGACACTCAAAAGACGCACTTTATGGTTCTTATATGTGCAGGCAGGAATGAAGATAGAAATCCTGCACACGTTGAACGGTGGGAAGGAAAAGGAACCTTCTGAATTATATGAAGATGTTATCCCATAGAGACATGGGACGAAAAAAAAACCATTTTATTTTATTTTCTTTGATGTTCTCTAAGAAAGGAAATCAACCACTATGCAAGGATGGGAATGCTTACTTATCTTCTCACACGATTCACAATCAACACCACTCTCATAGCATCCAATAGAAACGTCTTCGTATTCAACTGTGAATGATGAACTCTTGAACTTCATAAAACTCTAACAATTTCTAACTCTTTTCTGCTCAAATTCTTGTTGTTTAAAACTTCTTTATAGATTTCTTCTTTCCTACGTCCTTAGTGAATAAATACAAAAACAATATACTCTAAAACAATAAAAACAAATTATTATTTTTTCAAGAAATGTGAAATACAAACTAAAAGAATAACAATGAAACTAATATGGTCGTAGAGAAAGGACTTTACCACTTGATTCATCACAACTTGTATTGTGTCGGTATCCTAAACTTCATAAAAATCCACTTCTTTTGATTTTTCCGCTCTTGTACTTAGTCTTCAACTATGATATAAAATTATGCTCCTCGTATCGTTACTTTTTTTTGAATATATAATTTTCTCTTTCTTCTATTGTTGCTTGTAAACCTTAAAGGTCTTCAACTTTCCTTCAAATTTTTAATGTTCCGCTTGTTGATGATGATATGTTTCTATAGACCTATTCTTGTCGAGAGAATGGTGCCAACTGCAAACAAGACTACAAGATAGAGTTAGCAATTCTGATGAAACCCTCATGATTGATAAAATAGCACCCAAGAGATCAAAAAGTAGTGCTGAACCCATAACATTTTGCATTCCATCTTGCATTTTTCGACGGTATCTACAGCGACGACTTCACTGGGGACATTGAGAATCTAATTTGAAATATAATTGGGATTTTAGGGTTTTGATTTGACACTTCTCGGTATTTGCACACACTAATGTGTACGAACCCATAGCATTCTGCATTCCATCTTGCATCTTTCGGAGTCCGATTCTTAGGAAAATCCTTGGCTAGAAAGATGAAACCTTTGGGCGTTATCAGCTGAATCCACAAGCCTTAGCCTTGTACTAAAGAAGACTAGTCAAACTGCGTCTGAGGTATATTTCGCTAAGGTACCCCAAGCTTACCCAAGTCCTAGTAAAACTTGTATCCATGTGCATATATTTTGAACTGCATCTATTAGTGCAAAAACCCGAGGCATAAACACCCCTGCATTAACCATATATTCTTTGCTTGTTCGAAACAGTAACATGAAACTTTTCAAAGAGAAAATGGCCAAATATACTGGAATGATTGGCGACACTGCTACAGTGTCAGGGTTGCTGGAATAATTCCAGAAGATGCTGGATACTAAGTTCACCGAATTGAAAGCCGAGACCAAGAAGTTGACTCTCCAAACAGTTGGTGAGGCTCTAGGAAAACATGAGGGGTCTGGAATGGGGAAAATAGTAAAAGTAACCCAAATGATGATGATGATGACGAGGTTAAGGTGGACAATTTTGGAGAAACATGAGAGACCACGACAAGAGAAAGGCAGTTATCCCAGAGGCTCAAAGAGGTTGAAAGGACCCTGCAGAGAATGGGTAAGGGTACAATAGATACGCACGGGCTATTTCCTTATCCCGGGATTCATTTGCATCCGGACTTTAAATTTCTTGACATGGATAGGTATGATAAAAATGGGTGCCTAAAAACCCATATTCGTATGTTTGTTGGATACTTGAAGCCATTGGGTATTAATAATGGATTGTTGGTGCAGTTGTTCAGAAGGAGTTTGACCGAATATTCTTAAAATGGTTAATAAGGACAGACCCAACTCTAGTCTCTACATGGAAGAATATGGTTAATATGTTTGTGAGACGATTTACACAGGTTACCGAGATTCATTTCACCCGTAAATATTTGGAGGTAGTCAAATAAGTTCCACGTGAAACCGTTACTGAATTCTTTCCACGTTGGAGGAAAAAGGCTTTAGAATTCTATGAGAAACTAACGAAAGAGAAGATGGTGGAAATTATGATGAACTGCTTAAATTGTGGGTGCTCTAACAAGTTGAGTTCTTCCTACCATGCAACATTATTATCTTTGTGGAAGGCAGGCTCACAGATAGATAATGCATCAGATTCAGGCAGAATGACAAGGTTGTTCAACCAGGTAGACCAAAAGAGAAATAAGAACGATGGGACCACAATCGCGTCCAAAGATCAAGTGAATATTGTGTCAGAATTTTTACGACAGCCATACCAACCTGCAGAAACTATATCAACTGTTTTTTCACCCCCAAGGCAGTACCCGGGAAAAGGGAAAAATTGGAATCAGGGAAGCTATGGGCGTCCACAAATAAATTTTACTGAGTTAGGGAATCTAATGAGCCAGATGCTTCCAGCATTGGTTGTCAAGGGTTTGATAAAACTACCAGCCTTAAGACCTCCTCTACCAAATCCACCAAGCTGGTTTAATCCAGATGCGAGATGTGAATTCCATAGAGAAGTTGGGCATTGGACCAATAGATGTGCCACCCTAAGGCATACAATTCAAGATATTATCGAGTCAAAATAGTTTTCTGTTGGCGAGATAAGGCATCCCAATATAAATCATAATCTGTTACCAACCCACCAAGGACATCCCATGATTAATTTTGTTTCGACAGAAAGGGAAACCAATCCGACCGATTCAATCTATAAGTACAATGAAGAAATTTGTTTGACGATCCATATATCCGATATTTTACCTTCTCGTCATCCACAAACTATCCACATCAGCGAAATCTTCATGGATCATGTACAAAGTATGAATTCTTTTTATTTGACTAATCATCCTAGTTTCTTGTCGTTTTCTTAGTTCAATCAATCGTATGCAGAAATCAAATTAATGGTACATGTACGGCCGTTTCCCAGCAAAAACTGTGTATCTCTCAGATATTCTTCCAGAACGAACTACTCCTGCAAGGACAATTCATATTTCAAAGATTTTGTCGTACTGAGTCCAACCGCGAACATAACTGGTCTATTTATCAAATATCTTATATAATCATGTACTTCCACCGAACTGACCTCCTATTGATCCTACATATTTTCAAACATTCTACCCCAACCGGTATGCGAAGTAAGTTATCAAAAAGTACTGCGCACAAAACTCTGGGTTCCAGGATGGGAGGACCATTTAGGAATGAAGGTGATGATGATAAAGTTTAAAATCTAACAATAAACGGAATAATTTACAAGCCATTTCATCTGAGGGATAAACCTGTTATCACACCTCATGCACCACCATTGAAATCAGCAATAGAAGAAGACAAGGAGGTCATTGAGTAGTTACAAAAGAAAAAAGAAAATATTTCCATTTGGGTGTTATTAATGGATTCTACTAGTTATCCAAAGGCTGTATTAGCTGAGTTGAATGCTTCACACATGTCAACCGCGATTTCTCCAGAAGAATTAGCGGAGACAGTGGTACAAGTGATAAAAGCAAACTTGTTAACGTTTTTAGATAAAGACTTTCCACCAGAAGGGAAAGAACATAACGGGCACTTCAAATCACAGTAGGGTGCGGAGGATTTTATGTGACGCATGTGCTAATAGATAACGAATCTGCAGTTAACAGCTGCACCCTCGCCGCCGCGAAAAAAATGGGAATTAGGGAAGAAGAAATATGTTTCAGAAGTGATACTGCAAGGACTATTCAGGGTTTTGATAATGAGATAAGTTGTTTCATGGGTTAGTTTACCACTATGGTGTCATCGGGTCGGCTCATACGAAGATGACATTTTTGGTCATAGATATTAGTGCGAGCCTTACAATGCTTTTGGGGAGACCGCAGTTACATGCAAACCAAATTGTGAGTTCGGCCTTACACCAAAAATTAAGGTTCATCTTCGGTGATACCCTAATAACCATTCTAGGAGATTTTGAGGAAGAGGAAGGAAAAGGGAAAAATAATCACATTACAATCCCAGCTATCAAAACAAATCTGGTGTAGAAGAATTAAAAGGAAGAGAGTGTGAATCATGTATTTTACAAGGCCTTATCCAGGAAAAAACTTCTTAATGAGTTCGATCATGCTCACCCCAAGGTGGATGATAGGTGCATTATTTTCATTATTTAGATACTCTAATTCATTGATTTCTTGTTATTTTTCATATCATTATATTTTGATTTTGTTAGTTTATGAGTTTCTTAGGAGTTTTGAAGTGTATTCAACCAAAGAAGAAGAAAGGAGTTCATTACGACTCGAAATGAACAAGGAAGTTAAGTTCTTCCAATAGAGAAGGGACAAATACCTAATTCAACTCATCCAAATATAGGATTTCTTAATACCATTTTGAATAGAATGAGAAGACAAAGCCAACGCAAAAAGAATGAGGTCATTTGGAGTTCGTATGAGGAAGTTATGAGCAAAATAGCCGAAAGAAAATAATGAAACACTCAACATTACAATCGGGAGTTTACAAGGGAAAATAACCTACCGATTATAAGCGATTTCTGGTACAGGAAAACATCGTTTTTGAGCTCCAACAATCGCTAGTTTACACGAAAAAGCGAGCCTACCGATTATGGCACGTTTTGGGTACAGGAAAGTTATATTTTGAGCCCTTACAATCGGTAGTTAAGGAGGGGGTCTTGCCTACCGATTATGACTCGACGGGAGGCACTTCTAAGACACGTTTTTTACTTCCTAATCAAGGTATCATGGTCCCATTAGGAATCTAACACCTAGATATGATGAAGACTATATAAGAAGACCTCCATAACCCTAGAAAGACATCTTTTAAAGCTTGGACACTTTTGAAGACTTGAAAACACAAGGAGAACAAGAAGCTAGGGCTTGGAGTTGCGATTGATCATCACGATTTCTAGGGTTTGCTTTACTTGTTTTCTTGACTATTTTCCATGGATTTTGAGAAATCCATGATGAACTAAACCTTTCTTATTGGTTAGAGATGTAGTCCTAAGTTGGAAAACATGTTTATTAATTGAAGTATTCATTATCATATGTTCATAATCTCTTCAATATCGCTTATGTTATACCGTTTATAACGCCTTGTATGATGGATTGCTTGTTTGTTTAAGTCGCGAATTAGATGAGCATGCATTGACATCTATATCTAAACTAGGGTTTGAGATCCGGAATTGTCGAAAGATCCTTGTTACAAGTAGCATAACATAGTTGTTAATAACGGGATGTTACCATGCAATTATGTGTAGAAGCATGACCTAGGTTAAATCCGAGTGGCTCTTGCACCAGATTGCTTAGAATAAAGTCAACTCACAAAGACCATTGCTTTCATTTGGTTAAACTTGAGTGGCTCTTGCGCCAAGTTATTCGTTGAAAAAGATTCAAAGAGTGGCTCTTGCGCCTTTGAAGATAATAGGAGTTTTGCCGGAGTAAGCCTGCGATAGGATGCTTTAGGGTTATTGATATTGAGAGTCCATGAATGTTGAGTATGATTTGGTTGATAACATGTTGGAAGATGGAAGATGAACTCTCTAACCAATGTTTTTTATCTCTGATATTCGTTTTAATCAATTTGTTTAGCATAATTTAGTTATAATCACAACCAAAACCCCCTTGTTTACATAAGTAATCGAAAGTAATTAACAATCTCCTGCCTCTCTGTGGGAACGAACTTGTTCTTATTACTATACTCTAATCTATATTAGTGAAGTAAGAACTTGAATTAATTTTGCTTGGCTGACAACCGACCAGCGTCTCCCTATATGAGGAAATACCGCTTCTTCCCAGGTATGGGTTTCGGTCTAAGAGGTAATGGTCGTACTAAACCTCTTGACGGTCAAAAAATATCTCATGAAGCTCCGTACTGTTTAGGGTACCATCCCACGGAGGAAGACCAAATGGCACGAAAACTGAAAAAAAATACCAGAGACCATTCGAGCAAAGAAAGAGGTGGGGGATAGATTGGACCAAACAACCACCCTTAAATGGTCATTTCAGACAGAAAGGGGATTCTTAACTGTATATAGGGTTTAACGAACCAATGATCGTGAAGCATGCTAATGATGTGGAAAAATTATTAGATGGTCTGGAAAAACCTTTTTGTGGAGGATGAAGAAAAACTGGTAAGCGCAACAGAGGTTGGGTCAATTACGTCTCTAACTCATTCTGTTGAGTTAATCCGAGCGATTAAGGGTCTTGAATCACCTGAGTTTGTAAATAAGTCGTCTTTTATTTCCAGTTTTCAAAATATTTCGAAAAATCCAAAAAAAAAATTAAAAAATTAAAAAACTAAAAAGCCAAAAAGATTTTGTTTTTGTTTGTAGGAAAAATGTATTAGAGTATAATGTACTTGGCATTAGCAAAGGGCTTGACAATACTGACAACCATGGGGACTGTGGAACCACCAAAAAGAAAAACCTGAACCGGCTAAAAAAATAAAGTTTGTCAGTCAAAGCAAGAAAGATCAATCTTTAAGGGAACCTCACGAAGAAAAGATAGACACGACCATAATATGGGTTCAGTGAAGAATGTACCAAAACTGAAGACAAATGCAGTGAATTTGATCGAAGGAAAACCATTGGAACTAAGACCACAATGTATTTGGAAGCCATGTGATAAGAAGGAGAAGAGATTCAGAATACCCGAAGATGAGTATTTTCCACCACATAAAGGGAAGAAGCTGAATCCTCCACCTAAGGAAGCAGTTTCTTACAAGGCAAAAACATTAAGTTTGAAAAATGATGGAGCAACTAATCCTAAGGCAATGGTGTTTGTGGTGATGATGTAGTCGATCAAGAAGAAGATCAACGTCTTTAAGAAGATGTTAAGGTTTTAGACAGTATTTTGTACTTAGAGAAACTAATCGAAGGGCATTGTTGTGTGTTCTAAATATACGTGTCGCCTATTCATTTGAACCAACCTTATATTTTAACTGTAGTACCCCGAGTCGGCAGGTAGGGTTCGTCGAATGGAATATAAGTAATGGTTTGTCCTTTCCTAACACCGAGCCCTTTTAAGCACAGTTGGCTCCAGAGTTGGAAAAAAGCTCTGCAGTTAAGCATGCTCGGGCGGGAGTAATCCAGGGATGCATGACCTCCTGGGAAGCTGCTGCTGGATGACCGCTACGGTACCCGTTAAAAACCCCATACTGCCCGATGACAGCAGTGGCTAAGTGAGGACAATATCAATGAAGGGTCGGGTTACTACAAATGGTATCAGAGCCGAAGGTCACCTTCCGAGGGTGAGAGAGTATGATGAACGCGGAGTGCGGGGTACTTGTCTCATGAGTGGAAGGGAACGTTGGAGATCTGGGCTTGTACATTTCGAAGCCGAGGACGACTCCAATTTAAGGTGGTGGTATTGTAATACCTCGATTCGGAAGGTAGGGTTCACCAAATGGAATATAAGTAATGGTTTGTCCTTTCCTAACACCAAGGTCTATTAAGCACAGCTGGCTCCAGATTTGACAAAAAGATCTGTAGTTAAGCGTGCTCGGGCGGAAGTAATCCAGAGATGAATAACCTCTTGGGAAGCTGTTGTTGGATGACCCCAGCGGTACCCGTTGAAAACTCCACAATACCAGATGACCGAAGTAGCTAAGTGGAAACAATATTGGTAGAGGGTCGGATCATTTACATTAACTGTCCTTTGTAGTCAACTTTTAAAATGGGTAGTACTTGTATATACTATAAAGATGAAAAAATTGATATAAATAAGTTTAAATTAAAAATAAATAAATTAATTAACCATCGGATCCACTGGCAGCTAACCTTTCTAAACATTGAATGATCGATTAGATGTATTTGATAAATCTAAAATCCGCTTATGGGTGGCTTGTTTTCGGAAGGGATATGATCCATTAGATTCCATCAGTTTTAACCATCATAATAGATCGCATTCACATTTGGAATTGTAATCAGAAAATTATACTTTTTAGAGTTGATTTAATTCCAACCCAACAGAATCCCACATATTTCTGGTTTTACCAGTGAAGTTAGAAGTTAAAATTCACAAGAAGCCAAGGTATTTATTTCCTTGAAAACTTGATACATTGTGTTTCCATAAGTAAAAATACTACTCCCTCATGAAAAAAAGGTATTTTTATTTGAAATTTTTATCACCAAAAATTGATACTTCATATTAAATAAGGTTATATATATATAATATGATAGTTAAATTTGTACTCAATGCGTAGACGCTTTAAAATATTTTCCAACGATATAAACTTTATAAATTTTCACGACATAGTTTGAAAGATATGTCATCTTTAAATTTTATTATTTTCTTAAATATAAGGAAAAAAATAGAAATAATACTTAAAAGTTTTCCTCTTTCCTTATTTTCTTAACAATTGTACAAACACAAAAAAAAACCGTTTAAAGGAATGTGGGAGTACTAATCAGATAATATACGTGGTACAACCTCGGAATGACCTCATTTTTTTTGCGTTGGCTTCGTCTTTCATTTCATTTTAATATAGAGTGAATAAATCCTGGATTTAGAAGAGTTCCGCTTGATATTTGATCCTTCTTTCTATGTAGTACTTCACTTTCTTGCTCATTCTAACACTTTATATGTGACGAACCGAAAAATTCCTCCCCCAACGCTATACGGTGGGCATGTCAGAACTCCCCATGGGCCACTCTGATACGAAGAAATCACGTGGCTTATTAGGAAAATGCAGTTAGATTTGCCTTTCCAAGCATGCTTTGTAAGCATGAAACTCGAAATGTAGTTTTCATACGTGGCTTCACACCGTTCCCAACTTACCCCTTGTTCTGCTAAGGGTGAAAAGGCTATAAAAGCTAATGATGCCTTTCGCATGCATCACATACCTACTATTATTGTCCAGGCTTAAGTCATGCTTTGAACTTGCACATAGGCCATTGTAAACCTAATTTTTCGTTTCCTCAAACTCTGCTTCGACTATGCGCTGGGTGCATACCTTGCTCTTGCCAAGGGT
This sequence comes from Papaver californicum, assembly GCA_023531435.1. Lineage (NCBI taxonomy): Eukaryota > Viridiplantae > Streptophyta > Magnoliopsida > Ranunculales > Papaveraceae > Papaver > Papaver californicum. The sequence continues at coordinate 8,990,545 of JAJJMC010010614.1, read as the reverse complement.
GCAACAGCCAGGCGTATACCATCCATATATATAGCTTGATAGGAAGTATGAACACCCATCAAATGGAATGCAACTACCTCATCAAGTGTGGCAACAATCATCTCTTGCATCGCACTGCCGATCCAGATGATATGAGTTATCAAAATGTCGCAATCATCTCCAAATTATATGATATAAGCGACAAGATGTTGGACCACAAATACATTGCATTGCGGCTGCCTACGTACCCAAACATTGATATGTGTCTAAAACACCTTAATTAATATCTAATGTTTATACTTTCTTTGTTATTTTTCTTATAAATTATGTATTTTACATTTTTTTTGAGTTTTTAAGTACTTTGGAGTCATGTGGAGTAAAAGAAGAAGAATAAAAGGGTAAAAACATCATTTTATATGGGAGTGTTATTGGAAATCAAGAAAAGGATATATGCAACCAAACATAGGTGGCCACATTCAGCATCTGGGGTGCAAAAACCCATTTCTATCTATACCTAAAAATTAGGTCGAACTCATTTCCCTCTCCATTTGTTGTTGTGCCGTGAAATAATGAGTGTGAGGAGATGGATCTGAGTTAGTCAAGTAGAGAAATATCAATGAGAGTGGTGGCTCGAGATGATGGAGGTGGATCTGTTAGAGAAGAACAAGGAAGATGAAGCTGATGTCGCTGGTGGTAAAAACATTGACAACAAGATATTAGAGATGGGATTCACAGTGAAACTGGTTTGAACCTGAGATGGAAATAGCAGATCGAAGACAATGATGATGATTAAGAGAGTTCCATGAGTTGAATGTGTCTAAAATGGAGTCTTGATCTTGTTGTTGAGTTTGAGAAGATAATGAGGATTGGATTTACTGTCTAGGGTTTGAAAGAAAAGCAAGAACATGAAGAAAGGGGATTTGTTGATGTAAAACATATGAATGAGAGAATTGATAAAATGGGTACTTGGGTCAATGATTTGAGATAGGAAGTAGCTAAATCTGACTTGTTGATGATGAGTTATGACAAAATAAGACAACGAGATGGTGATTTTGAGCTGCAACAAATGAAGAAAAGAAGACGAAAATTGCAGATGGTGGAGGTTTAAACTGTTGTTAATTGAATGATTCAGTTTATTGGTTTGAATATTGAATGGTCTGCAGGGAAGGAGGTATAAAATGGCCTGAATTTGGCAGAAAATCATCCTAAAACAGGGAAACTCTGCCAGATTTTGAGTCTAGCGAGTTGACTCAACGATCCAGTAGACCCAATCCAACTTGATTGAATCTGACCGAATAAGACCATCTGACTCGGCTAACTCACATTTCCCTACGTTGACCTTGAACCCCTGACCGTTAGACTTAACAACCGTCGTTAGTTTGACTTTCCAGTCACCTGAGATGTTTTCCGAGAGTCCTTCCTCTTCTTCTTCTAAGATTATTTTTAAAATCAGATTCAAAGAGATCAAAATCTGATTTTAGGTTTTGATTTCTGGTAATCTTAGAGTTGAGACTTGTTCGATTATTGAAGTTTCAAAATGTAATGATGATGATGATGATGATGATGGTGGTGGTACTGGTGGTGGTTGCGGTGGTGGAGGAGGTATGATTTGTTGTTTCGTTCTACAGATCGAAATTCAAGTTACATCAATTTCTAAATTGGTGATGGAGATAAAAGGGGATTTTAGTTATTATCTTCTTTCTCTTGTTTAAGTTTTGGTGGTGGTGGTGGGGTGTTGTAACATGATTGTTATTGTTGGTGGTGGTGAGGTTGGAATGATGAAATTAGCAGTAGAAATGATGGTGGTTTTGGTTGTTGTAGTGATGATGGTGGAGATTGGGTGTGACTTTGGTGATGATACTTATGGTTATTATCACTTCCTTCACCTGCGCCACTACAGAAAGTATCCCGACAAGATATTTTCTTTTCCAAAATTGTATAATTTTTCTTGATCTTAAATTCAAAACTTATTTACATTCTCTATTCGTTTTGATTTGGTGTTCATTATTTATCCAAGCTAGTGTGCTTCATTTTCTACTTGAGATAAGGTGATCTCATTTTTATGCTTTTGCATCTTCTGTTCGTTCTTAGTTTAGGTAATGGTTGCAGCATTGGTGTTGCGGGTGGATGTTTGTTGTGGTGGTGGTGGTGGTGGCGGAGTAAGAAAGTATCATCATCAACAACAACATTCCCAGATTAGTACTGTTTCTCACTTGCTAGTTGGCGGTATTGCTGGTGATGTTAGTAAAACTTGTACTGCTCCCTTTGCTCGTCTCTTTCCCCATTCACTCTCAGCTTTTCCTAAATTTATACTATCTTTTTATGTAATTTGTTGACATTTTTAACTAAGTAGTTAAATTTGGGATCTTAACTGTATGGAAAATGTATAGGGGTTTTAGCGATTACTGAATTGTAAAGAATGCGCATTAGGTTCATACGTCATATACAGGGTAATTGGCAGAAGATTTAGTATATACATGAGCATTAAACCCATGGGCTTTGTATTTTGTTTGAGTGATGAAAATGTGTAGTTACTTAAATGTCTAGTTGCTTGAGTGATGAAAATGTGAATTTGAACTAAAATTGGTGCTGACTAATGAAATTCATTATAGTTGTATGTGGCATATAGCATTTGAAATTAATAGAGATTGTTATAAGGTTCAATGAATCATTCTCATAGTTATTAACGTGACTATAGATAAGTGACGTTGATATATACAGATTGTCTGACGATAGATCGAATTACGGTTGTTTACTATGATCGATAAATGCTGGCTGAAATATGTTAACGTTGGATAAACACCTTTTAGTCAATTTTTTACATTTATTATCACTGAAAAATTACCATAGTGTTCGACTTGCTTTATGTTTCTACAATCTTTGTTTTCCTACTTTTTAGTCTAAAGGAAAATGAAAAGCTTGGATATTTGGCGGCAGCTATGACGAGCACTTGAAAGGAGCGATCTGGTACGATTATGCATTTATTTGTAATTTTCAATATCTAGGTAATACTTAAATGTCTTGTAGACTTGCAGTCAAAGTTGAGTTGGTCTGAATACACCCGAGTTATATACTGATGTTGATTGACAGACTTCTCAGTAGTATCTTATAGTTTAATTTTGATGGATTGAATAGTTTTTATGCATCATGTGTGATAGACTTATTAGAGCAGCTCTGACCAGAGATCTATGCCATATTTCCACCATATTGAATTAGTGTATCGTCTGTTTAGTGCAGCGTTATGTATCTGTTTCTAAAGGATACTATCGGCCCATTGTTACTGCTCAATATTTCAATTCATAATCCTTAAACTAGTAGTATATCTGTATTAATCCCAATGCGTTATCAAAATCCTTCTTTTAAAGGTGAATTCAGTTTTTGTTTTAGTATCAAACTTATATATAGATGATAATCACCAAATCTTGTGTTTTTTCATGTTCAGGTTGGGTTTATTGATTCAACATTTGACAGTTTGGCAGCTTCTGCCTTTGTAGTTTGTGAGTAACCTTGTATTTATTGATTCAACAACTTCATTTGCTTGAACAGTGTGAAATTGAACTGCAAAAACATTGAAGTAGCTATATTAGATGAACCCATGGTGTAATGGTAGCACACCTGACTCCACGTCAGAGGATGGGTGTTCGATTCACGTCAGGTTCACTCATTCGAATATGTCAATTTTGGTATCAACTTGGGTTGTTGACACCAGATTATAATGTCAACTTTGGTTGTTGACACCATAATCTGGACATCTTATTTTTGAATTTTTGATTTTTGGTATCAACTTTGGTTGTTGACACCAGATTTAGGTATTTACTTTGGTTGTTGATACCAGATTTCAGTATCAACTATGTGGTTGTTGACATCATAATATGGACTTGTAAATGGTGAGTTTTTGGAAAGAGCTAGATTTGTAAAATTGCCCTCTACTAAGCAACAAAAACATATATGTGCATATTTATGCGCATATGCTTAATATAGAATATTGTGCTTTTATTTATATTTTGCAAGCGAATTAAGAGCGTATATTCTATCTAAATAATCTAAATTGGCCTTGTAACCTTATCAATACTCATAATATCCATGCCATATAAACTAGTCTCAAGTCGCATAAATTCCACGGTTGAATTCCTTGAACTTGCCTCGAATGAGCATTGATGTTCTAGTAACATCCATTAAGTTCGGGAATAACTAATACTTAAACCCTGAAACTACATCATATATTAATGCTTAATTCGCAACGAATGCTCTTCAAATTGCTCTTTCAAGCTTAAATGTGCTACTTTAGCACTTTGCTAAAATATAAGCCATAAATAATGCGTCAATCCTCTTGGATGCGTCACAATTAAGAAACAATACCATAAAACATGCATTGAACCTCTCCTCTGGGATAACCCTAGCCTTTTCTTATATTAGCGTCGAGTTAGCACTAGTTATTTGGTTTATCACCACATTGACACCAATTAGCCACAATAGTGCTAAAAGCACTAACTTTCATGGTGCTGAACCCTAGCACCTGAGAGATGCTAACTAACCTAAAATGGTCTTAGCTAGCACATTTTAGCCTATTAAGGCCTTATCCAAAATATCACCACCTAGGCACCTAAACCCTAGCACCAAAAGTGCTAACCCTAATCTAAGCGCCAAATGAACTAACCCTAGTGGCCAAGTGTGCCACAAGGCATATGCGCCTCCAAAGATGCGTCCCCATCTCTGTGACGTCCTTGCCTAGCTCCTTGACACCCTTGGATCTTACCCAAAGCTCATATGTGCCTTATCTCATATACGCCCAAGTTCATATATGCCTAATCTCCCAAGCGCGTCTTAGCCATGTGCGTCCCTAGCGGCCAAGCCAAGCGCGTCTCAGTCATGTACGTCCCTAGTGGCCAAGCCAAGAACGTCTCATCTATGTACGTCCCTAGCGGCCAAGCCAAGCGCGTCTCCAATCTTCTTGGCGTCTCTAGCTCTTTGGCGCTCTAGCATCCTTGGCGTCTTTACATCTCCAATGCGTCCTAGCTATTCCTAGGGCATCCTTGCTTGGCGCAGCGGCCTAGTGCGTCTCCAACTCTCCACGACTAATACGCCCTCATGCCTAGAACATTCATATTTAGCCATAAGATCATTAAGCACTAGCACTCTAGTGCTAACTATATTTGAATCAATTTAAGTGCTAACTTCGAACCTCCTCGACGTTGGCTTCTTAGCCCTAGTACGATTAATATTTACTGGAGGTTGTGCATATTAGTCTTACGCATAAGATGTTAGCACATTATCCTTTTACGTTAAAAGAGTTAACACCTTTTTATTTGCGTTAAGTATCTAGTGCAAGTTTTGCTAGCTATTTTCCTCAGAAATACGCCTTTCTTCTCAATATAGGTCCAACATTGAGTCTTATACGAATTCCAGCAGGTCTCCTTTCTCAAGAAGCCCTCTACAACATTTGGCCTCAAATGCATCTAAGTCTTACAATGAGTCGCTTCTGAGCTAATACTTAACCATTAATTATGCCATATTACTTTCAAGAAAGTACATGGCCGCTGAACTTCCAAGACTGACACTAATCAGTATGACTATTAATCCAGTGATTCATACCACTTGTCTCACTAACTTAGCAAGTCATTTGACTTGACTTAACTTAATCAAAACCATAATTGCTTATGACTCCATTGTTTCCACGAGATATCAAAATACAACACGGGGGATTCTTATTTGGGTATGGGTCTGGCGGTCTACGGCATCGTGGGTGGTTACTCAACCCCCACGAACAAGATGGTAACAAGAAGTGGGCGGTTATAGATCATTTGAGAGGATGAGGAGTAGTGGTCAGACAGGTCTTCCCTACTTTCCGGGCACCACCCCACTACAATCTCCATAATCATCACTTCTCCATCTCTCCTTAACTTCCATGACTTATGAGAAATTAGTGTGTGTCCTTTTCAAACTATAAATAGATGATTCTCATCTATTCGAAACAAGACAGAAGAACAACAACATAATCATACTGAAGAAACCAAAACCAATAGAATTAGCGATTCCTCTAAGGAGAATCCATTTTTTTTCACACACTACTGATATTTCTCAACCTTTTTTGCTTCCCTCCCCTAAGACCTACCTAAATCCTTTCCATCTTTATAATCGAAGCAGGACGTGAATGGCTATTTCTTGGTTTAGGATCGTCTTGTTCGAGCTTGATCTCTCGAACCTACCTGAAAGTACCATTTTGCAGTATATTTGTTTTCACCCTAAAATAATTGGCGACCACACGGGAGATCAACCTCTCGGTTACAGAAACCAATTTCTCAATCATTCAAGATGGTCGGTCTCAGATTAGATTTTAAAATCACTGATCTCAATTCCAACCCTTCCGACACCAATGTTGATCTTCCTAATGATGCTTTTTCTACCATTAACAACACAACAATATGAGGGAAATTATAAATGTTCCAGATCCAACACCACTCACGATGGATGAGCTTGAGCGGAGACAAAAAATTATGTCAAGAACCCTGACGAAACTAGAAGACTCATAAAACTTCATTTTCGACTTCCTTCATCGACTGACAGAAGAATTAGGAAGCAGTACTATTTTCAGAGAAGACTTACCATCCTTGGGGATGAAGACTCCTCCTCAAGCAAACATGCCCTCTCCACACCACATCGGGAGCTTCACCACCTGTGAGAAGTCAGTGAATCAAGAGGAAAAGCGTCTGGTAGAAAAATTATGTGAATTTATGCACTTCTCGAAACTCCAACGCAGAGACATAGTTACCGCCTTGAACCGTGTTGCATCTGATGCACATATGATTCATCTCTCTGAAAAGGCACCGGAAACGCCCGTATCGCCTTATCTTTCTATGAATAACGTCACGTTCGCAGAAGAGGACATTATGGTCGAAGAAGGACACAACCGAGCCCTGTACGTGACCGCCTACCTCAAGGACTTCGAGTTTCAAAGACCACTTATCGACACAGGCGCCGTCCAACATAGTCATCTCAAGACCCTCAAAGTTGCCAAGGTCCAACTGAACAAAATTGTACAATTCTGTATCGTGATGAAGGACTTCGAAGGGAATCACACCAGTACTTACGGACATGTCCTCTTAGGTATCAAGGTGGGATCTATCCGATCAAAAGTGAAGTTTCATGCCATTGAGAAAGAACCTGAATATCATATGATATTGGGAGACCATGGCTTCATGAAAATAAAGTCATGAACTTATCACCAATGCATGAATACCATGATAAATGAGAGGATAATCCGAATTTCTGCATCTTCATCTCCTTATGTTCTTGTCTGTAGTGCTGAATTTTTCGAATCGAAGGCCGATATGCTCGACTTCTCTGGCAAGATCCACAGAACTCCCTACCCATTTGGACGACTTTTGAAGAGTCTGATAGGGAACTGTTTGTAACCAAAGAAATAGGTAATTTTTCGGAAATAAATCTCTCTACTGATTTTAATCATGATTTTCTAATAACTACCAATATGCTGAGCCCGCTCATGGCAAGAGAGAACATAATTTCTTAACAAGTTATGACACCGAGGGAAGAATTATTTATCTTCGTCGTTGTTGTTAGCAATTAAAAGGGGAGACTAGTGGAAAGTCTCCCCGCCAAGAGTACAACCATTGCATAGAGCCTGGCCGAGATGAAATCCCGGGTCCACGACAACTCCAAGACGGTACCGATTCCATCACGGACTCCCTTGAGACGATCAACATCGGAACAGAAGAAACCCCCAGACCCATCTCCTTCAGCTCCACCCTATTGACGAAGGAACAGACGAGACTCATACAACTCCTTAGGGATTATCAAGATATGTTTTCCTGGACGTATAAAGAGATGGTAGGTCTATATGACAAGCTGGTCACCCACCATTTACACATCATACTTGGTTCCAAACCTGTCAAGCAACAACCGAGACAATTCAAGCACGAAGTTGAGGAGCAAATCAAAGTCGAGATCCAGAAACTACTCACGGCAGGCTTCATCAAACCTATCCAACACTCCACTTGGCTAACCAATGTGGTATCTGTCAAGAAGAAAAATGGTCAAATCAGATGTTGTGTCGATTTCAGAAACATGAATAAATATTGTCCTAAAGATGATTTCCCATTTTCCAACATAGACATGCTCATCGATGCGACCAGTGGAAACAATATGTTCTCATTTACGGGCATTTCTAGTGGTTATAATCAGATAAAAATATATAAACACGATGCCAACAAAACATCCTTTGATACTCCTACGAAAATTTCTACTAAACTGTGATGCATTTTGGTTAGAAGAATGCCGGTGCTACCTACCAGCGAGCCATGACAACAATCTTTCATGATATGATGTATAAAAAAGTATAAGACTATGTTGATGAAGTGGTCGTAAAATCCAAAACACGAGCAACTCACCTGGAAGTTCTGATACAAGTCTTTGAAAGATCTCATGGATACAAATTGAAGTTGAACCCTTTGAATTACGCTTTCAGAGTCTCCTGTGGTAAGTTCTTTGGGTTCCAAGTGACGGCAGAAGGAATCAAGGTAGATCCAGTCAAGCTTCAAGCCATCACCACCATGCCTCCGCTAAACACCATGAGAGAACTTAAAAGCTTTATGAGAAAGGTGTCCCATATCAGACGTTTCATTTCAGGGCTAGCTCAATTTGTTGCTTCCTTCACGCCACTACTAAAGAAAGGGGCGAATTATGTTTAGTCCTCTGCTCAGCAAGAAATGTTCATCAAAATCCAAAAACTATTATTATCTTCATCCGCCATGAAATCCCCAGTCCAGGGGTGCCCCTTGATCCTATCACTAGTACAAAAACGGGCTTATGTAACAGTTAAAAACTGCCAACCAAAACATTTATGTGACAGTTTTGAAAAATTATTGCACTGTCATTAAAGCCTCTGTTACGAAAGGGTCTATAAGAAACTGTTACGGAATCATGACTATAAGTATCAGTTTTTTCATAAACCCGTCGTTGTTGACAACATACAATAACATTTTCTAAATAAAACGGTCATTGGTAACTTAATTTCTTTTACTAAGGTGACAGTTTCTCCATAACCTTGTCATTGTTACTACTTACAGTAACATTTTTTAAACAAAACTGTCATTAAAAACTTAACTTCTTAGACTAAGATGACAATTTCTTCATAAAACTCTCATTATTGACAAGTTACTGTAACATATTTTAGAGAAAACTGTCATCAGTAACTCAATTTCTTATACTAACGTACCAGTTTCTTTATAAACCTGTCATTGTTGGCAAATATCAGTAACATTTTCTAAATAAAATTGTCATAGAACAGTCAACTTTGTAGAAATCAGTAACATTTTCTAAATAAAACTGTCATAAAACAGTCAACTTTGTAGAAAACTGTTATCATTAATCCTATTATGTGAAGCACTATTTGTTCAAATGATTATCATATAGGATAATTTGTAGCCATCTAGTTCATGTTTCAGTTGGCGGTGAATACTTCCTAATTCCAGATCTTTGAGCAAAGGTATCTGTAGGTGATTCGGTATAAAGTTATTATCTTCCACACAATTACTTCCTTTCTCATCAGGTAGATGGTCAATCACATATAAAACCAATGCATGAAAATAATAAAGGATTATTTATATATATATTGATTTAAGTAAAAATGTTTCTACAGACTCTCTTCTACAAATAACTTTTACAAAATGCTAATACTATATAATTAACATCAACTATCAAACACTGTAAGCTACCCTGTAAGATAAAATGATCCTTGACTTGGAGACACCCACACAACAAAGTAAATTCCAAGGCAACACTCATTCAACAAGAAAGCAAACTGGAAACAACACACTCTTGTGTAGTGCTTCAAATTGAGATCTAAACAGTCATACCTTGTGATTTTTGTTGCAGAATGGGTGTTCTATGAGCAGCTTTTATGTTTCATAGGATGGAGATTTCTGATCTTAAGTTGTTCAACATAACCAAATCTGGCATTTGTCATTCTTGGCTCAAATAAAAGGATGTTCTTTTCAATTTATCCTCGAATAACGATTAGCGTTTGAGATAATAAGATGGATGGGTCGATCAGCTGAATCAGAAGAAAAGTTGTACATGTCGTTATTACAGAGCATCCATCACTACGTTGTCACAAAAACTAAGTTAACTATCATTCATACCAATAATAACTAGAATGAAGTTAATAATAGATTATTGAACACCAATTGGGATCCGAACCCAGTAAAACATTTTATGTATTCTAGTTGAAAAATGACAGGTCCCACATCCATCACCATTTGTGAAAACAAAATATATAGGCTATGCTATCTTTGGTTTACCTAGGAATTATAGGCACCTTAGTTTTTAATACTTCCATATGACGAATGAGAGATGTTTCTTTCCATATTCTTCAGTCAAATTAATTACAGACAGGAAGGAGTGAGCCTGGTCAGCACACAAGAAGAAGGCTACACAGTTAACAGACATGAAAAATAAAGCAAGGGTATAGAATATTTGAACATTTCAATATATAACTCCTTTTTTTTTTATCGGCAATATAAAACTTATATATGTACATATTGACCGTATTCTACTCTAACTATCTAGCTGCTTAATCTTTCTACAAAGTACCTTAGTTAATAAATCCAAACATATATATGGATCATACTGAGACAAATAGTACATCTTAACTTATGAAATGATGGAAGCAGCGTCATTTACCACTTTGAAAAAAAAAGGTATGAATTAATGGCCATAAATCTATGCAGATACTAAGACACACCTGAGCATAATAAGCTAGTTTTTCACATGCCAACCTTCTACCTACCTTTAATGCTTTCAACAACCAATCCAAGCTGAAATTTCTACCCTGGAATTATAAGATAATCAGTCCGGTAGCCAATGAATATAGCAAATTCAAGGTCCCAAATCTCTATGGAATGTTTGCACCAATAACTAAATAATAAAGTTCATGTCGTAGGCAAAACCAATATATGATAGCTTTAAAGAGAAATGGGGAAGTACCTGGCTCAATGCTTGAACGGAAAGTGCCTCCAAAATACGCTCCTTCATATCTTTCAACAATCTCGATCTAAAAATGTGGATGCATTTATGCAAAATAGACATGATATTTAGATAGGGCGAGAAAATAAGCAACTAAAAAACATACTTCATTTTGTATGGAAGTGGCCAGTATAATCCCGACCCCGATCACAAATATCTAAGTATCCTGACACTTTTATCACTACAGTAACATGAACCCAGTTCTTCTGGTTGATCTTATGACCAATCTTTAGCTACTGTGAGTTGTTTACCAGTAATAACCGAGTGGGACAATCGGATAAATGTAGGAACCACGATCAGCCACTGCATGTGTATGATATACTGACTGATGGCTATTTCAAACAATTAGATCATGGAATGCTTTGCGCAAAACGAAGTCAAAGACATGCGTTGCTGTATTATTAAGATGAACGAGTTACTTTTACTGACGCCATTATAAATATCCTACAAAACAAATAAAAATTACACGTTTTGATACACTTTTTAATAGAAGTTAAACAAAATTTATTAGGTTAACATTGAAAATCGGAGTAAAAAATTTGACTTGTTAACCTAATAAAATTAGTGGTTTTCATGTTGTTCGTGTTCAATTATTAGGTTAATTAGTGATTATATAAGTCAAAAGAAATAACAGTAAGAGCAAAAAACTGCCATGTGCCTGAGGCCTGAGCTCTTCACTATTGAATTGTTCCTATCAGCACAGTTTCCTACGCGAAGATGATTAACGATAAATAGCCACTACATACCCAAATAAATACTACACAGTCTACACTAGCTAGAACCGATGTCCATTTGGTCAAGAAAATTTAATCTTAGTTTGCCCAGTTATCAGTTCCATGTTGAGATAAAAGAAGACCATCATTGCAGTAAAGCGCAACAAAAATTCATTTTTTATATGAAACTATTTGAGAAGATATTATACCTTGTAGACGAGTCTGCAGACACCTTGTCAGTGAAATTCTTGATAGACTTGTGCAACATTATCCCGAATTCCAAGGTTTTCGAACTCTATAGATTTTTCATGCCGCAAATTGAATCTGATCACACCAAATATTAACGTCAATGAAAGTTAACTTCAGTGAAATTTGATCCATAGAAATGAGGGAAAAGAGTGATGATAAATTATGCATCCATGGATTCAACTATTCAAAATCCAACTGAGAAAAATAAAACATGACACTGCAAGAATAAAAAATTATTGGCAAAATCATCACTAAGGGTGTTACTTGATTAGTCCAAACCAATGAAAGTACTTGGTATTCATGGAACAAATGAAAATGTATAATGGAAACACATAATGTTCTTACTTAAAAACATCATTATTACTGTAATTTAGAGAATATACGAAGGTCAAGGTATCGAACATGATGTACAGGAATATGGATACCGTAATTAGATATAATTGTCATAACACAAAAGCATACACGTTTTCAGCAAAAAAAAAACAAAAAAAAACACTACAATGTGAACAAACCTGAAGCACAACCTATGATACATTCTTGATCAGTTCTATTAGAGTTCTCCATAAAACCTTCTACTTCGCTTATACAGTTAGATCCTTTGGAATAATGAACACTGGGAATCTTTTTTAGAATAAACCGTATAGATACAGTGCAAGCTTTCGTTTCTAATTATCTTTTCATTAATTTCCACTTACTTGAATATTGGATATGAGGGAAAAAGAGTAAAGACACATAAGGGAAGTACCTCGATAGGCAACTGATGAGACATGGTAGAATCCATTTTTGAAATCCAAGCCTCAAAATTTCCCCTCCTCGCCACCAAGTAAACTCCTTAGAATTATCATCACAAGGTTCTGTTGCAGTTTTAGATATTGCTAATGGTTTTTTATTACACCATCCCCTTGGGATGGGAGTTGGTCCAACAGAGCTTGTACCGTTTCTTCGAGTAACAGAGTTTTCGACCAACCAATCATCCACCAGCTTGACCCATGCTTGGAAGAAGGCCACTAAGCGATTGATATCCTCAAACTAGAAACACAATATTAGTTTAAAATTGAACACATATAAAAAATATATATAGATGAAAACAATGAAATATGGAATACTGGAAAGGTTTCCCTGTACATTCTTTATTGGACAAATAGCTCTAAGGGTTTTAACAGATCCCTTATATGTGTTTGATGCTGCAAAGATTTAACAAGCATCCTTTCTTTAATCGATTCCAATATTATAGAGTAAAATAACTGAAAACAATGAAAAGGATGCGAGTGACTACCTGTATGTTGTGAAGTATATGACTAGGATTTCCCTGAGGCAAGTTTAAACCTAGAGACAATTTTCTAGTGACTATAAAAATTAGTTTTTGTAACGAGTTCAAGGACCTGTATGATGGACATCAACTTGACATGAATCAAGTACAACAATGTTCTGGATGTAGCTGACAAGGTTCACATCATCTAGGTACTGATCCACTACTAAGAGAATAATTCGCAAAGTGATCAATTATGTTTGAGACAAATTTTTTTTATAATAAGCACATTATTTCACCATCTTAAAGCATGAGTCTAGTTGTATGAATTTGATGATAAAATTTCATCCAGCTGTAAGTTTAAGCCATCAGTAAGATGCAAGAGGAGAGTCACCCAAATCCCCGTAAAGAAAGAAAAGTGAACTATAATGCATAGCTAAAGACAGTCAGAATAAGAACATTAAACATGTCTGAGAGATAAGAAGCGAATATATATACATAAATACACATCAAAGAGTGGCACCAACACTAGACATTATCTCGTGATTAAATTAAGGTCATCCACAATTTTCATCACTTAGTCCCCAATGATTGACCAAACCAACATATAGCATCTCAATTCTAAAAAACAAACAAAAGAAATTATAGTGATAATCATTAGTCCATAAAAAACTAAATTTAAGCGGACAAAAAGAAGAATCTCTCTCTTACACAAAAAAAAGGAACTATCAACTATAAAACTTTAAGCGGACCAAAATTGTTTCCTCCAAGTGACCAAAGAAAAGGAATCAACAGGCTCGGAAACAAAAAAAAACACATAAAAAAAGTTTTGGTATTCACTAAGAGTAATATACACTATACAAGGCTTCAGGTTAAGAAACCTAAGGTGGTTGTACGTTATTCAGGATGATCGAGGTGCATGCAGCACACCAAACAATTGTAGAAATGATAACTAGAAACTCCTCAAGGTCATGTATTCAAGATTGCATAAAGGATGACAAAATGTAACAATACTAAATTATTAATGTCATAACAAAATTAGAAATAAGTATAGAAAACGTACGGAAAGAAGAAGAGCAGTCTCTGCTCCCTGTGTATCTTTAAATGTAACATACGCAACTTGAGAAAGCTCATCCTCTCTGTATATAAGAACAAAAAATTAAAGAAATTGGTGTTAGTGATATCTTAGCGAAGATTGAATGTGTTAAAATGGAAAAAGGATAAATAAACTAAACCAATTGACAGACCTTTTCATTTCAACATATTCGATATCACCGGAGAAAGAAAAGAACTCCTTAATGTCTTGTTCCATTGCTCGCAACGAAATATTACTAACTTCTACTGTTCTAGTCCGAAAACAACAACAACGACAACAACATCAATCGTTTATCCATCAATAACAACGCCATTAATTCTCAAATTACCCTAAACCCTTTTCCTTGTTTTCAATAAAATGCCTGAGAAAAATCCAAATATTGAAATTATTCATTCATCTATCATCACTCATTAAAAATCCCCAAATCTTTGTCCCATATCGAATAAACAAATTAAACAAAACCCACAAAGATACAAATCAAAACAATTACAATTACCTATAATTTAATCAAAATTAAAACAAAAAATATGACTGTTTTGCCCAAAAATCAATCTCCAAATCTATGAGTTAAAACAAAAATCAGGTTTCTGGGTATGCTTAAAATATGATACAAAGAGAACCCATTAAATTAGATTTGAGTTTGAGTTTCAGTTTAAATCAATGCCAATTTATAATAAATATATAGATACTTACCGAATTCATTGTACTCAATTTGCTTTTAATCATATCAAATCAGAGAGAAAAAGAAGATGAAGATGATGGTGGTGATGCAGAGGAGGAATAAATCGAAACCCTGATTTGAAATACTACAATAAGCATAAGAAGAAATGGATGTAGGAAGGAAGGAAGTTAACATCATTTGCTCTTTTCAAAAGATTATGCAACCCTAGATCTGATTGAGGCTTGACAAAAAGATCTCTACCACCGGTAACTCTATTCACTAGATCTCTGAAGAATTCTGAGAAAGATATTAAGCGCATACGAAACCTTAGATTTAAAACACATATATGAGTAAATGAAATGAAAATCCTTTTTCTCTTTGAGCTAATCCCTTACCCACTATTCCACGTATCTTAGTCGTTTCCTTTTACTGGGTAACACGTGTCAAGATAACAACAATACAACAAGCTACGATCTAGGAACCAAAGAACCCACTAAGAAAACAGACCCACTACCCGTACATAATGGCTAAGGACTCAAACTAACAATATCCTGCGCAGGACACTACTTTATGGTAGATCATATGGATAATTATGATAGTAGCAGTTTTGATTCAAAAGTGTCACTATAAATAGAAGTGGCGGTACCTATAGCTTGAGAATAATAATAGTTTATAACTGTGATTATATATCAACGTATAACAATATTTTTATACAAAAACTGTCATTGTATACCTTTTCAGTAACAATTTCAAAAACGATACGGTTTTTCACCACTATTAGTGTGAGTTTTATTAAAAAACTATTACCTATATCGCAGAGTTAATCCTTTTACAACAGTTCATTCGTAAACTGTCATATTTTTGAATATTGAACTGTCATCAAAGCCCATATTTGTACTAGTGTATACACAACTTCGAGTGAGGTCATTACCGGGGCCCTCCTCGCCCAAGAAGACGAAGAAGGAGTTGACTGTCCAATCTACTACATCAGTCGGACATTAAGAGACATATAACTAAGATACCCTAAAGCGGAGAGGGCGTGTTTTTCACCAGTGCATGCTATTCAGAAGCTCCGACATTACTTACTCTCAAACAGGGTCGTGCTTGTCACTAAAGCTGATCCTATCATATTTCTAATTTCAAAACCGGCCCTAATAGGAAGACCTGCCAGGTGCCTACTACAGATGTCATAATTCGACATAGCATGCATCTCTACCAAAGAGGTCAAAGGACAAGTAGTGGCGGATCTAGTAGCGGATTTCCCAGGAGAAGACATGACCGCATTACATCAAGAAATACCCGGGGACTTCCCTGAAATCTCTCTTGTTAAAGAAGAAGAATGGTTGCTATACTTCGATGATTCATCTACCTTCAGCAATGATACCGGAGGATCCGACGTGGTACTAGTCTCCGCGACTAGGGAAGTCTGCTCATACTCATTCAAGATCAACTTCAAGTGTACCAACAACTCTGCAGAATATGAAGCTTTCCTACTAGGTATCTTGTTAGCAAGGAAAATAGGTGCGACACACCTGGAAATAAGGGGCGACTCAAAACTGCTAGTCAATCATATTAATGGAGCTTACTCGCTTAAAGAGGTAACATTAGCCCCTCATAGGAAAGAAGCTCAAAAATTAACTCATTTCGCTGAAGCCGTGATGGTTCATGTTGTTTTAAATAATAATAGACACGCTAACTGTCACGTCACGTTAGCCTCCAAACTTCAATTCGAAGGAGAAGAAAATATCGTAATGGTATAGAGAGGCATTGTACCTTCGACATGGTTAAATTAACCCGAACACGATCCAGTCACTGACAATCATAGAAGAACTCAGTAGCTCACTCCCTTAGAGGAAAGTTAGCCTCACATACCTAATAAAATTCTTCTTACTCCACGAGGAACTATATCACAGGAATCCTGATGGGTTTATCTCAAGATGTCTCGGAGATCAAGAGGCGTAATTATAACTCAACCGCGTTCATAGAGAAGTATGTGGGGATACAATGGTCGTGACTCTCTACCGCCAACTCCAATGTATGGTCGTGAATCTCTACCTCCGACTCCAACGTCTAAGGTACTATTGGTCTACGCCTGTTCAAACTGCCAACACAACTACATCGACTAGAAGCCCTGACGATCCACCATGATGATGCCCGGAAAGAGCCTTATATCAAATACCTACGTGATAAGTCCTTACCTATGGAGAATCGACGCGACCATACTGAATCAAAAGGAAACAAGGTTCATCCTTCATGAAGGAATCCTGTACCGCAAGAGTTTCAAAGGAAACCTACTGAGGTGTCTGGTAGGACCCAAGATCCCGATAATATTGAAATAAGTTCATGAAGGAGAACATCAAGGAAAGAAGAAATGTTCCTTCAGATTCATGAAAAGTACTACTGTCCAACCTTGGAAGATGACACAGCCACATTTATCCAAAGGTGTCATCAGTATACGATTCAAGGAAATCTCATTCACACATCGTGCATTCCTCTACATTCTGTAAGCATCCCCTGTCCTTTCTACAGCTGGGGACTAGATATCATTGGAAAAATCAACCCAGCATCATCAACACTACATGATCACATCATCACGCCCACTGAATACTTCACCAAATGGGTCGAGGCAATCCCTCTCAGTAGCACGACTAGAGCAACCATATCGGTTTTCGTCAAAGAATACATCATATGCAGGTTTGGTGTCCCTAAAACATATTATCACAGATAACGGTACTCCTTTTGCTAATCAGACCGTAATAAAACTACTCTAAAAGTATGGATTCAAACAAGTGTTTTCTACCCAATACTACCCACAAGGAAATGGACAAGCAAAAAGTACTAACAAGATATTGATTCAGATTCTCAGTCGCACACTATATGATAAACCCAGATCGTGGCATGAACAAGTGCCCATGGCGCTTTGGGTATACAGGACGGCGCCAAGAATCTCGACAGGGACTTCCCCCTATTCGCTTGTATACGGGGCCGATACCATCCTCCCCGCCGAGACCAAGATCCCTTCAGCCCGAATTGCAGCAGCCAACCGAGTATATTGGGATGAGGCTGAAATTCTCAGGTTACGGGTTGTGGAGTTATACCTCCTAGAGTCAAGAGGGTCCAAGGAAAAAAGATATGCGGAGGCATATTGATGAAGGATTTCCAAAGCTTACAACAAAGCAGTAAATCCCCGAATGTTTTAGATCGAGGACTTGGTACTCAAGACAGCCAAACATATCGAGCAAAACATGTTTGCTCCACAATTTTCCCCGAAATGGTAAGGGCCTTACATGATTTCTAAAGCAGTAGCAAGATGATATTACAAAATAGTATACATGAAGGGAGTCGCAGTGGGAACGATAATCAATGACAAGTTGCTTAAAGCATATTACGCCTAAAAAGAAAACTCTTTCAATTTCAATTCTTTATTTCAGTTCCATTTCTTTTCAATGAATGTTCAAAATTTGAAACTCAAAACCTACTACATAAATTCAAAAGTTTATTATTGATTCAAACTTTACTCAATCTCTAGAGCAAACCTTCGAGCAACGAGTAATTCCGCTTATACAATATCTCCATCCTTTCCTGAAACCTTTCAGTCTTAGCTTTCAAATCCTGATTGAATTTTCAAGTTAAGATCTTTTCCTCCTCCAATATGGCTTTTGGTACTATGAAGCCTCCCACGATATGGTGCTTGTGAGATAGGGATTTCATATGCATATCGAAAGGAAGGCCTGCGGTTGGGTATTCATTAATGGTGAGACCAAGATCACTGCTCGAAAGATTAACTGGTGGGTCAGAAGAAGTTTCAACCTCGGTGTCAACATACCTATCCTCCTCGGCAGCAGAGGACTCCCTGGACTTTCTCTTTACCCGGTATGTGTCCACAACCCCTATCTCCTGTCAACAGAACCATATCAAAACATTTGTGTCGAGTTACTTCTCTGGATTAGAATAGAAGAAAAAAAGCTTACTTACAGTAGTAGGTCTGTTAGATCTGGTGACGTTTGAAGAATCACCCTTTCTGACAGTTATATCCCTTAACATGTATGGAACCTTCTTAACCTGGAGTTCCTGCAAGAAAGATAAAAAATCATCAAATAAGTCGGTTGCTCATGAGTATAAGAATATACAAGAAAGGAAAAACTTTTTACCAGACTAGGCATCCATGAGCTGCACTTAACAAGAAGGTGATCTTGATCTGATCCGCTGCTATCAAACATGACGTTATAAAAGGATACCGGAATCTGCAAACAGTGAAGATGGCGAGATTGGTAGGAAGAAAATGCTAACAATCTATTCACTTATATATAGGGGAAGTGAATCCATAATTTACGAATTTCAAAAATTCAACGAGGACTCTTTCCAAAAGGAAAAGATCTGAGCATGGCCAACAGGACCCAGAAGCGGACTGTTATGACTCCTAGGTTCCGTTGGAAAATGAGGTTATAATCAAGCTTTGTATCTCGCTCAAGTCAACGACATGCACGAAGACCAACTGTAAAGAAAAAAACCTATAATGTCATTTTTCAAGAGAGTCTCAAGAGGGAAAAGCGTTAGCCGCACCACTCCCGGTTTACGACAAGTTAGTATTTCAAACAGAGACACGATCGCCTATTATAACCATCCAAGTTTCACGATAAGGGGTGCATATCTCAATATCCCAAAAGCTAAGTATATCTTCCTCTACTTTTAAAATTTAAATTATGCATACATAATTATTGAAAGCATATTGTCACCATCTAGTGCTTATTGTGCAACAATATTATAACTCACTAATCAAGAACTTAATGTAGATGGTGAGCTTTTGACAAGGGCTAGAATTATAAAATTACCGTCTACTAAGCAACAAGAAAATATATGTGCATATTTATACGCGTATGCTTAATATAGAATATTGTGCTTCTATTAGTATTCCACAAGCAAATTAAGAGCAAAATCATAACTAAATATTCTAAATTGGCCTTGTATCCTTATCAATAATCATAGTATCCATGTCATATCGAACTAGTCTCAAGTCGCATAAATTCCACAGCTGAATTCCTTGAACTTGCCTCGAATGAACATTGATGTTCTAGCAACATCCATTAAACTCGGGAATAGCTAATGCTTAAACCCTACAATTACATCATAGATTAATTCTTTATTCGCAACGAATGCTCTTCAAATTGTTCTTCCGAGCTTAAATGTGCTACTTTAGCACTTTGCTTAAATATAAGCCATAAATAATGTCCAATCCTCTTGGATGCGCCATAACTAAGAAACATTGCAATAAAATATGCATTAAACCTCTCGTCTAAGATAACCCTGGCCTTTTCTTATATAAGCGCCGAGTTAGTACTAGCTATGTGGCTAAGCACATTGATCGTTTTAGAAAAAGTGGTAAAAATAATTCATTCGCTGAGACTTGTGAAGATTCATTTTATACCTAATTTTGATTTAAACTAGAAAATAAGTAAAATATTTTAACAATATTGGGTAGAAATGGAACTCAGGATTCCACCAAAATCACTTCTGAATGATTTCTACAATGATTCTTTAACAATTATAGCTCTTTTATTGACTCTGTTTCTTTGCCACAAGTAGATTTCTAAAATATTAACTGTAAATCACAAGCATGGCATATCAAAATCTCTTAAATCCCAGCATACACCATCAAACAAAATCACAACTAATTAAGAAAAATCATAAATCAATTAAAAATCAAGACAAAAGTCATTAAGAATCAAAAATAGTTACTATTCATTCATGAAATATGGCTTCCTCCATTGTCCCAGTGGTTGGGTTTAGCTCCTCATGATGTACACACTCTCAAAACAATTAGTCATGGTTCAAAAGTGTGTAAAAAGAACAAAAAAATAATAACACAAATGGTTCACAACGATGTAATAGAGTTGCAAACCACTGTTTTCATTGTTACAGAAGAAAAGTATTTTGGGTTGAAGATAAACGTTACAGATGATAAGATATTCGTTGCAAATGGGTTGAAGAAACCGTTGCAGATGAAGATATATGTTGCAAAGACGAAGATATCCGTTGCATGTGGGTTGAAGGAACCTTTGTTGTATCCCTGTTCTTCACGTTCAGCAGCAACAATTTCTTTTTAATCTTGTTTTCTTCCCAAGCCTCCCACCCTGATTTTTCTTCCTCCTCCTTGCTATTTATAGTTTTAGTAAAACCTAACAACTCCTCCTAACTCGATAAGGACCCAAAATAAAATACATAACAAACTCAGATTCATGTAAATCCGAATCAAGGAAGAATTCCCTTTTTCGACCAAAACTCGACTTTTCACCCATTTTATCGGCTTGGGACTCTTTGATTTGACGTTTTAAACCCTGTTAAGCATAACAGGTTAGTGTCATCCAAATCCAAGAGAAATCACTTCCCAATCAAATCCAGAAATCACTTCACGCGTAAGGGAATTTTTCCCGCCAAATCCGGATTTGAACTCAAAATGAAGGGTGCCCCTAATCTATCTGGTGGGTACTTTTATCGATTCTCCCGGGTTCCTTTACTAATTTTTCCGGGTGCCTCTATCAACTTTTTCAGCCAATTTTTCCACAAATATTTATTTTCCAAAAATACCTATTACAACATAAAAACCCATGATAAGTACAAAATTGAGTACCAACAAAATATGAAATTGAGAACAATTTAGACACAAATGTGCCTATCAAATACCCTCAAACTTATTATTTGTTAGTCCTCGAGCAAATCTAATCTTGAAATAAAAAAAATCCTAACTCACTTTCACAGGAATCGCGACTGCATTTAGCATATGTAATAATATTTTAAACCCCTAGGTGTCCCTAGTGGACGAGTTTTGTCTCGTGAGGGTTTATAAGAGGTATACCCACAAAACCTTCTACTCCAAACCCTAGCTACATGTGAACGATTGAAGGTAAACACTAAACAAGCTATTTAGTTGGCATACTAAATTCTTCGGCCATGGGAATCATTACCCTATATGAGTCAAATTGTTGTACACGAGTTTGCACTCATCGTACTAAAATTTATACAAGGATTCAAAACTCTACTTGGATAGTCGTTCAACCACGATACTCATAATCTATCAAATTTTAGTCGCATGAATTGATTTAGAAGATGGATATAGATAAAATAAAGTTTGCGCATGTTGACTAAAGTGATGGGTGTTTCCCATATCTGTCTGAAGGTCAGTGCCAGGATGAATCCTCATGGACTGAAATACGTTCCCACTGGTCTTAACCTTATACTAATATCGACTCAGCTGGTATATACAAGGGTCCCAGCGATCGATTTACTGAAAATAAAACAATTATCTTTATATTATTAAATATATTGACAACATGATTGGATCATTTGAATCCAAGCGCGTGCTCCTTATCAGCATCTTACATGATAGTTTTCATGGTCCTTTGTTCCACGCTTGCTTAGGCGACGGAGAAAGGGGGAACACAAACATATTGCTATCAAAGTGTCAATACTCGATTATAAATAATTGGTCTGAACAAAAAACAAAAACGAAAATGGGGCTTGATCTCAATCACTCTTACTTTATCCTAACGGCGATAATAATTTGATACTGGTGACCCACCAAATCACTTAGAGAAACACAAAAAATTGCAAAAATAAAAACAGAAGGTGATATGGTCGAGATAGAATCTGAGATATGGTGACAACTATCATGTTATTTCTAACACCTGAGCTAGGCATCCTTTTATGAATAAACCATTTAGTTGGGCACACCAATTCCTATAGAAAAAGAGCTAAGTTTCCATCTACCTAGAATGGTTAGTGTCATCCTGAATTGTTCAAAAGTTTTCTAAAGTTTGGAGTTTTATTATTGCACTAAAAAGTTTCACCCTTACCCACAAACTTATTTCAAACAGTGTCCTCAATGTTTCAAAATAAAGAGCAGTACCAATAGATAAGTAAAAATAGGAATAAAGAGGTAAGTCAGAAAGATAGTACCTGGGTGAAGCGTAACAATCCTTCTACGGAGAATAAGAAAAAAACCTAAAAACGAATAACAAAAACCTACAAAAATTTATTAATGTACATAAACAACCTTGATGGTCAATCAAGGTAAACAGGGTCCTCTAGAGGGACCTCCTCAACATCACATGTAGGAAAAAGCTCTAAAAATGGTTTCAATCTCTGACCGTTAACCTTGAAAGGACTTCTACCATCTTGAGTCTCAATTTCGATAGCACCATGAGGAAAAATAGTGCGAACAACAAAAGGACCGGTCCACCGAGAGCGTAACTTCCCATGGAATAGATGCAAACGAGTATCATACAAAAAAACTTTTTGACCTGGAGAAAATGACTTTCTTAAAATAATTCTATCATACACAAGTTTCATTTTGTTTTTTATACTCCCTAGCACTATCATATGCATCTTTCCGAATCTCTTCCAACTCATTGAGCTAGAGCTTTCTGTGAGCTCTTTCCTTGTCAAGTGAAAAGTTTAACTGCTTTACAACCCAATATGCTCTATGTTCCAACTTGACGGGAAGGTGACATGCCTTGCCAAAAACTAGACGATAAAGTGATATTCCAATGGGGGTCTTAAACGCAGTACGGTAATCCCATAAGGCATCAGTAAGCTTCAATGACCAGTTTTTCCTATTAGGATTAACTGTTTTCTCTAGAATACGTTTTATCTCCCTGTTGGAAACCTCTACTTGACCACTATTCTGCAGGTGATATGGGGTAGCTACTTTGCGGGTAATACCATATTTTTTCATCAAAATGTTACCCTCCATCACTAAATTATAGCTATTGGTGTACCAAAACGTGCAAATATGTTATCATTCAAAAACTGGACCATAATCTTGTGGTCGTTTGTTTTACACGAAACCGCCTCAACCCATTTAGAGACATAGTCTATAACGACAAGGATGTAAAAATAAATAAAGGAATTAGGAAAAGGACCCATAAAATTAATACCCCACACATCAAAGACCTCAATAATTAAAATAGGGTTCAAAGGCATCATATTTTTTTACGGGAAATGGTTCCTAACTTCTAATAACGCTCACAAGAAACACAATAACTATGAGTGTCTTTAAACAACGAAGGCCAGTAGAATCCACACTGCAATATCTTAGCAACGGTCTTCTTAGTACTAAAATGACCTCCACAAGCATGATCATGGAAAAAGGAAATAATACTGGATTGGTCACTCTCAGGTATACATCTCATATAAATCTTGTCTGGACAATACTTAAATAAATAAGGATCGTCCCAAAAGAAATGCTTTACCTCGGCTAAAAACCTAAAACGATCTTGTTTTCCCCAGTGTTAATGCATTCGACCAGTAACAAGATAATTCACTATATTCGTAAACCAAGGTAATTGGGAAACAAAGAATAGTTGTTCATCAGGAAAACTATCTCTCACAGGAGGGGAATAATCAGGGGAATCCATAACAAGTCTAGACACGTAGTCTGCTACTATATTTTTTGCACCCTTTTTGTCTCTAATTTCTAGAGAGAATTATTTTAACAAAAGGATCCATCTAATCAATCTACGTTTAGTATCCTTTTTAGACAAAAGGTATTTCAAAGAAGCTTGATCAGTAAAGATTGTAACCTTAGAACCTAAGATATAAGATCTAAACTTGTCTAAGGAAAAAACAATGGCTAAAAGTTCCTTTTCTATGGTGGTGTAGTTCAGTTGGGCATCATTTAGAGTTTTGCTGGCATAGTAAATCACATGAAGTAATTTGTTTTCTCGCTGACCTAACACAACACCAATAACATAATATGAAGCATCACACATTATCTCAAAGGGTAGGTTCCAGTTAGGTGCCTTAACTATGGGGGCGGTAGTGAGTAAGGTCTTAAGCTTATCAAAAGCCTCTAAACAAGCATCATCAAAGATAAACTTAACATCTTTTGCAAGCAGATTGCAAAGAGGTCTAGAAATCAAGCTAAAATCCTTAATGAATCGATAATAAAAACTTGCATGCCCTAAGAATGACCTAACATCTCGTACAGTTTTGGGTACCTGTAAAGTCTTAATAAGGTCAACTTTGGCTTTGTCTACCTCTATACCCTTAGAAGATACTATATGTCCTAAAACAATTCCTGATCGAACCATGAAATGACATTTTTCCCAATTAAGCACTAAATTTTTTTCCTTACACCTAGTCAACACTAATGTTAAATGATGCAAGCATTCATGAAAAGATGACCCAAATACTGAAAAAATATCCATAAATACCTTTAAATACCGTTCTACCATGTCAGAAAATATGCTCATCATACAACACTGAAAAGTAGTGGGTGCATTACACAACCCGAAAGGCATACGTCTATATGCAAATGTACCAAAGGGACATGTAAACGTGGTTTTCTCTTGGTCTTTAGGGGCAATAACAATCTAATTATAACCATAAAAACCATCTAGCAAGCAATAATGGCTATGTCCAGCTAATCTCTCAAGCATTTGGTCAATGAAAGGAAGGGGAAGTGGTCCTTCCTTGTGATCTTGTTCAATTTTCTATAGACAATACAAACACGCCACCTCGTGGTCACTCGGGTTGGGATTAACTCATTGTTATCATTCTAGACTACAGTGATAACTGATTTCTTGGGAACATCCTGAACGGGGCTAACCCACTTACTGTCTGAAATGGGGTAGATGATACCTGCATCTAACTTAAACACCTCAGTACGAACTACTCCTTTCATGTTAGGGTTAAGTCGACGTTGCATCTCCCTAAACGGTTTGGTATCATCCTCTAAATGAATCTGATGCATACTAACAATAGGAATTATACCCTTAATGTATGTTATGGTCCACCCTAAAGCTTCCTTATTGTATTGAAGCACGGTCACTATCCTACTTTCCTTTTTACTATTCAAGTCGGATGCTACAATCACAGAAAAAGCCTCAGATAGCCTAAATACACATACTTCAGGGTATCTGTTAGTTGTTTAAGGTCCAACTTAGGAGGATCTCTAAAGAAGGAATTAGGGTAGACTTAGAAAATGGTAGTGGTTTGAACTTAGATTTCCATCCATTACTAGTGTTTATCAAAGGGGATGAATCTAACAAAGCATTCACCTTATTAATCACACTATCATCATCAAAATCAAACCCAAAGTGGGTTAGGCATTTATCTAATGGATCTTCTAACAAAGTGTTTGCTAATGACTCCTGAACTAATGTTCCTATCATGTTCACCTCTTCAATGCACGTGTCATCTAGCTCAGGTGGTTGCTTACTAATATTGAAAATATTCAACTCAATAGTCAAATTACTAAAAGATAAGTTTATAATACCATTTCGACAGTTAATGATCGTATTAGATGTAGCTAAAAAATGGCGACCTAATATCACAAGTATCTAATTATTTTGGCCAGGGACAGGTTGGGTATCAAGGATAACAAAATCCACTGGATAAATAAACTTATCGACCTCAATAAGAACATCTTTTATGACACCACGAGGAATTTTCACAGACCTATAAGCTAACTGCAGTGTTATCTGAGTAGGTTTCAAATCACCAAGTCCTAGATGGAGGTACACATGGTACGGAAGTAGGTACACACTGGCTCCTAAGTCAAGCAACGCTTTCTCAACACGGTAGTTACCTATTGTGCAAGAAATGGTTGGGGACCCTGGGTCTTTATACTTAGGAGTTGTATGGTTCTGGATAATTGAACTCGCGTGGCTAGATAAAAAGGTTTTCTTTTATACACTAAGCTTTCTCTTTTGCGTACACATATCCGTAAGGAACTTGGCATAAGTAGGAATCTGCCTAATTACATCTAATAAAGGAAGGTTGATAGTGACTTACTTCAAAACCTCCATTATGTCATTAAAATTGGATTCCTTCTTTGTTGGTGCTAACAGTTGTGGGAATGGGGATCTGGCAGCAAGATCTGGCTTATAAGGAACTGCATTGGGCTCTTTAGAGACTTCATCATTCTCTCCAGCTACTGGCTCAGAAGGGTGAACTATATTATGTTCACTATTAGGTATGGTTACCTTGTTGTCTACCACTTTACTATTCCTAAGGGTTCTAATTGCATTCACATGATTTGATGATTTCTCACCAGAAGATACTTCATGAACTCCTCTAGGATTGGGTTGTGGTTGAATATGGAACTTGCATTTTTCTCTTTCTCTCAAAGACTCAGCGATTTGACCAACCTGTATTTCTAAATTGGAAATAGCCTGACTGTTAGCCTGAACAATCTTTTGATTTTCTTGTAAACTTTGGTTGACTGACTGCTGAAATTTTATAGTGTTCTAGTTAATAAGGCAAGAGACTCTGCTAAACTCATGATCGTCTTATCTATCGGATTCCGAAATTATGTCGGTCCTGAAGGTTTCTTAGTATATCCAAAACCTGGGGGAACCTTAGAATTACCAGACTGACCTTGACTCTATCCCTTAGACCAAGAAAGGTTATGATGGTTTCTCCAACTATAGTTATAGGTTTCTGAATAAGGGTCAAACTTCTGATGATTATCAAATCTTTGCTATTATAAAGAGCATGTGCTCTTCAACATTTTGTCCTTCCCAAAATGACGTGGGCTCAATTCCATAACTAGATTGACTCAATTCTAAAGCTTCTAACGTTCTTGATATAGATGTTATTTTGGCATCTGATTCAAAAGATCCTTTTACCCTATTGACATTTCCTCTATTTAGAAGATTTATTTTTTGGGTCTCCCTACTATTTTCCCATTGCTAGGTTTTTTCGGCGATTTCATTCAAAAATGTCATCGCACCATCGACAATTTTATTTTTAAACCCACCTGTGCATAAAGACTCAACCATGGTTGTTGTCGAATAATATAAAACCTCGTTGAGGATCTGAACTAGCCTTACTTTTTCTAAACCATGATGATGACATTGTGATAATAAGTCATTGAACCTTTCCAAATACCTATATAAAGATTCCTCTTGTTGAGCAAATGTGCAAATATGTTGCCTAATAGATGATGTTTTGTGCCTAAGAAAAAAACTTCTAGAAAAAGGCAGATGTAAGTTGTTCATAGGTTTCAATGGACTCAGAAGTCAAACTATATAGCCAAGATTTTGTTTTGTCTCTTAGTGAAAAAGGAAACAATCTAAGTTTCAATGCTTCATCATCTAGATCCTTAATCCTAATGGTACTACAAATTTCCTCAAAATCCCTAACATGGAAATAGGGTTTTTCATTTTCTTTCCCTAAGAAGATTGGGAGAATGTGTATGGTCACAGGTTTTAACTCATAGTTTGCTTCAGTTTCAACTAACTTGATACATGATGGACGAGAAGTCCTAGTCGGGTTCAACAAAGCTTTTAAAGTTGCCATCGCTGGCGCTATCAAAGGACTAAGAGTAACTTCTTCATACATTGTCAAGTTCTCAAAATTGAAATTTCCAAAAAAAGGTCTCTCAAAAGAAGAGTCTTTGAGGTCCTCGTTTCCAGGGATATAACTAATATGTTTGTCACTAATCAGTGTCTCTTTTCCAAGCTCGCTCAGTGATGATTTCGAGCGGTCTAGGCATACACTAAAAAAAATAAATCCTAATTGGAAGGGAATTCTAAGCAATCACAAGCAAGGATGACTCAACCAAATCAACTTTTTGAATCTAACAAACAAAAAACATGATGGATCCACTTAGATTGTTTCTAGACTATCTTTTATTCTTTCAAAAGGAAACTAGTTACAGTTTTAGCAAACCTCTTAGAACGATCCGAATTAGATTAAGTCGAATAGAAATAGGATAATCTCTAAGGAGCTTTGATAACCCTGTCTCTTTGGCAACGTTTCCTTGGGTTACAAGGCGGCTCAAATCTTCTTAAAATAATCTTCCTGAACTTTGAGTTAGGCTAACAGAGTAACCAATTCAGTTCTTTTGAATGACTTTCCTATAAGATCGTTACCTTGTAGGTCTCTTTCTAGTCAAAGTTTTAAACTTAGGTTCACGTTTGGTAACGTTTTCCTAAGGCGGGAAAGAAGGAAACGGTGATGAAATCCGATTCTTATCTTGTATTGCTAGTTCTTTCCCTTTACTAGAAAATAAATCTGTATTCAGTCCTCAACATATATGCATTACGAAGGAATACAAAAAATCCACTTGCAGGGGTTTCATGGATTGATAGAGTTTTACCTCCCGTACCAAACGGGCGATGAACCGTTAAAGTCGACTCGGGCCACTGACTCCTGTGTCAGTGTACGAACCCGAGGGGATGGGACAATATCATAATTGTCGTCCTTCCATGTTGCAGTTTATATTTAATAATACCCTTCAGTAGGGATTAAAAAATAATAATGTCCAAAAGTCCCAAAAAAATAAAGTCCAAATTCCAAAGAAAAATTCAAAAATAAAAGAAAAATTACAAAAATAATAAAAGATTTCCTAATATAATTTTCTAAAAACAAAAATAAATAAAACCCTAAAAATTAAATAAAATTAAAATTAACTAAAAAAAATTGTCTTCTTTTTCCGTCTTTTCGATTTATCTTTGACTCCAAGTCTTTAATCTATCAATATAATCTTTAGCTCCAATTTCTTTTTGATCCAAAACCTATAATAGAAAGAAAAATACCCAAAACGTAAAATAAAAAAAATAAAATCTAATTAAACTAACTAAAGTAAAAAAATAAATAAAAAAATCTAAAAACAAGTCGCCGGCTGCGGCAAATTGGAGTCAAAATGTGCTACTTTAGCACTTTACTTAAATATAATCCATAAATAATGTGTCAATCCTCTTGGATGCGCCATAACTAAGAAACATTGCAATAAAATATGCATTGAACCTCTCGTCTAGGATAACCCTAGCCTTTTCTTATATTAGCGCCGAGTTAGTACTAGCTATTTGGCTAAGCACCATGATCGTTTTAGAAAAAGTGGTAAAAATAGTTCGTTCGCTGAGACTTGTGAAGATTCATTTTATACCTAAATTTGATTTAAAATAGAAAATAAGTAAAAAAAAATTTAACAATATTGGGAAGAACTAGAACTCAGGATTCCATCAAAATCACTTCTGAATGATTTCTATAATGATTCTTTAACAATTATAACTCTTTTATTGACTCTGTTTCTTTGCCATAAGTAGATTTCTAAAATATTAACTGTAAATTACAAGCATGGCGCATCAAAAGCTCTTAAATTCCAGCATACACCATAAAAAAAAATCACAACTAATTAAGAAAAATCATAAATCAATTAAAAATCAATACAAAAGTCATTAAGAATCAAAAATAGTTACCATTCATTCATGAAATATGTCTTCCTCCATTGTCCCAGTGGTTGGGTTTAGCTCCTCATGATGTACACACTCTCAAAAAAATTATTCATGGCACAAAAGTGTGTAAAAAGAAGAAAAAATAATAACACAGATGGTTCGTAACGGTGCAATGGCACAAACCACTATTTTCACTATTACATAAGAAAAGTATTTTCGGCTGAAGATAAACGTTGCAGATGATAAAATATTCGTTGCAGATGGGTTGAAAAAACCGTTGCAGGTGAAGATATATGATGCAAAGACGAAGATATTCGTTGCATATGGGTTGAAGGAACCGTTGTTGTATCCCTGTTCTTCATGTTCAGCAGCAGCAATTTCTTTTTAATCTTGTTTTCTTCCCGAGCCTCCCCCCCTGATTTTTCTTCCTCCTCTTTGCTATTTATAGCTTTAGTAAACCCTAACAACTCCTTCTTACTCGATAAGGATCCAAAATAAATCCAAAACAAACTCAGATTCATGTAAATCCGAATCAGGGAAGAATTCCCTTTTCCGACAAAAACTCGACTTTTCACCCATTTTTATCGGCTTGGGACTCTTTGATTTGACGTGTTAAACCCTGTTAAGTCGTAACAGGTTAGTGTAATCCAAATTCTAGAGAAAACCCGATTAAATCTCTTCCCAATCAAATCCAGAGATCACTTCACACGTAAGGGAATTTGTCCCACCAAATCTGGATTTGAACTCAAAATAAAGGGTGCCCCTAATCTATCAGGTGGGTGCCTTTAGTAATTTTTTTGGGTACCTCTAATAACTTTTCGAGCCAATTTTTCCACAAATATTTATTTTCCAAAAATACCTACAAAGATATAAAAACCCATGATAAGTACAAAATTGAGTACCAACAAAATATAAAATTGACAACAATTTAGACACAAAAGGGGGGGGGGGCGGGGGGCGCGCCCATCACACCACATTGGCACCAATTAGCCACAATAACGCTAAAAGCGCTAACTTTCCTGGTGCTGAACCCTAGCACCTGAGAGATGCTAACTAACCTAAAATGGTCTTAGCTCGCACATTTTAGCCTATTAAGGCCTTCGCCAACATATCACCACCTTGGCACCTAATGCCTAGCACCAACGCGTTAACCCTAATCTAAGCGCCAAATGCACTAACCCTGGTGGCCAAGTGCACCAGAAGGCATATGCGCCTCCAAAGCTGCGTCCCCAGCTCTGAGACACCCTTGCCTAGCTCCTTGACACCCTTGGATGTTATCCAAAGCTCATATGCGCCTTAGCTCATATACGCCCAAGTTCATATACGCCTAAGCTCCCAAGCACGTCTCAGCCATGTGCGTCCCTAGCGGCCAAACCAAGCGAGTCTCATCCATGTGCTTCCCTACTGGTCGAGCCAAGCGCATCTCAGCCATGTGAGTCCCTAGTGGCCAAGACAAGTGCGTCTCCAATCTTGTTGGCGTATCGAATCTTCTTGGCGTCTCTAGCTCCTTGGCGTCGCATTTTTAGCGCCCTTGCATCCTTGGCGTATTTACATCTCCAACGCGTCCTATCTATGCCTAGCGTGTCCTTGTTTGGTGCAGCGGCCTAGTGCATCTCCAATTCTCCACAGCTAATACGCCCTCATACCTAGCGATTTCATATTTAGACACAAGCGCATTAAGCACTAGCACTCTAGTGTTAACTATATTTGACTCAATTGAAGTGTTAACTTGAAACTTCCTCGACACTGGCTTCCTAGCCTTAGTACAATTAATATTTACTAGATTTTGTGCATATTAGTCTTACTCCTGAGATGTTAGCACATTAACTTTTAACGTTAAAAGAGTTAGCTCCTTCTTATTTGCGCTAAGTAGCTAGTTCTAGTTTTGCTAGCTACTTTCCTCAGAAATATGCCTTTCTTCTTAATATAGATCCAACATTGAGTCTTATACGAATTCCAGCGGGTCTCCTTGCTCAAGGAGCCCTCTTCAACATTTGGCCTCAAATACCTCTCAGACTTACAATGAGGCGCTTCTAAGCTAATAGTTAGCCATTAGATATGCCATATTACTTTCAAGAAACTACATGACCACTGAACTTTCCAAACTTGACATTAATCAGTTTGACAATTAATCCAGTAAGTCATACCACTTGTCTCACTGACTTAGCAAGTCATTTGACTTGACTTGACTTAATCAAAACCATAGTGGCTTATGACTCCACTATTATTTCCACGAGATATCAAAATACAACATGGGGGGATTCTCATTAGGGTATTTGTCTGGTAGTCTACGACATCTTGGGCGGTGACACAACCCCTACGAATAAAAAGGTAACAAAAAGTGGGTGGTTATAGAGCAGTTGAGAGGATGGGGAGTAGTGGTTAGACAGGTCTTCCGTACTTTCCGGGCATCACCCCACTACAATCTCCACAATCATCACTTCTCCATCTCTCCCTAACTTCCACGACTTACGAGAAATCAGTGTGTGTCCGCTTCAAACTATAAATAGATGATTCTCATCTATTCAAAACAAGAAAGAAAAACAACAACACAATCAGTCTGAAGAAACCAAAACTCTACATAATTAGTGATTCCTCTAAGAAGAATATATTCTTTTTCACAAACTACTGATATTTCTCAACCTTCTTTGCTTCCCTCCCCTAAAACGTACCCAAATCCTTTCCATATTTGTAATCGAAGCAGGACATGAACGACTATTTCTTGGTTTAGGATCGTCCTTTTCGAGCTTGATCTCTCGAACCTACCTGAAAGTTCCATTTTGCAGTACATTTGTTTTCACCCTAAAATAGGACCTAACTTATTTATGAATTTTCAATTTTGGTATAAACTTGGGTTGTTGACACCAGATTATGATGTCAACTTTTGGTTGTTGACACCAGATTTTGGTATTAATTTGGGTTCTTGATACCATATTTTGGTGTCAACTTCAGCTGTTGACACCATAATCTGGACCTTACTTATTTCTGAGTAATTTTGGTATCAACTTGGGTTGTTGACACTAGATATGATGTCAACTTCGGTTGTTGACAATAAAATCTGGTGTTAACTTCGGTTGTTGATATCAAAATATGGAACTAACTTATTTATGAATTTTCAAATTTGTATCAACTTGGGTGGTGGTGGTGGAGGCAGCACAACGCTGGTGGTGGCGGCGATGATGGACTGGTGGCGGTGGTGGTAGTGGTGGCGGCGGCAGTGGTGGTGGAGATGGGGTGGGATGGTGGTGGTGGTGTAATGTTGGTGGTGGTTGTGGAGTGGTGGTGGTGGTATAGTGTCGGTGGTGGTGGGATGGTAGAGAAAAAAAATTGTTGTTTTTTGAAATGATGAAAATATCATGTGTGATATATTAGGAAAAAAGTTATACAAAAGAGGATATTAAGGTAATCTATCTCTAAGTGATAAGGTTTCTAGAAGGTAAGGGGTATATTTAAAATGTGGTAAGGGTATTCGTGAAAGGGTCCAAGTCTAGGGATATTTAATTAATATACCCATTAAGTTAACTTATTTTCATATCTAAAGTTAAACTAGGGTTTTCAATATGAAAAATTTAATGAATTCTGATTGCAAGTAGAATAAGTGTGGTTGTTGCTTGTAGTGATACATCCTAGCAAACACATATGAATCATAATCTTTATTAAATTGAATTAGTGTGTTTTCCAAGTTCAATTATATTGATTATCCTTATTTCAGAAAATGTAATGCTCATGGGGAATTAAACTTGATTAGTGTTTTTTACACGTTGGGTTGTTCTCTAGGTAGAATTCATGCTCGCATGTTTTAATGTGTTTGTGATGAACTTGGAAATAAACGAGATACTCTTGCGGTCAAGGTATTCTAGGGTTTTTAAAAATGAGAGATTAAATACCAATTATGAAAAATCCCCCCTTGTTACTTAAGAAATTGAATTGATTAACAACAATAGCCTCCCCTGGAACGAATATTTCTTACCATATACTTAATCTAAATCTTTTATAAATGAGAACGTGAATATAATTTTGACGTGCTACGACACACATCACCCGTACCATGAAGGGAGCAAGCATGACCGCAGTTCATCCAAAAGGGTCATTTCGAATGGGACAAGCAACTTAAGCCTATTAAGGCAAGCCAACATCGATGCCAAGGGCCAATCGTTTTGAAATGATATGCTTAGGCATATACAATCCGCGTAACCGACAATTTCCAACTTGCATTGCAAGACCAAAGGCTAAGCAAAGACTAATCCGTATTGGCCAAGGGAATTTCGCAAGATATGCACAAGATTATGCATAATTAATCATATGCAAATATGCATTCTCGAGTAAGCAACACGAATGAATGATGCTTTCGCATAATTCAAGCTTCATCGGCTAAGCTACAAGCATATTGATGCTTGCACATCAAGTATGTACCAGCGTATATGCCACATCGCATAATTTTGCATTAACGCTCATGCACATTCAACAAAGGCACCCTCCCTATATATGTCTTAAGCACTTTTCCATATGTTTGGAAAAGAAAGGTAAGGGACATCCATCGACTTCCATACACTGACTTCCACCACTTTCGCGACAAGCATAATAGTTCATTAGTACTATGATGCTTCATCGGGTAAGCTGTACTGGACAGTGATGCTTCCTTGGGTACTCGAGTAAGATTTATAGTGTCAGTGATGCTTCCTTAAGTAAGCATCATGAATTTCCAACCAACACCTCCTCCTTATATATGTTTTACTAGGGTTTCTACAATTAAAGAAAAGAA
Organism: Papaver californicum; assembly: GCA_023531435.1. NCBI lineage: Eukaryota > Viridiplantae > Streptophyta > Magnoliopsida > Ranunculales > Papaveraceae > Papaver > Papaver californicum. The sequence goes on along the minus strand of JAJJMC010010614.1, from coordinate 8,955,614 downwards.
TGGAAGAGGATATCCCGTGTAAAACTCACAAATAATATCTCTACTTCTCTAACACTAACAAGTAGTATATTGACTAGTAGGTTCGGTCCCAAGGGAGGTTTTAGAAAAAGTTGTTATAAAAGCGTTCTTAACTAACATTATATGGATATAATGAATTTGAAAATTGTAGTTTTTATCAAAATATGAGAAATAATTGATCAAGGAATCGTTCTACGCTACCGAACAAAGATATTATTAATCATACAAGTTTAATCTTCAATAAATTTCGATTATTAACAACTTAAGACAAGTTATAAGTTCAACTAATCTTTAGATTCCAAAATTCACCACATAGAATAAGTTCTCTATCGGTTTCTAATCAAGTGAACCACCTAAAATAAGTTCTTTAGGTGTAATTCAAACAATTGTATTAGTATTTGTGAATCAAGTTGTTCCTAGTCACATGCGCATAAGTTTGACACATTAACCTAGGGTTATCTTTTACACACTATTTTTTATAAAATCCCTTTGAAACAAATAATGTTGAGCTGCTTGTGTAGAGATACTCTAACAATTACAAATTATAGTTCTTTTTACTAGTGTTAGAGTTGCGTACAAGATACCCAATTGCGCACTTAGATAACTCGCAAATATCTCATGGTCATAAGAATGAAAAAAGATAATCAACAAAATATATTTACCAAAATATTTTGCGAAAGTTGATTAATAAAACATGTTAAGGAGTTTTGAAATCCTCCCTAATCAATAAGAAAATTAGCTACTCATAGTTTTGGAGTTCACAAATTGATTAAATATAAGAAGAAAAGCAATAAAGCAAACCTTAGATGCGTAGTTCTCGAATTCGACCGCTTCTCTTCAACTTGTATCAAACCCTAGAAAACACAATGGTAGATGTCAAAAATCAGAGATCAAAACGTGTTTGTCTTGTTGTAGATGTCTCCCTTTTATAGCTCTTCACTTGTAGAAATCCTTGTACCACCCAAACTCTCTAATTTCCAAATATAAGCCAAGTCCAGACCCCATGTCAAACTTCTCGTACCCTAATTCATGCACCCAAAATTAGTGTCATAAGAAGAAGCCCACAGCTAAAGGCCCAAAACAGGTTCATTACAATCAAATAGGCCCGTTAGTTTTAGGAAACTGATAAGGCAATTTTCAGTTCTTTCACGGCAGCTCTCTCAGGCTATTTCATAAACACTTAGAATGCATTACTAGTAGTGAATCTGGCCATAGCTTGATTGTTAGTTCGAACATCATAGAACTTCTTCCCTGCAATGTTCAATCACTCCATAGCATTCACAATTCACACATTCAAGTATCCAACCAACCATTAGTTCATTATCAATCGATTCCGGCCATTCAACCACCAACAACAACACACTTCTTTATCTGAATTCCAGGCTAAAGAACTTGAACTTTCTTGCTTCCAGTCTTCCCTGCAATTCTCGAGTTCAACACAAAATTCAGCTCCAATTCCAGGCTAAAGAACTTGAACTTTCTTGCTTCCAGTCCTCCCTGCAATTCTCGAGTTCAACACAAAATTCAGCTCCACCAATTTCTTCCCTTCTTGTTCTCTGTCGAGTTCAAATCCAACCTAGACCCACTCTTAATATTCTTAGAAAATACCACCAGAAACCATTGTTTCTTCCATTGTGACCATGTCCTCCTAACCCATCTTCAATTTCTCACTACCATACAACCCACAATCAGAAACCACCAACCTTCTCTCAAATCTGACCACCACCGATTGGAACTCAGTTAAAAACCCATCTCTATGTTGTAGCTAGAAAACCCATCATCGAACTCATACCACTTTCTACTTCTTCTTTCTCTGCCAAAACCCATGTCTCTGCAATTGAATTCCAACAACAAACCTATTTCTTCAATTTATTGTTCTTGTTCTTCTGTGTTGCAAACCCAGATTCACCACAATTTCTCTATCTTCCAGCCAACTCAGATTCATCTTCAATCACAGACAAACACCAGCGAACCCATTATTTCTCTCACTCCGGCCACCAAGACCCAACCACAACTCTTCCTTGTCTTTGCTCAATTTAAATCTTGCTTGTTAATTGCAACTGCACCCGCAGATTTTCTCTCGTTCTTCTCTTGAAACATGGCGACGACAGATTCATACCCATCTTCACAGTCACAAACTGAACACATTCTCTTTGTTAGTTACGGTCACAATCCATCTCTGTCGGCGTGAGACTAGCAGCTTTGGTTGCATCCTCTTGGTTTGGTAACTCAGGTTTAGAAAAGAAGAAACTGACACTAGCTACCACTCGACCTAGATATTTAGCTTAGAAAATGGAACCGATATATGCACCCATTGACCAGATAGGGGACAACCCTGTGCTTTAGCTCATCAAATTGAATGGCCCTTTTTGACAATTCTTCTTCTTTTACTCCGAATGACTCCAAAATACCTACAAAAATAGAAAACAAACGTAATATACGCAAAATACAAGAGAAATAACAAAGAAAGCTAACCAATTAATTAGTAATTAATGTGTTTTAGACACATATCATATCCATCCACTACAAGTCCATTTTAAACACAACAATTGGACAGTGATGCATCCTTGAGTATGTATCACGGCATAATAGTACCTTACCACTATAATGCTTTCTCAGGTAAATGACATAGAGTCAGTGGTGCTTCCTCAAGTAAGCATCAAGGTATAATAGTACCTTAGCACTATAATGCTTTTCTCGGGTATGCAACATAGGGTCAGTGATGCTTCCTCAAGTAAGCATCACAGCATAATAGTGTCTTAACACTATAATGCGTTCTCGGGTATGTAACATAGGGGCAGTGATGCTTCCTCAAGTAAATATCACGGCATAATAGTGTCTTAGCACTATATTGCTTCCTCCGATGAGCAACATAGGGGCAGTGATGCTTCCTCAAGCAAGCATCCTCGATTTTTGGTATAATGACTATTTTATCTCGGGAGACCATTTTGCCCCTGGTGTGAGTGGCCATTTTGCCCCTAGTATATAAAATTGATTTTTACCCATGAGTGAACTTTTTGCCTCTGATGTTTAAATTACTATTTTACCCCTGAATGACCGATTTGGCCTTGATATATAAAATTATTATTTTACCCCTGAGGGAATGTTTTGGCCCTGTTGTGTAAAATTACTATTTTACCCATGAGTGGCCGTTTTTTCCTGGATGTGTAAAATTATGATTTTACCCCTGAGTGACCGTTTAGGTCCTAGTGTATAAAATTACTATTTACCCCTTTGTCAAAAATGCATGTGTTAGATTGTAGCTTCTTTTTGGAAGATTCACCTAATAAAAGACATAAACTAGAAAAAAAAAACATAATACAAGGTAATATGCAAGAATTATAGGAAATATAAACATGTATTTGATATTAAGAATATGTAATTTATGCACTTATTTGGGATCCACCTAGATAATGATCTGCAGTTTTTACAACAGCTTCAAACAAATATTAGCATAAGATAAAAATAAGGAAACTGTTATTTGGTGGAAGTTACCCCTACACTTAGTCTTTTCTACACTTGGAAGTGTATAAACAACATAGAATGAAAGATCTTCATTGGGTTCCTCTCGGTGAACCGCACAATGCTAGAATCAAACATATCTATTGGAGGATACTTATAACAAAAATTATTCTTAAGAATATTAGTAACACATATACCCAACACTAATCAGGATAACAACTATTTTGATTATGGGAAGGTGATAATCACATAAAGGTTTTGATATAGAGTTAGATAAACCTTCAAATTACAAACATGGTGTGTGATTTACCACTTCGTTAGAAAGCTATATTTGCGCTTCTTTGTTATCAATTGGTTCAGTTTCATTCTCGATCAATACCTCTTCAACACTCTCATCATCGGAATCAGGTCACTTTTCAATAAAATTTTCTTTGGTGCAAATCTTAGGGTAATCGGTATGAATCTGCGTCAAAGAAATAACCAGCTCTACTGCTTTCAAACCAATTATCCTAAAAATATTGTAATCTGGATATTTTACTGACTTTGATATGCGTTTGAGTACATTGCCTCGTTTTGACAATGGTTTTCTTATGTCAATTCTCTTCATTTTGAATAGGAAAATGATCGGTATTATGATTCGGAGTTGGAATGACTTCATCATTGTTACATGGAATTTTCAAAAGGTTGATCTTGTTTTTCCATTTCCTTTTTAATTTGATTAATGTATTTTTTTAAATAATCTATACCCTCTTGAAGTCTTTGGAGTGATTCATTGACCCCTTGATAGTATTGATCCTCTAGTTGAACATACTGCTCCATTTGTTGTTGATGCTCATCTAACTTGGCACAAGCAAAATATTTGGAACTAAAGGAATTATTAGAAGCATAACTATTATCCCATCCTTGTAATTGTTCACTTACATATCCACCATAAGGTTATTGGTATGTATAAGAATAGTCATAAGGTTCCATAGGATATTGATCATAACCAAATGATTAGTATTGATTATACCCTTAGTATGGTTGGTAGTTGTCATAAGATTGAGATTGAAAATTGTATTGATTACCACCATTATATGATTGATCTTGTACACCGTACATGTTATTTTCAAAAGGAAACATGATGATGATACAAAATAACAAAAATTAAAATTAAGTAAAACTAAAGAAAATAAAAAATTATGCATACAAATCGTTTATAGAGACTTACCTCCCATTCTGGAAGGGCGATGTATACTTATAATCTATTCTAAACACCAAAAAAAATAAAAAAAAATAAAGAAAATACAAGGTAAAATTTGAAGTCGTTTACACAACAAATTAATTACTTATGTTCCATACAATTAACTAGTAATATAGCAGTAATAAGTTTGTTCCCATGAAGAGCAGGGAGTTTCTAGTTGTTAAAAGTATAAAATGAGGATTTTTAAGTTGTAAAACGAAATAAATAAAGAAAGGAAATATTAAAGATTGATTTAAAATAATAAGAAGAAATACAATCAAAGAATTTTGGTTGTAATTTAAATCACGCCTAAACTCCTTCCCTGCATAATTCAACACAACCCATTCCATACAATCATATTTATTTTCAATTAAATTAGACCAGACAATTCTTCAGTCATCCAACCCTTTAAACCAACATCGCCTACATGGTTAGTTTCAAACCCAACAATGAATCACAACCAAATCAATTCTTTTTGTCTATGTGATTTCTAAACTCAATTCTAACAACCCATCTCAAACACCAACACCTATTTCACGGCATCAACACCATAATCCCACTCTTCTTTGACAGTGATCGAAACCCATATCTCAAATTAACCCCAACCCATTCCATAAAATCAAAAATCAGGTAAAACTATTTTTCAATTTCATCTTAATCACGTTGTTCACTATCTCTCATTAGCAAACCCATCTTCTCACTGCCTTCTCACATATTTCTTGTTCGATTTCTTCTCTTGGCAGTTCTGACCATTAAACCCACTAGCAATAAACTAATTCTCCATTCTTCTCAACACATCGTCACAACTCGAACCACTTTCTTTGATTTTGATTTCTTCAACAGCTTAAACTCATCAATCATCTTCTTCCCTGATTTTCTTGTTGTTTCTTTTGTTCCCTGTATTGATTTTACAGAAACCCTCTTCTCTGGTCTCATGATGTAACCATTTCTCGAACCTGAACTTGCCGGCGGTGGATCTGTTGGGGTTTGTTGTGAAGCAAATCTTGACGCACAAAGAAGTGTATTATATATCTTAGATTTAGGTTATATAAGAGGAAGGTGGTGGCCCTTAATAGAGCAGTAGGCCTCCCCTAGTAATTCTCTGTTTTTTATTTGTAAAACTGGACGCCTCCTAGTAATTATTTGTTTATTTCTATACAAGTGAGATTTGTGCGCTTCTAGCTTTTCTCCCATCAACGACTCCGAACAATGCCTTAAGATCCTATTTCTCTTCTTTTACTTCATGTGACTCCAAAGTACCTATAAAACTCAGAACAAATGTAATATACCAAAAACACTAGAGAAATAACTAAGAAAAATATAAGAAATTGATATGCAAATAATGTATTTTATGGACATATCAAATTCCCCCACACTTGCCTTTTGCTGGTCCTTGAGCAAATTAAACAAATCTAAACTAAATATACAACTCTCTTTCTGATAAGTGCATAATTTACATATTTTAAGTATCATTTCCTTACACTTATTTGCTAGCTTTTGTGTGAATTATCTTGTATTATTATTATATTTGTTTGTAGTTTATGTCTTCTGTCAGGTTATATCTCTAAAAGAAGTAGAAATGAAGCTTTACAAGGGAAGAATTTGCAAAGACCAGTAGAACTCAGTCAAATCTAGGGTTTCTTGTCACCATTTTTTTAGAGAATTGAAGTACAAAGCCAACGCAAAAGAATAAAGTCATTTTGACTTCGTATGAGAAAGTTATAAGCAAAACAAGAGCTAAGGGCAAATTGGTCATTGTAAGGGAAACTAATATTGGCACTCTATCATACGTTAAGGGGAATCTGAGTTTCAAATAATTATAAGGGCGCCTGCACTTCTGCTAGGGGCTGCCATGAATTCAAATGTTGATAAAGGCACCTGCCTTTCCACTATGGGCAGCCATATCTTCTTCTCCAGACTCGTGAAATTCAGGGTTCTCCATGAGTAAAAATCATTGCTTCCAACAAAGAGAAGATCGAGTAATAGGTTGTTTCCATTAATGGAGCAGAGTTGAGGTTAGTGGAAGAGATGCAATCGAAGTTGATGAATTTGTGGTGGTGGTTGAGTTAATAATGAAGCTTTCATTGAGTCTGCAGTGCCGAGCAATGGATGATGGTTTGATGGTTCGAGTCCTTATAGTGATGATTTGAGCAGTGAAGCTGTTGATGGACAAGAAGATGAGTTTGTTGTTAAGAAAAAGAAGAAAGGATGAACTCGAGCCTGGCATATAGGAGCTTTTAATGATCAGAGATGTTGATGGAGCTTATCATGGGTCGTGATGGTGACTTTTTTGATGGAGTTTGAGGTTAAGAATGATTAGCCGCAGTGTTTATTCGAAGGAGTAGGAGCAATGGCTTGATTATGTGTTGATATGAACTGGTTCGAGAGTTGATGTGATGGTAATCATGATGTGGTTACTCGATGATTAATAGCCTGTGATGATGACTCGATCTAGGTGATGTAGCTGTCAGGAAGAAGATGGAGCTAAAAATCTAGCCGAGAATAAAGGAGTACTTCCATCGATTGTTGAAGCCATGTGAGTTACACAAGATCAGGGAAAGCTCGAGTCTTTGATAACAAGAATATTCGGTGTTATGTTGTTGCCAGTGTATACTCGAGTTAGTGAATGCTAAGGTTGTTGATAGTTAGAATTGATGGTGCTATTTCTCGAGCATGACAGTGAGAATTGATGGTAGTCGAGTCTTTTAGGAAGGGTCGAGAGAGAAGTCGGGGAAAGAAGAATTTGAATGAGATACAAAGACTTTGGTTTTGAATGGAGAGAAGATAGGTATCAAGCGCGTGTAATATAATTAAGGAAAGAATCAGTCGTGTTTATTACGGATTTTTAGTGGTCGATGGGGTGTGTTAAGGTTTGTTAAAGAATCTTAATGAGTTAGAAACTCTATGATGAGGCGGTGAATGATATCTCTATAAATAGAAGCCTTAAAAAACCACTTTATATATAACCTCACAGAAAGATTTAAACCACTTTATAAGCCGTAAAAAACCACTCTATGATGAGGCGGTGAATTTCCGGCCGAGAATAGAGTATTACTGCAATCGATTGTTCATGCCATGTTCGTTACACAAGATCAGAGAAGGCTCGAGTCTGTGATAACAAGAATATTCGGTGTTATGTTGTTGTCAGTGCTACTCGAGTTAGTGAATGCTAAGTTTATTCATGGTTGGAATCTGATGGTGCTATTTCTCGAGCATCGCAGTGTGAATTGATGGAAGTCGAGTCTGTTGGGAAGAGTTGAGAGAGAAGTCAAGGAAAGAATAATTTGAATGAGATATAAAGACTCAGGTTTGAAATGGAGAGAAGATAGGTATCAAGCGTGTGAAATATAATTAAGGAAAGAATCGGTCGTGTTTATTACATATTTTTAGTGGTTGTCGATGTGTTTTAAGGTTTGTTAAAGAGTCCTAATGAGTTAGAAACTCTATGTCTATAAATAGAAGCCGTAAAAAACCACTCTATATATAACCTCACAGAAAGATTTAAAAGAGGCAGTGAAAAACACTTTGAGGCAGAGAGTTGTGGCTTAACGTGGAGAAGCTAGGGCTGTGCTGGAGCGTGGGATTATCTTTCCCGCGTATTTGGTTTGATTTATCCTTCTTTAGTTTTTATTTTTTCCATAGTTTTTAGTAAAACTATGTGTAGCTAACTTCTCATATTGGTTAGGGATGTAACCTAAAATCACAAACATGTTATTTTGATTAATGCATTGATTTTATTCATTCACTCTCGTATTTATCGCTCATGTTTTACTGCGCATGATAGTTACATGATTGTGTTCATGTAATACGATTAGTTATTTCTCATATTTAAGTCATGAATTAAATATATTAATAACTTCTTTGTAACTAATTAGGAGTCTTAGGTATTTTTATCAAGAATTCTAATAATTAGTAGTAATTTGTGACTACTAGCGGTGTGAACCGTGAAGGAAATCACAAGTAAAACTTGACCTAGGTTGAATATACCACGATTATGTTTATATTATCTATGAATAACCCGTCTCATAGAATTTAAATCTTTTCTCAAATTGAATCTCTTAGCGATAAAGCATTAGGTTATTTGCTGGAAAAGAATTCATATATTAGCGATTGCAATATTTGTTGATTTTTGGAGACGTAACGAAGTGTTGACACCGACTGGGGATACTTTAGGGTTATTGGTAACATGAGAGAGTGATGATAATATTGATGCTTAATTGAGTAACATGTGCAGTGATGGACGACGAATTCCTTAACCAACTTTTACCTCTAATATTTTTATTAAACATTTTCAATTTAGTTTTCTTTAATTTAAATTATTTTTTAAACAACAAAATCCCCCCAATTTCCATAAGTTTTCAAATACAATTAACAACCCATATCTCCCTGTGGATCAAATTCTTCTTATCACTATACTCTTATTTATAATTGCGAGTGAAAAGAACTTAAAATAATTTTGTTTGGCTGACAACCGACCATTTTCGTTGTGGATACGGTTACACTTAGCATGTGTAACAAGTCTTTAAACCCCTAGGTGTCCCTAGTGGATGAGTTATAGTCTCGTGATGGTTTACAATAGGTATACCCACAAAACCTACTCCAACTTCCAAATATTCCAAAGCACATGCATCCAAATAGCTAAGAAGACATAAAGTTTTTGCACACTAATAATAAGAAAGTTAGATGTATCAAAGAACATTATTTTCATGCTGAACTCTTGAGTTAGGAGAAAACCACCATATGAAAGAATCCAGCCTCGAGAGCGATCGAATAAGCATTTAGCCTCGACTTCCCTGCATAATTCATCACAACCCATTCCATACAATCATATTCATTTTCAATTAAATTAGACCAAATAATTCTTCATTCATCCAACCCTTTCAATCAACAGTGTCTCCATGGTCAGCTTCAAACCCAACAGTGAATCACAACCAACTCAATTCTCTTTGTATCTGTGATTTCTAAGCTCAATTATAACAACCCATCTCAAACGCCAACACCCAGTTCATGTCATAAGCACAATAATCTCATTCTTCTTTGACAGTGGTCAAAATCCATCTCTCAAATTAACCTCAATATTCCATAGAATCAAAATATCAGGTAAATCCCTTTTTTAATTCCATCTCAATAACGTTGTTCACTATCTCTTTGTAACAAACCCATCTTCTCACTGCCTTCTCACATATTTCTTGTTCGATTTATTCTCTTGGAAGTTCTGACCATTAAACCCACCAGTAACAAAATAATTATTTGTTCTTTTCAACACAGCGTCACAACTCGAACCACTTTCTTTGGTTTTGATTTCTTCAACAGCTTAAACTCATCAATCATCTTCTTCCCTGATTTTCTTGTTGTTTCTTTTGTTCCCTGTATTGATTTTACAGAAACCCTCTTCTCTGGTCTCTCAGTGTAACCATCCCTCGAACCTGAGCTTGCCGGCGGTGGATCTGTTGGGGTATGTTGTGAAACAAACCTTGACGCACAAAGAAGTGTATTGTGCATCTTATATTTAGGTTATATAAGAAGAAGGTGGTGGCCCTTAAGAAAATAGTTTATCTTCCTTTAGAAACTGGACTCCCTTTAACACATCTTAATAGAGTAGTAGGCCTCCCCTAGTAATTCTCTGTTTTTCTTTGTAAAAATGGATGCCTCCTGTAATTATATGTTTATTTTTATACAAGTGAGACTTGTGCGCTTCTAGCTTTTCTCCCATCAACGCCCTATGACTCCGAACAATGCCTTAAGATCCTATTTCTCTTCTTTTACTTCATGTGACTCCAAAGTACCTATAAAACTCAAAACAAACGTAATATACAAAAAAATACTACTGAAATAACTAAGAAAAACATAAGAAATTAGTATTCAAATAATATATTTTATGCACCTATCAGAGGTGGTAATGAGATGCTTGGAACACCAAATGGATAGAATTCTCCATAGACGTCGAGGACGAAGAGATGAAATGCGATGTTTCTTCTTGATGATGTGATTTCATGGGTGTCCTCAAAGATTAAATGTTCATAAGCGTCTTTTGAGTTACCTTCTGAATAGTAGGGTTGGGGTGTGCCATCAGCCTGTCTGAGAGTTGCAGACATCTGTCAGATACGACGTAGTTGATGGATGTGAAGATACCTTTGCATTGTGACTTTGATAAGTATATGATATCATCAAGGTTGTAACTCTTCAGTTGACACGCTCCCTGGAGACAGTGAAGTTCCTGACATATCGAGGATTCTTGCGAAGGGAAAATCTGATAATGTTGGATCTAGCTTTAGTTTCTGTTGTGCTGTTATTGTTGGTGTCATAGAGCTTTGGCTGGACCGTGAAGTGAAGTTGGTCCTTGTACTGGTGATGGAGCTAAGGCTGGAGCTGGGGTTGAGGCTGATGGTGACAAATTAGCTTGTGACGCTTGCTGGGTTGAAGCCTTCCTCTTGACCCGTTCGCTGCTGACAGCATCTATGGATGGTTGGATGTTGTATTGTATATCAACTAGACACCTTCTCCCATGAGTATCTCTACGAATTTCTTTTCTTAGCAGGTCTTGTTCTCTCTAGCAAAGCAGGAGAAGTTGTCATCGATAGCTTAGCGGCCTCATGTAGTTCAGAGAAAGTTTGGAAGCGTGATTTTTTTTGAAAGAGAACGGTAGGCATAAATCATACCATCGATGCAAAGCTCCACCAACAATCGTAGTTCATGAATTATGGAAGTCAAGAATCTAGATCTTTAATCGGTGTATGTATTCATCAAGATATTTTTCGTCTCTCTAGAACAATCTTCTCAGATATGAGCATTTGTAGCCCCATCATGGAGTGATACTGGGGAGAGATATAACCCAGGTGAAGGGATCTTTTGGATGACGATAGGGTATAGAGGTTGGTGTTGATGAAGTGAGACATGACATTTTTACCTAGAATTGGTAAAAATATTTCCAGTTCTTCGTGTGTGACGAAGTTGGATTGCTGGATCCTTGGTTGCTCTATTTGAATGAGGATCTCGTAATCGTTTTGAATGTTGATTCTGGAGGTATTGACGTTGGTAGTGTTAGGAGCGTTGGTTGGATGTGTCTGGTGATGGATTTGTTCTGGAGTCATTTTCTCCATGTGAGTTTTCAGAAACGCGAGGATCTACTTCTGAGCGGCTGCATCAAATCCATAATGCCTGGTTGATCTGAAGTTTTCCTGTCTTTTTTAAGAATTTGATCAGGAAGAGAGTTGGAGGTGGTCTGAGCAACAAAGGTGATATTAGGAGTAACCAGAGTGGTATCCTTGATATTGACAGAAAAAGAATTAAAAGTTTCTGAACCAACTTAATCTCAACAATTATTTGAAGAAAATGATTTCATAAATAAAAGGTTGATCTCCCGTCCCTACAAAACTGATGGGTTGTAGCGACGGTTTACTAACCGTCAAAAATTGAAAATGGCCATTAATAGCAAATAACCTTCAAAAATATATATTTATGACGGATGACCAACCGCCAAGTCTGGAGGAGTCACAAATGTTCTTTTTTGACGAATTTATACTTTAATGACCGCCGGTCAACTGCCAGAAATAGATCATAACCGATGGATTTTTGCGGTCGCCAGTTAAATGCTAACAATTAACCGTTTTTCTATATTCAAGGGTTTTTAAATCGTCGCTAATATTTAAAATAAAATTAAATTAAAATTAAAATTTAGTAGGAAGAATGCATTCCCCTTATTTCTTGTCACAACCTGCTGCAATACAAAATGATGCCTCACAGAACATATTCACAAACAAACAAGCATTCATCTTAACAAACAAGTTGTTAACATTGACACGAAAAGAGACTTACATTAAGATGTTATCAGTTCTGTCAGAAGACTGAGAACATTGAAATTTTGGACACAAGGTATATCATCATCTTGTCATTGAAATTACTAAAAAAACACATCCAAAATGGTTGCGAAGGGTTGGGATAAAATCAAAATATACATGCAAGCAGGAAACCTCAAACAGAAATATCACATTCACTTATATTCAAAAAGACAAACATCTATCCTATGATGTTTTGACTTGTCAGATATAATCCCCTATAGATTGATGTAGTTAGTTACCCTTGTATGCACCACCCCCTTCTATACATCGATTCTTGCTCTCCAAATTAGTTTGCAGCATATCAGCACCAAAGTCATATAAAATGAAAATCATTTTGACCATCAGAGAAAGATTGTTTAATATGGATTTAGTGGAAGTTGTGGAGCAAGTAACACCCAGTTAACTTTACAACTGAAATTTTAAGGAAATCAGCTAGGTTACATTGCGTAAAGAGAATGTATTTTTTGTTAGTGTCACGTAAAGATGTTATGCCAGGGCTTTATTCAAGAACAAATGAAGAGAAAACCTAAACAATTACCAATTGGAAGCTTGATTGAAGCAAATTGGTTACCTCATGGTAGTTAACCATTTTGAGGATTTCAACTTCTGCCTCCAGTTATGCTATCTTCTTTAAGGCTTCTTTAAGTGCTCCATTGGAAGTTCCAATTTCATCATGTGTAGCAAGTTGTGCCTCCAATTCAGATATACGCTTCATTGCAGCTTGAAGATCTCCAATAGTAATCTCTAGTTGTTGTCTAAGGTTCAGAATTTCAACATTTGGTTTATTGGTAGCCTGAGATGATGATTCCTCACCCCAGTATTTATTTGGTTTTACAGCATTGCGAAGACAACGAACCCGACCCCCTTTATCTCGTCCCTTGATTTTTGCAAATGAATCATTTTGTTCTTGTAGCACAAAATGAGAATCTGGTTGGCTTGCTTGGTACTTTACTTCCTCCATTTCCTTCTATAGACATGTCAATTTTCAAATTAATTTTAATTTTAATGCTTAATTAATCTTAATAGTAATGAAAAAGAATTCAAAGTTGATATGTGATAATATTATACAATTTCTACAGCTACTTCGGGGTCCATCAATACTTTGTCCGTGTCTGCTGTTTTCCTTTTTCTAGTATGGGTAACACCATAGATCTCATTTACGTTTAGGTTGTCGTCCTAGTGCCTTTGCCAAATACAAATAAATTTTTAAGCATCTGGTTATATATGCAAATCCACATATACATTATGGGTATTCGTAAACATAACAATAGTGAATACTCTTAATATCTTCTCCATCTTAACTAAACATAAAAGTTTAGCTCTACTGGATAGTTTGCATGTGGTTTGGAGCCAGTAGTATGTAGATTCTTTTGTTTTTCTCTGTTTTTCTCACATATTTCCTAGACCAAATGAAAGATTTGTGTTAGGACTGCTTATTCTAGACTTATCATACAAAGAAATTAGTGTCACTTACTTTTTTTCTTGGCATCATTTTTCCAAACATCAACTAATACCCTCCACTGGCTCTCAATAATACTTTTGGTGGATTAGCAAGACGTTTTCCAGATTTGTTGGCCACTTTTTATACGCATCCCTTTTAACAGTATGTTTGTGATTTCTCCACCTTTCGTTCAACTTGAGTTTGATCCAATTGTTCAACTCATCTGGTACCTCAAATATTTGCTAATAATACAACATCGAAAGATTAAAATATGGGTTAATTGGATTTTGTCCCAAATTAGGGTTTGGTTTAACTTTTGACCAACTTAGAGTTTGGTACCTCAAATTCATATTGACCCTTGTTGACTAAGTTAAATATTGACTTCTGTTTATTAATTATCAGAAAAATTTTAATTACTAAGTAAATTTACTATTGTACCCTTTAGTTCACTAAAATTTACATAATAACCTAAAACTATATTTACACCCTTAAAAATTTCAAGAAGTGGGTTTATTATCAGACAACAGCAACATAGATACAGAATCCGACAAAGCCTCCCCTGTTTTTGGATGAATACCGGCCAATTTTCAGTCCATTTATTAACTCCTTCCCTACATATTTTCCCTAATATTCATCTATAGCAAACCCATTCCTTCCTTGCTTATATTTCACAGCATCATCTTCACAGTTCCTTCCATGTTCTTGAACTCAATTCAAGCTAATATAAATCATCTTCTCACTGGACCAGAACCCATAAGTCCACCAGCTTTACTGTCTCACTGCCATTAACGGCTATAGCAGCCCGATTTTCCTTCCCTGAGTTCAAACCCATCTCTCGTCAATGCCAAAAACTTCATCCAACTTTCACTGCAATCAATAATACCAACAACTAATTCCATCTCAAAGCCACAACCTAACCCACCTGACCTTCTTCTATTTTTTCTGTAGTTTTTTTCTCTCGAGCTCAATATCCCAAATCGACTTCCTGCATCCATAATTTCCCATCAATCAATTCTTCTTCCATACCAAATCAAAGACCACCATCTTCTCGATCTCAAGACCCATTCCTGATTCTGTCTTCAAATCACAGACCCAAACTATCAAATCTGCCACAATCCCAAGTACCCATCTCTTGAATCTTCTTAAACTTATTTCTCTTGGAAACTCAAGATGAACCATAACCCATATCCTTTCAATCTACATAACATTTCTTTTCTAGTCACTATTCGAACCACTGAGATCCCATGGCCTTGTCTTCTATCCTATCTCAGATTAAATCCATCTCGATCTGTTCTTGTCTCTTCTTCATTCAAGCCACCAGAGACTCAAATTTCATCACATATTTCTCTGCTGCCCTTTCTCGATCCATCACAGACCTTCTTCTCTAACAGATCCACATCTCTCAACTTATCACATTTCTCTCTTTAAGCTCCTGTGAAATGAATTGGAAAAGAACAAATCTAATTTCATTTAGGTTATAAAAAAGGGGATAACTAAAGACACCCAAGGTTTATTACAACCAAGGTCTAATAAAGAGTATAATAGTAAATGTATAAATATTTAGATTATAAATTTAATTTAGATTATATTTAACTGAGTCAACATAAGTTAACTGAGTCAATATAAGTCAACATTAAAAACAGATACCAAACTCTAAGTTGGTCAAAAGTTAGGCCAAACCCTAATATTAGACAAAACTTAAGTACCAAAATCCAATTAACCTTTAAAATATTACTTCAAGAGAATCAATGCAATATGAATATGATGATTTTTTGAAATAATATGCGTATGGTTTTATACCTTCACTTCAAGTATGCAATTCTCAATAAACTCGGATGGCATGTATTTCCAATCATGTACTGTCAAGATCAACATCATGAGGATCATTATCATCTTCTGTATTCTCATCTATGTATTCTTCTTCTTCTTTTTCTTCGACATTATCATCGTTATCACCTATTTCTCTATCTTCCCGTACTTGTCTTTTGCCCTTCTCGTAGGAGTATCAACAATCACCCCCCAATCGACTCATCTACAATGAAACCGATATTGTCCTCTTCATTGTTGACTTCCTTTCCAAATAGATCATTATCCAGTAGTTGATCTGGATTACCATCACCCATGTCAAAAACATTCCTAGGTTTATTCTTTAACACAACATGCCATTCAGATTCTAAAGGGTCTTGAGCATAAAAAACTTGTCTAACTTGAGAGGCCAACACGTAAGGATCCTCCTGTTGTGTCCCCAAGAAATGATTAAAATTCACAAGAGTGAACCCAATGCTATCAACCTTCATACCGGAAGTCACTGCTTTGCCCGAAGTATTAACAACATCTGCCCAATCACACTCGAACAGTACATACGTACGACCTTGTCTATATGTCAGCTCAATTATGTCAACAAGTAACCCGTAATATGTGTGTTCGACATCATTGTCTAGGTTCTGATGCGCCCCGCTTCTAAAGGTAGGCGCTATTGACTCCAATGCAACACTGTTTTTCTGAGTCTTTGCTCCGTGTTCCTTACTAACAATTTTGAAATTATAACCTCGTGTTGTATAACCAGTGAATCGTCTCGTGGTTAAAAAGGGACCTCCAGCAAGCAAATCTAATCCTTCAGCAACCGTCACTTTAGCTCGAGTAAACAACTTAATAAGATTCCCTAACCAATCAACAAACTCCAGTTTGTACTTTCGCAGGCGTTCAAGATCACTTAATCTTGGGTGCAACATACCCAGAATAGTTTTGTGTTGCCTAAAAAAAGGTAATCAAATTCATCAAAATGGTGCTAGTGAAAGACATTATAGTAACTGAATTAATAACTTGTGTAAGCAAAGTATTTCTTACGTTATGTAGGGAGCTACATCATCATCATTAGACAAGATATAGTCATGCAACAACTTTTTTTTGTTCGGAAGTTATGGCAAATTTTAGAACAACCAATGGGAGTATCATCTACGTATCTAAGCGGTCTGTTAGTTCGTGAATCGACATTTTTGAGGTACCTCGACAAAAATATAACACATTCATCAGACAAATAGCCTTCAGCAATAGATCCCTCTGGATGAGCTTTATTCCGCACATATTTCTTGAGAGTGTACAAATACCTGTGAAGAACAAATGTTGACTCCAGGTCAATATTGGTATCATATTTCAATATATTAACTGGTAGAAAATTAAACGAACAAAAGTTTAGAACATATACCGCTCAATTGGGTACATCCATCGATACTACACAGGTCCACCCTAAACGCGCCTCTGTTTCCAAATGGATAGGAAAGTGAACCATAATGTCAAAAAAGGCAGGTGGAAATATGGCTCTAAGAGCATCTCCAATCATCGATCAAAGATTAAATTTGATCGATGATCGGTGAAATTCAACCACAGCGGTGCGATTAGATTTAGTTTATAATCGTTGAAAATCACTGTTCAGGATTAAAAGAAGTCGCTGATCGACGATCAAAAGTTATAGTCGAGCGAAACTCTACTCCCTCGCTTGTGAACAGACGACGGACCAGCATCTCGCTTAAAAACACGGGCGAAGGGTTGACATTTCGCCAGCTCAAGCGTTACGCTAAACTTTCGCTCCACCAGACGAGTAACCAGGAGCTCGCCTACTCATAAGCGAATAGCAGAGATTTCGCCTAAAATTTCCAAACACGGGCGAGATGCTACCGAGTCGCTTGAAGTTGGGCGGCACTACAAGGAACCGCTTAGACCTGGGCGAGGCTCCAAGGGTCCGCTTGGAGTTGGGCGAGGCCCCAAGGCTCCGCTTGGAGTTGGGCGAGGCCCCAAGGGTCCGCTTGGTGGTGGGCGAGGCCCCAAGGCTCCGCTTGGAGTTGGGCGAGACCCCAAGGGTCCGCTTGGAGTTGGGCGAGATCCCAAGGCCTCGCTCATGTGTGACCGTTAATTTGTGACCGTTTGTTTCCGTTGATATGTTACCGTTGGCAGTTTAACGGCTATATATTTACCCTATATATATGGGATACTAAACCAATGGCATTTTACTAAACTCATACATTGTGTAGAGTTGAAAATTCTAAAGTTGGTTCTTATTTCATAAGTTTTGAAATCGATTAGTAAAATGGCGCCATCAAAACCCCGAGGTCCAAATTTTTCGTCTTTTGAAGATGTTACCATGTGTACGATTCATTTGTCTATTTCTCAAGATTGTAGCATTGGTACTGATCAATGTGAAGAAAAATTATGGTCACGTATACTATGTCGGATGAAAGGAGCTATACCTTCTATGCCAGAACGTAGTTGGACCTCCCTTTAGAAACGATTTCAAATTATAAGTAAGGATGTGACGCTTATGTCTGCAAAGGAGGCTGAAGTTGAAAGGGAACATCATACTGGATGGGCCCCCGAAAATAAGGTAACAACTCGTTTATTTATGCTTATTACATGAATCTATTTGATTGTATATCCTTTAACAACATTGAATTGAAACACCAGTTTGCAGAAGTACGTAGGCTTTTCAAGGAAGCAACTGGTCGAAGTTTTAAACATGAAGATTGTTACACAGTTATGTTAGATAATATTAAATATTCCAGAAGGTCGACATCTGTTTTCGATTCATCACAAGGAGAGTCTGATTACGACAACGAATCTCAGGACGTACAGGACACACCAGACTTAAGCTTTGATGGTCCCAGCGCCTATGAAGACCTTGGAGATATCCCCAACACATTAATCCGTCCAATGGGGAAAAAAGAGGCGAAACGACAGAAGACAAAAGGGAAAGCAAACTTTGTTGAACAACAGCAAATGATGCAAAATATTTATAGAGAGCAACAAAGCTTCAACGCCAAATGTACCGAACAAAGAGATATGAAGATTGCACAAAGAGAAGCTGAGTTTGCAGCAAAATTAGCTAATGATAAAGCAAAGTTTGAAGCTAAATTAGCTGATTCAAATGCAAAGTTTACGGCAATACAAGCTAGGCAAGAAGCAGAAGAGGAATTCCGTATAATGACGATGGATATCTCCCAAATGGATGATGTATCAAGACAGTACATCGAACTGAGGAAGGGAGAAATTTTGAGGAAAAGATTAAACCAATCATAACATCCGGATTATTATTTACCATTGTCATATTGAGTTTTAATTTTGATCAATTTATTTAGAATTTTCAGTATATTTTTTAACCAATAGATTTTTATGTTTTTAACGACTCCTAATTTAAAATAAAAATTTAATGTAGAATTATTTTTTAAAATTACTTCTAATACTAGCTGGACTCGAAGAACAATTAAAATATAACGCGACTAATAAGTAAAGATAAGATAACTCTCGCTTTAACCACGGGTCCACTAACAAAACATTTACCCCCAAAGCCCATATAAAAGTTCACTCTTCCCCAACAGATGACCATATATGTTCGATCAGGTCATTTCTCAAACGAACCCCAGTTTGTTTATCGAATACTGCACGTCTGCGTTGGTCCTTCACCATTCTAGAAAGTTGAGCAGTGTTGTCCCTTGAAATAACAACTGGAGCACCGTGGCTGCGTTGCTCATAGTCATGCGGCCAATCACCGGGAATACGTTCATCCTCCACTATCATATTATGTAGAATAATGACAGTTTTCATTATATACGCTAACACGTCCGGATTCCACATTCGTGCGGGTTGTTTGATGATTGCAAATTGATTTTGTAGTACCCCGAACCCCCGTTCTACATCTTTTCGACAACCTTCCTGCATCGCCGAAATTTCTGTTTCTTTTGGGAGTCTGGATGTTTAATGGTAGTTACAGTAGTTGTTGTCTCTGGGTATATTCCATCCCCAAGATAATACCCCATATTGTATTGATTTCCATTGACTGAAAAGTTTACTGCCGGTGCTTTACCGTTGATAAGCTTTTTGAAGATATATGAACGGTTCATCATATTGATATCATTGTTTGAACCCGGCATACCAAAAAATGCGTGCCAAAACCAAAGATCATACGACACAACTGCCTCAAGGATAATACTTTCGCTACCCTTGTAGGCGGTATAAGCACCGGATTCCGCCGAAGGGCATTTGTCCCATTTCCAATGCATGCAATCAACACTACCAAGCATCCCTAGAAATCCCCTTTTTTGGTTTTCATCAATAAGGAGTTCAACATCACGCTGAGTTGGTGTCCGCAAATATTCTTCCTCGTACAATTGGACTATCACCCTGCAAAATCTACGAGTTGCTTCCAAAACCGTAGTTTCCCCAATACGTAAATACTCATCGATTGCATCGGCCGCACATCCGTAAGCTAACATACGAATAGCTGCAGTAATTTTTTGGTGCGGGGTTAATCCTAGAACACCACAAGCATCTCTTTTTTGCACAAAATAACTATTTGCCGCCACAACATCACCCAAAATACGGTTGAATAATTGTCGACGCATTCTGAATCTTCTTCGGAATAAATTGGGCGGAAATGTCGGGTTGCTGCAGAAATAGTCTCTCCATAGACCTTTAGCACCTACTTCACGTTGTATTGGTATTTTTATACGTGTATGTGGAGGGTTCATAGTTGACAACATTAAACCAGCAGTAACTGCTAGGTTATTACTGTTCGCTTCAAGTGAACTTTCATCGGATGAGTAGTAACTTGTGTTCCGGTTGTTGGGATTAACGGTTTCATCGCAAAAGTTAGCATGTGTGTGTTCCAACCATTCCATGGTCATACAACCATTGATATCACGTTCCTGACCCCTTGCTGGATAATGTAATACTATGTTTCGACATATGGATAAATCTTCATCTAAAGTAAAATTGGTTGCATTAAGAGTAAAATTTTTGTAACCAGACATTGAAAAATAAAATGTGGGAATAATGAAATGAGTTGTGTAGCTATTGAATGTTATTTATAGTAGTATAAACCAAAAAAAAATAGTCGTTATGCAAGGACAAAAAAACGGTAATAAAACGGTAACATAACGGTAACATAACGGTAACATAACGGTAAAAAAACAGCCATTTAAATTTCGTAATGAGCTGTCAAATTATCATACTACATAAACGACGTACTAAAAAATAACATTTCATATAACCGTAAATCAACAATAAAAATAACCGAACACGTTCTTTTAACCGTCATTCGAAATTTTAATTTTTTGTTTAACCGGAGTTTGATCTTGGTGGAATAAATGGCGGGAAAGATGGTCTGACGTTCTGCGTTGGTCGAACTGTTGATGAAGATCCCGGAGGTGTGGTCATAGCATATGAGGCAAATCCAAGAGGTTGTTCTGCACGAAATTGGGTAAGCTGTCTGGTCAACAACGTATTTTGATCTTGTAGGAGGCTCATTTGAGCGGCTGTATGACTACGAAAATTGTTGAACTCAACTTCTTTGCGAATCAAGTAGTCCATCCGATCCTTGGTTTCAGCTAATGTAAAATCACGCAACTCTTGCGTAAAATCTGCAAACTCTTGAACCAAATCATAAGCCGCCACCTGGGATGAAAATAATTTAGAATAACCACAGAAGCATAAATGTGTAATTTGTATTCAATTTTTCAAAACTTTGTTAAAAACTTACATATGGTAGTTGTTAGGGGGGAGGAATGGGCACATGATCACGAGGCCGTGGGATGTTGTGTTTCATACGGTCACCTGCATAGCCATACGTTTCAACCTCCCAATGAACTTGCGCGACATATTTGTAGAGGTTGGTAACATGTCTCCAATATTCATAATAAACATCGTACTCCACGACACGTACGTATTCACTAGCATTGACGTGAGAAATTGCTGTCATGTCCTCAATCTCGGCGTCGACAAAGTTGGAGATGCAAGCAGGGGGGTTTGCAGGAATACCCCAAGTTGGGTTGTTCTGCCTCCAACAGCGATCTCCGAGATACATATTGTACTTTATCCAAGAAAATGATAATAAATAAATACCTACCCATTCACAACAGTACGAGTTGGAAAAAAAAGGAGTATGAGAAAAGGACTAGGAAACATACAGTGCCTAGCCAGGTGAACGTTATTCTTTTTCCAGAAAGTTCTATTGCTTTGCGGCCAATATCTTCTGGTATGTAGTTAACTGCAGTAAGCCATGGTTGCCACGTCACGGCGTCTACGGATAACTGGTTCAGTTTAGTCCTTGTCTTCACTATGTCAACACCCTTCTTCCGGGAGGCAACCCACCTACGACATCTAGGAAATTCATGTTCACTTTCAGCCGAAGGGATATTTGGACGACATATCCCCAGATATTCGTATCCCCAAAACTACAACAATTTTTTTTTTAAAATGATTTAACAACATAACAATTAAATTTTTAAGAAAATAAATTTTGAATAACGTTAAATAAATTACCTCCAAAATTTGGAACGGCCCGGATACTGATTTTTGTCCCCTAGAAGCCGTGGCAAGACCCGAATACAATTTTGATAATGCAGGACCACCCCAGTCGTACTGATCAACTCATTTAGATTATCAAAGGCAGCCAACCATCCTGCATCAATGTAGGTTTTTGCATTTGGGAAAAAGAAATTCCCCAGAACATACATATAGAACGCCCTCGCTACTCTATCAGCAAGAACACTATCATCGTTCGCCGCGTGCAATGTATCTTTATCAAAATAGGTGGTCAAAAACTTGAGAGTGATAGCATCCGAAACCCACTGTTGGGGAACACCTTCTCTTTTGCATACCGCATTATCTTTCAGTTCAGGAAAGATATTGTCACGAACATACTCAAATTTGTACTTAGCTGGCTCATAAGGAACAGATCTCCCGACACCGATACTAAGCCCGGTCAACATAACCCAATCGAGGGGAGTGAACCCAAGCTCTCCAAAACAAAAGTGAAATGTGTTTGTAGTATCCCAAAAACGCTCGACAATATAATCAATAAGAGCGTGGGATGAATCTACTAAAGGTAGGGATAGTAATCTGCCCCAACCTCCCCTTTCTATTATATATTGGACCCTATTACACTCCTTAGTGATTTTCTTGTACATCTGTATAACTGATTTGAGAGAGCCACGATGGTCAAACCTGAAGTTGGCGTCGGAGGAATATGTAATATTTGTCGAAACGTGTTCCTCCGTATCTTCGACAACGTTATAGTGTTCCAACCCCGGAACATCTACCGACTCGGGGACCATGGATTCAGATTCAGAATCCTCTGCGATTTTAGCTTTTTTGCTTTTCTTCTTTCTACCAACCCATCTCGAAACAACATTGTTAGACATCTGCCCAAACAAATAATAGAACATTGTCAATATATTCAGTAAATCACAACAATGCATAAACAATTAAAATTAATTTAACACCAACTAAACTTGTATGTAATTGTCTATTTCCATACACATTTGTACCAAAAATTATACATCAAACATTCGAAAATACATACATCATTATCAAAATACAACAATCTCACCAATTATAATCAATCTCATTCAAATTACCCAATTGCAAATACTACCATACACATTTGTTTTTAAATTAAATCAAAATTAAATCATTTAATTTCTACACAACATACTACATTCAACCAATAATATTTAACTTTGTTAAAGATATTTTGCTTTCCCTTTACAAGGCATTGCGATGAAATGATAATAGACTGACTACATAATAATTCAAAGATTGAATTTTAACTTTGTCAGAGATATTTTGCTTTCCCTTGACAACGCATTGCGATGAAATGACTATACACTGAATTGACAATACAACGACTAGTTAATAATTCAAAGATTTTCTACTCAATTTGTCAGAGATATTTTATTTTATTTGACAAGGCATTGAGATGAATTGATAAATAACTTGCAAACTTCATTTGGTATCCGTAGAAGTTAATATTCATAAATAAATTAAAAGAACTAAAAAGGTTCAACACCATAAAGTTCAACACTTTGAAAGATAAAGGGACACACCATAAAGTTCAACACCATAACAAGCAAATTCAGTTTGTTCTAGCGATCTTAATTTTCACCAGAACAAAGGGTTGTTATCTCTTGTAGCACTATTCGAACTCTTTGTTGTTCTTCTATGCTCATCACCTCCCTAGACTCAATCGAGCGAGTCAGTCTCCTAACCAACAAATCGGATCTATCTTTTATAGCTGACATTCGATTGTCAACCACTGATGGTTGAACTACCCTTTCCCCCAAATCAACCCCCCTTGTTGGATCAACTACTCCACCATCTTCAGGTTCTATCCTGATGAGCTGACTCAACCCATGTGGATGTCCTGGCACTCTAACTATTCGATACATATCATCGAAATTCATCTTCAGAATCTACATAAAATAGCAATTCGATACATATCGATAATTTAACCACAACATAATTAAATTTAAACAACCAATTAATAAATTATATACAGGCAACAACAAATAATCATCAATAAGAATATACCCAATTTATAATATTTATCATAAACCCTATGACAAAAATACACAATTTCAAATATATCCATACACATTATTTTTAAAATTAAATCAAAATTAATTCCTTTGGTTTCTACACAACATACTATATTCAACCAAAAATTAAACACAAACCCACTAAAATTAAACTACAACAATTTCGTATTGTATGTTCAATTTAACAAAGGGAACAAATTTTGAAACCTAATTGATAACATCCACATAAACCCTAAATAAATTCCCAATTTCATAAGTTTAGAACACAAAATTCACAATTCAATAATCTGTTTATAATATGGTAATTACATGATTAATTAAACAACATCTACAATCGAACTAACTAAAAAATCATCAAAATTTCATATCAAATTAAAACAATTTAATTCATTTTTTTTTGTAGAAGATATACCTTGATTTCGCTTGGAAAATGTGTGAGCGAAGTATGAAATTTTAAAACGGGACCTTGGGTTCTCGTTGAATGATTTTAAGTTGCCAAAATGGGGGCTTGGATGTTGAGCGGCTAGAAGAAGAGGAAGAACAAGGTAGCCAACAGGAGACAAGGTAGGCAACAGGAGAAGAAGAAGAAAATGTAGGGTTTTTATGGGTGAAATAGACGGGCGAGAGGTTGGGCTCTCGCCTAACACCAAGCGAGACTCCTACTACTCGCCCGTCTATTTCACCACACGTGTTATGCACACGTCTCACAGGCGAGATCTTGGCCCCACGCTTCTGTCCCAGCGGTACCCCTGCATCTCGCCCGGCTCAATTTTCACACGATTTTTCCGCACAATACATAGACGACATCTTGGTCCCTCGCTTTGAAAAGCGAAATATTGATGTCTCGCTTACTTACTGGGCGGAATGTTGAGATTTTGCCTGTATTTTTTTTTGGTAGGCGGTAGAGCAGAATCTCGCTTGTACCAGGCGAACTATTAGTCTCTCGTCCGTCTTTTCAAGCGTTACCTTGATACTTCGCTTACGTTCAAGCGATATCCTAGGCCCTCGCTTGATCATACCCCGTTGTTTTTGAGACGGATCAAAGATCAAATTTTTTGATCTTTGATCGATGGTTATCATCGTGTGATTGTGGATGCTCTAAGTCACAAATAATGACTACTATGCGCTTCTTTAACTGTTCAAAATCTTTGGGGCGTGAAACTTTGGAGTACAGTTCACGGAAAAAAGAACTTAACTCCATTAGTACAGAACTGACTTTAGACGGTAACATCTTTCAGAATGCCAAAGGTAACAACTGCTGCATATGAAGAAAGTATTGACTTCTCTTCATGGTGCTTCTGAAAACCCTAAAAATGTAAATTGGAAAACATTGTTTGGGGGAAACAATGAAGAAAGTATTGACTTCTCTACATGTAAGTTGTTCTACCACAAACCTCAAGAGAGTGAAGGTATGTCGAAATCTGTAATCTCTTCTTCTGATTTAGTTGATGAAATTAAGGTTTGCAATAGATTCTTAGTAGGATATTTTGTGGGGAGTAGATTACCCTTCAAACAAGTTAAGGAAACGATGGAAAATGCTTGGAAGCTTAAAGGAAAATTTCGATTGTCTCTTCATGAAGATTTAATGTTCATTTTTGAATTTGATCTAGAGGAAGACAGAATTGCTGCCATGGAATTTGGATCCATTACTATTTCAAACAGATTGTTCTTAATTCGCCCATGGCAGCTTTTTATTGAACAAGACATTTTGGAAATGAAGACTGCACCTGTATGGATGAATTTGAGGAATGTTCCAACTCACCTATGGAATGCTAAAGGATTAAGTATGATTGCTAGTGTAATGGGAGTTCCATTGTTTTCTGATAAGTATACTTTAGCTAGAACAAGGATGAATTATGCTAGAGTTTGTGTTGAATTGGATGCCAACAATGAATTTCCTGATTTTATTCTTGTTGTGTTTGATGGCAAGGAGTTTAAGGTTACAATTGAATATACTTGGAAACCTCCAAGATGCAAGAATTGTTCTACTTTTGGACACTCAAATGCTAATTGCCCTAAGACAAGTAAAATGGTATGGGTACCAAAAGTGAAGAAGATGGTTGAGAAAAGTACAAAGATAATGGAAGGAAATCTTAGCATTGCTAAAGATGCAACTGGTGTTGAAGGATCTGGAATCGTTGAGAACATTATCCAGGAATTGGTTCCACATAGTATGAATGAAAATGCAAGTGCTCAAGGAAATGAATTAATAGAGGCCGCCACTGATTCTAATACAAGGGATATAGCAGAAACAAATGAGTGGACAACTTACACTAAAAGGAAGAAGAATTCTACTCGGAAAAATAATGATTGTGTGCAGGCACCAACTTGTCTTCTTAATCCTTATAATGTCCCATATTTTGAGGACAATCAAGAAGACAAAGAGGATGACTCGAGAGAAGAAGAGGTTCTTGGTGAGTGGATTTCTTTTAAAAGAAAGAAAGGCGCATGCAAAAAGAAAAAAGTAAAGCAACTACAGACTCAACCGGTTGTGGAAGGTGCAAATCCTGCCATCCCTCCTGGTTTTGAATCCCACAACAAGTTTCAAGATTTAGAAGAAGAAGAAGAAGAAGAAGAAGGGGAGATAGCCACCTCCCAGTTAGTTCCGAAAGACTCTAAAGTAAGCATCGCTAAGCCGTCTTCGTCCAAGAAAATTGCAGGAATTGGTATGAAATTGAGTATTTCATGCATAAAAAAGAAAAAACCTCATAAATCTACAGCTCCAATTAAAGTCTCGGCAGATAAACTCGTCGAGCTTGGTACTCTATGGGGCTTAGAATTTCCATCTATGAAGACTAAGCGTGAAGAAATGTTTGGTGATCTCGCGAAAAACCACGATGATTTAATTATAGAAGATGTTGACGAGTCAGCTAATTGACTTTAGGCAATTGTCTCTCATTGCGGTTTGCAAGTTGACTTCGGATTGTTAGGATTCACAAGTTGCGTTTTGTTTTTGTTTTTATTTTATTTTTGCTGGATTTTGGCTCCTTGTTGGTTGTTTCCGCCCGCACACGACTTATGTGCCTTTTAATCTATTCTGTTTGATCGATCAAAAAAAAACAACTGCTGCATATGGACATGTGAATCTTAGTCCAAAGATTTTATGTTGCTGGACATTTACACATCTTGCGATGTGTGATGAATAACCATCAGGAGTCTTCACATTCTTCAGCATATTAATAAACATCGTCTTTCTTGCATTATCCATGGAGTAGCATGCTCCAGGTAAGAAATACTTCCCGTTTGCCAAGGGCCGAGGGTGAAGTTCCGGTCTGATCATCAGGAGTTGAAGATCAAATCTTTCTTTAAGACCATCCTTGGTCTTTCCATCAATATCTATTACCGTACCCAGAACACTATCACACGTATTTTTCTCAGTTTGCATAACATCTATGTTGTGTTTGAGTATATTATTTGCCTAGTACGACAGTTCATAAAATATATTCAATTTCTTCCGATTGCTCGGCATGTTACTTACAGTTGCATTTGCTCCCCGTGTTGTTCTTTTGCGTGGACGATCACCCTTTAAATTCGGATCAAACTGTTTTCCAAATATATGTGGAATGTCTCTCAACTTTTGCAAGATATCTGGTCCTAACAATGGGTTTTGTGGTGGAATACTTTCCACATTTCCATCAAAATCCTTCTTAAGTGATGTACGGAACCTATGATTCATAGGCAAGAAGCGACGGTAACCAATGTAGATAGTTTTTTTTCCGTTCTTCAACCACTGGTGCCGAGTATCTTTAAGACACGTTGAACATGCCGATTTACCTTTTTACTCCAGCCTGAGAGCATTGCAAGTCCAGGATAATCACTTAGGGCAACTGCAACGGTGTCCGTTGCAGTTGCTCTTATAGCCCATAATAACCCCGTAAGCAAATTAAACATTTCATTTCTTAAGAAATCATGTGTCTACGCCTTCCTCCAATAACTTCTTAATCTCATCTATCAACGGTCCCAAGTACACGTCAATGTCGTTACCTGTGATTAGAAATCTTAATCTTTAGAATTTGTAAATATATAAGATTCTTTGTTTATGGAGATAAAGAATAAAGATAAAATGTCATTACCTGGGATGTGCGGGCCTGGTATAAGCAGAGACAGTACCATGTTAGGATGTTTTATGCATAACCATGGTTGTAAGTTATATGGTAAAACAACCACAGGCCATGTGCTATGTGGATTTGACTAAATCCATACCTAATCTTATACTCCTTGAATCAGCTGCAAAAGTTGGATTCATCTCATCGAATTTATTCCAAGCTTCAAAACCAGCTGGATGTCTCAATACCCCATCTCTCGTACGCTCTTCATCATGTCATCTCATATTTCCAGCAATCTTTGGACAGATGAAGTACCGTTGTAGCTGGGGTTTCAAAGGGAAGTGACGAAGAATCTTGGCAGCCGTTTTTATTTTTCAATCTTTGTAACGAGAAGCTTTACAAACAGTACATGATTCAAGATCAGCACTCTCTTTATAATACAACTTACAATCATTGGGATATGCATCAATTTTGTTATAAGACAATCCCAATTCTAAAAGTACCTTCTAACAATGTATGAAGTTTTCAGGCAAAGTGCACCCCTTAAGAAATGAATCTCTCATAAGTTGGAGCATCTCTTTGAATGACTTGTCGGTCATCCCACCAAAACACTTGTAGTTCCAAAATCTGACAAGAAAAGACATCATTGACATTTTGTCGCAGCCAGGATACAATAGCTTCTTTGAATCTTCTAACAACGTATAGAACTGTGCAGCTGGAATACCACTTGGTATGCTACTTGCTCCCGCGTCTATATCACCCATATCATCATATGTACACATTGGTACTCCATATGCATCTCGAATCATACCTGTATATCTCCAAGTCCTTCTCTGTCATTATCTCCAACCTCTTTATTTGTATTTTTTGCGCCGACATTAGAAGTAGAAGGAAACGCTGAGTGAAAATTTTTATGGCGAGAGAGAAGGGACAGAACAAGCTCTCTCCGAAGACTCGGGAAAAAAGAAAGTAAAACTGATTGAGTTCCTCGAAAATCGATAATAAATAAAAAGAGAAAAAAAATAGTTTTTATTGTAAATTAATTCTTTGATGGATTCCATCACTCTTACACCCTCTTACACCACCACCTTATCATCTCCCCTTCCACCTCTTCACATCTTTCACTTCTTGGTAACCCTCACATTTAGTGTAATAACTTAGGTTTAATACCTTAGTTATGAGAATGCATTACATTAATTCCTAATGTTAATGCTATCTTTATCATCCTCTCTTGTATTAACCTATAAATTGAGGCTCATTCCTTTGTAATGTATACTAATATCTAGTAATAAGAAATTCTCCCTTCTTCTCTCTATATTTCTTTTGTGCAATAGTTCATCTTTTGATTTAGTTTATAACACGTTATCAGCACGATAGCTCTCCTTAGCGGTAAGAAATTAAGATATAATTTTTATCTTGTAAAATAATTTTTTTTTTATTATTCTAAGCAAATAATCTGATTTATTTGTTTAACTATTCTAAGCATATTCATGAACATGTTGGTACATTTTTTTTTATTATTATTATTAAAAAAAAGACTGTTCCACCTGAAGTTGGAACTCAGTGTGACACAATATGGACAAAAGAAGTTCACTCGGTTAATCGGTCGGTCCCTGAAGTGACCGTAACAAAGTGACATCATGTCTCTATCCGCGGTTCCTGAAGTAACATGACCCTGATGTTAAGACAATTTTATTTTACAAATAATGTGTCCACGTGTACACTGGCAATGAATATTTCGTCAAACCCGAAGATGACGAAATTGATATTTAAATTATGTCGGTACTGTATCTGTGTATGTTCTTTATTTATTTTGATTTTTGTTTATTTTAATTATTGGTCTTGAAAAAAAAAAGGAATCCAGAAGCAATCCATGGGATGTTATTAACTCCAGAAGTAGTCTAACATGCAAATTATAAATTTTTGTAGCAATCCAAATTATTGTGGGTTCCCGCAGTAATCCATAAATATAGACTCCAAAAGTGGTCTATGAAATTTTTTGGATTTCAGGTATCCATAAAATTCTGGGTTCCCGAAGTAGCCCATAGTTACTAAATACTTTTGTTAATGGTTTTATTATTTTTCTCTCGTCAATCTATACTTTTGTTAATGGTTTTATTATCAAAACTCAAAATATATGTCATATTCTTTGCTACAAGAGCACAATTTTTACAGCATTAAATGTTTCCGACATATTGATTGATTAGTACCAATCAAGCGGAATTTCCCGCTCAAATTTTGGTAGACGTACCAATACAAGAGCATATGACTATCGTTTATAATAAATGCTAATCAGGGTGCTCACTGATAAAGTATACGCTGTCAAACTTTAATTACATATATGAGCATGGGTGATTTAAAATTATTAATTGTAATATTATGATGAACAATCCGAAGAAAAAAAAAATTCGGATGACCTACTTGGATCCAAGGTCACTCACCCATAATATATTTTGCATGAATAATACTAGATGTGATGAGACTTCCCGCCGTTAGAGGGAGAAAAGCAGTCGTTATAAGAACGTCATGAATTGGTCTCATCATAATTCTTGCACCAATTCGGTATAAGGTGGAGAAGTTATTCATTCATTATGATATGCTTGAAGCATTTTATTCTTACAAGAAGAATAATTAAAACTCATTTGTTGTTGCACGTATTTTGGCATTAGTTTATGTCCCTGCAGGGCATGCCATGAGTTAACAATAATTGAGTCGTCTACAACTCATCTGAATTGTTGATGAAAATAAAATAAAATAATATGTATTCCTTGATAGAGGAAGCCAATCACGCTGGATCAAAATAGTGCTCCTGGGGAGGCTATTGA
The DNA here is from genome assembly GCA_023531435.1 of Papaver californicum. NCBI lineage: Eukaryota > Viridiplantae > Streptophyta > Magnoliopsida > Ranunculales > Papaveraceae > Papaver > Papaver californicum. The sequence continues at coordinate 8,924,395 of JAJJMC010010614.1, read as the reverse complement.
TAATGTTCTCAATGAGACTATTTAACTACGATCTTTAATTACCGAGCCATATTTATCTCCTAAAGAGGAATTCATTCCTAAGTGGACAAGTGGTGTCGATATTAAAGAATGATTTTTATACGCGTACATAATCGTAGTTATTGTCGAACATGTATTCAGAGTAGCAACAACCATACATGTATTATAGACAAAATCCTTTTTCGCAGAGAAACTGTCGTGAAGTATCGACAATATGTATAGTTGACTAATATGGGTGAAAGGCATCCATATTTGGTTGTCCTCTCACTAATAAACATTTTTGGACATAAATAAAAATTGTGAACCCGGAAGGTTACAAGTTTGATGTTTAATTAGTTTGCATGAAAGTGAGACGAGAGGAACAAGGACGCTAATTGCACAGCGCCACTCGTGGCATCTAGTTTCTACAGACACTTGAGATCTGTGAAATTACATCATTTACTCTTAAATGATTTGAAAATACCCAATACTTTGGTAAGTATTGTGTACCCCGTTGATATATGAATTTTAAGGGAAACTATTATTTGCCAGTTTTACATGTCGTAGTATGACATAATTGTTTGTTATCGAAGATAACGTTCGTGTAAACTTCTAAAAGATTATCACAGGTTATACTTCCTTATTGAAAGAATTCAAGATAAAAGATCTTGGAATCATGTATCAAACTTATTAAGCATTATAATGGTCCATGATTTTATCAACTTTAGAAAGTTTTGACATGTTTACATGGATTAGTACGTAACCTCCTAATAAAACTTGTGTAATAGCAATCTACTTTCATCTCGGTAACGGGTATGTAACACTCTCTCTGGTTCGTATTACGTACTAATTACAAGTTTTTTTTGTGCTTGATTTTATGTATAACTTTATATGTTATACTTGAAATTGTTCGGTAGTGAATTTGTTTGCCAAACTTAATTAGCACTAATATGGAGGCATTGTGTATATTGGTTTTTGTAGTACCTCTAACATTTGATCTTTGCTTTGACGGTTTATCCAAAGTCTGTAAGTAATGAACTACAGATAATCAGTTTCCATTTTCTAAATTGTTAGACGATACAACATCCTTTTTGCAGCAACAACGATGATCATCTATTATTGTTTGAAAGGAATTTACGAAGAATAAAAGATATATCAGATCCTACAAATCAACCATTGGGAATTTGACAAAGACAATTCACCTTGAGATTTGAAATTAAGTTATGGCAACATAAAGGTCTCCATTACCAACAAAAAAAAATTGAGCTGAAGGTGGTTGCGGATTAGCTACTTGTGGTAAATCAACTGAGATATCTTCTATCTGCTGGAGGATATATTGGACTTTACGAGTTGTACTCTTTTTCCTTAGTCAAGGTTTTTGTCCAACTGGTTTTCCTTCTCAAGGTTTTAACGAGGCAATATATATATGTCCAACTCCTTTTCTTAATCTATCTACAGTTGTACTCTTTTTCCTTAGTCAAGGTTTTTTCCTTCTGGGTTTTTCCGACAAGGTTTTGATGAGGCAACGAACTTGAAGAAATTTGCTTGAAGAGATATTCGAAGACATTATTGAAGACAAACTTATATCTTGTTTTGAACAAAGACGGTCAGTGATTCTACTTGAAGATCAACATTATGTAATCAGTCTTTCTATACTTCTTTGGGTGCACATCATCAGGGGGAGAACATCAGTATTGTGTGATGGAAATTTATGCATGTTGTACTCTTTTTCCTTCGCTTGGTTTTGTCTCATTGGGTTTTCCTAGCAGGGTTTTAACGAGGCAATATTTGACGCGTCCAACACCATGATATGATTTGTACTCTTTTTCCTTCGTCTAGGTTTTATCACTTTTGGGTTTTCCTGACAAGGTTAAAACGAGGCAATATCATAATAGAGTGGTGTCATCCAAGGGGGAGTGTTGTAAATTAATTCTTTGGTGGATTCCACCACTCTTATACCCCTTACACCACCACCTTATCATCTCCCCTTCCACCTCTTCACATCTTTCACTTCTTGGTAACCCCCACATTTAGTGTAATAACTTAGGTTTAATACCTTAGTTATGAGAATGCATTCCATTACTTCCTAATGTTAATGCTATCTTTATCATCCTCTCTTGTATTAGCCTATAAATTGAGGCTCATTCCTTTGTAATGTATACTAATATCTAGTAATGAGAAATTCTCCCTTCTTCTCTCTATATTTCTTTTGTGCAATAGTTCATCTTTTGATTTAGTTTATAACAGTTTTCACTCTTAAAAAAATTATGGGAGATTCAATTTTCACCAAAATTAAAACCGCGAACTCAATTATTAAATTTTCATAGCGTCGACGGATTTATTTGTGCCGCCACAGATAGATCTATTTTTGATCGAAGATGATAAAGCGCTACAACTAAAGAAGTTAACAGCGGCGGATTATTCGTATCCGTCAAAATAGTAACTAATGTTGACTTGATTCTAGTAGTCACGAGGGTTAGTCAATACCCGTAGAAAATAAACCCTATTTTTGACGACTATTAAATTATTACCGTGGGTACAGCTCCTCATTTTTATACTGTGATGTGGTTGCAAAATGTTTTACGGTGAAAAAATATATTGCAAAGAGGACTTTCGGTAGGTTCGAGAAATCAAAATCGTACAAGACGAGCCTAAACCAAGAAAAGACTGTTCACGTCTTGCTTCGGTCATAAAGGTGTGGATGATAGGTTGATCTTAGGGGAGGGAAGTAGAAAAAGTTGATAAATCAATGTGTGATTGAAAATGGTAGTGTGTAGTTGAAGACTGGATTTGTGACTAGGAGTTTGATTCTCTCTGATATAGAATTTATTAGTCTTGTAGTGAAAAAACTGATTTCTCGTAAGTCCTGGAAGTTCTGAAGAGATGGAAAACTGATAATTATAGAGATTGTAGCGGAATCATGTCTGCTAAGTCAGGAAGACGGTATGACCACTACTCCCTGATCCTCTCAACTTCTCCTAAATGTCCTGATGCGTGTCGTAGGTGCACAAATTAATTCTCTTATCTTCTACTTTACGAAAGAATAATATAGTAGTAAATAGAGTTTGTTCCCACGAGGAGCGAGGTGTTTTAGTTATCAAATATCATGAAATGGGTTTTTTTTAAGGTTGAAATTAATTAACAAAGCAACCAAAAGTGATTAAGATGCAAGCAACGGAGAGAAATATGATCGAGGAATCCTTCTTTTTTACTAAATAATCATTGAGTTAGTATACTCATCTATTATTCATTCATCACAAATTATCACCAACCGTACAATAGCAAGTACGCTTAGCTATCCCCAAAACTCATACTATCACCGTGCAACAGGTACGCTTAGTCACCGGATTCTATCCAACTGAGCCACCTTGAGGTTCGCTTACAAGATGTAACTCAATCGAATGCTTTAAGGTTTGTGAGTTTAGGTTTGATCCTAGTAGTTAAACTCAGTACGTTCGGTCCACTTTCTAGTGTTGTTCTTACACGCGATTGCTCCATAGAACCCCTATGTAAGGTCTCGCGTTCTCTACTTAGGTAAGATATTATGATACAATTATGAATACCCAACTATTACTAGCTTTATATTAATCGACAAATCAATTTAGTTGACCACCTAAACAATATATCAATCAAGCATAAACATCCATATTAGTAAAAACAAACAATAATCATGTGATAAACTTCAAAATAGATTTATATATATAATAACTCAAATCATGTTTAGAACTTAGAATTCATCCTCAATCAATTAGGTTTTTAGCTACTTATGGATGTAGAAGCATCCATCTTATACATATAAGAAAATAGATAAGAAATCGTTACGGTAATGGAACTGCTCTAAAACCCTAGCTTTATCCTCTTGTGTTGTTCTCTCCTCCAAGACTTGCAAAGTGATGTAAAAGGTGTCTTCTTAATGTCTTGGGAATCTTCTTATATAGTGCTCTTTATATCTAGGGCTTAAAATTCTTTCGGGAACGGGTTTCCTCCTCTCAAAAGTCAAAAACACGTCAAAACGGACCCTATAGGTTCACCACGGTCGGCATGGTTGATTTCTATGAACCGTGCCGACTCTAGGACCAAAATAACTCCAATTCTATGTCCAAACTTGCTCCAGTCGGCATGGTCTATTCTCAATGAACCATGCCGACTTTAGGGATTTAAAATCCAAGTTTTATGTATAAAAAAGTGTCCCAGTCGGCATAGTTGGGAACCGTGCCGACTGAAATGTTGTAGATGACTTTTTCTTTCTTCGGTTGTTTGGTGCATAACTCATTCGTCCGAACTCGGAATGACCTCATTCTTTTTGTGTTCACTTCGTATTATCGTTCTCTTAAAAATGGTATTGAGAACTCCTGGATTTGGATAAGTAGGATTGTATTTGGACCTTTTCACTTGTAGAACTCATTTTCCTTAGCACTTTGTAGCAATTTCCTTGATTTTGGATGATTCACTTAATATAAGACATAAGATAGAAAACAAATGTAATACCAAATAATATGCAAGAATTATAGCAAATATTAGTATGATTTGATACTAAAAACATGTGAATTATGCACTTATCAAATTCCCCCACACTTAGCTTTTGCTAGTCCTCGAGCAAACTACTATCTAAACTAACATAAGCTAATACAACAAATCCCTTTATTCAAGGACACGGTTGCACTTAGCATGTGCAACAAGCCTTTAAACCCCTAGGTGTCCCTAGTGGACAAGTTATAGTCTTGTGAGGGTTTACAAGAGGTATACCCACAAAACCTACTCCAACTTCAAAGTCACAAGCATCCAAAGAGTTATGAGGACATAAATTCCTGCATACTAATAATAAGAAGTTAAAAATACCAAAGAACACTATTTTCATGCTTAACTCTTGAGTTAGGAGAAAACCACCATATGAAAGAATCCAGGTTCGAGAGCAATCGAATGTTTACTTCTGCCTCACCAATAGGGTTTTATGAACTTGCACTCAAAAGATGCACTTTATAGTTCTCATGTGTGCAGGAAGGAGTGAAGATATAAATCCTGCACACGTTGAATGGTGGGAAGGAAAGGTAACCTTTTTTTTGGTGACCTCTAAGAAAGGAAACACTATGTGAGGATGTGAATGCTTACTTACCTTCTCACCTGATCGGAAATCAGCACCACTCTCACAGCATCCAATAAAAACGTCTTCGGTCTTCAACTGTTGATTCTCTTGAACTTCTTAGAACATTGACAACTTGTAACTTTTTTCCAAAATTCCTTGTTGTTTGAAACTTCTTTATAGATTTCTTCTTCCCCACGGCCTTATTGAATGAAATTAAAAACAAATATACACTAAAGCAATGATAAACATTATTCTTCTTTTACTTTTTCTTGTTTTTTCTTTTCTATTTATTTTTATTTTTATTTTTATTTTTATATTTTTTTGAACTTCAAAGATAATAAGATACAAACTGAAAAATAAAATGAAACTATTGTAGCCGTGGGATAAGGACTTTACCACTTGATTCTTTGCAACTTGTATTGTCTCAATATCATGAACTTCACTTACTCACATCTTTTGATCCCTTTCGCTTTTGTACATAATTCTTCAACACGTATATATAATTCTGCTTATTGTATTGTTGCTTCACTTGAATATAAATTTTTCTCTTTCTTGTACCGTTGCTTGTAAACCTTGAACGTCTTCAACTTCCTTTAAATTTGTAATGCTCCGCTTACTGATGATGATATGTTTCAATGGACCTGTTGTCGTCGAGAGAATGGTACCAACTGCAAACCAGACTACAAGATAAAGTTAGCAATTCTGATGACACCCTCATGATTGATAGAATTATCACTCAAGAGATCAAAAAGTAGTGCTGAAATTGGTGCGAACTTAGGTAGCTTATCATTTTACCTGGAGTTTGCACAGATGAAACACTCTAAACGGACAATTTAGGAAGGTACAAATAATTGCAGGTTTGGTGCCTCACTCATGGGTATTGAATGATCGTCTTCTCTAATATTGTATTCTCTACCAGCAGTTTAAGTCCATTTTTTTCATCCTAACCTCTCAACAATTAAGCACCCCGAATATAGTTCTCTAATACTTTTAAGTTCATTTATTTCGGTAAGAACTTTGTATGTAAACTTAGCTAGAAGTATACAAAGTGACTATAAAATATCTAAAAGTTGAAGGTTTTCATACAAATTTGTATAAAAGTTTAAAAATTCAACCTACAAAAGCAAATACTAAAAATTTGTATGCTTAACCACTGCCCCACACTTAAACTTTACATTGTCCATAATGTAAATTGACTCTTCCAATATAATTTCAAGATGGGAAATCCTAACATGATATGAAAAGCTAAGAAAAATCAAAAGATAAAGATAGAAACACAAAACCAATGGGTTGCCTCCCATGCAACGCTTGGTTTAAAGTCATCACCCTGACTCTCTACTCGCCCGTATTACTCCTCTAGAGGGAGCAAATCTTCAAGTCTAATCACGTCTACATTCTCCGTATGGAAGTTTTCGTAATAAGGCTTCAATCTATGGCCGTTGACTTTGGAAATTATTTTTATTTTCGTACTAGTAATCTCAACTGCACCATGAGGAAAAAAATTAGTAACAACAAATGGTCCAACCCATCTGTAGCTTAGCTTACCAGGAAAAAAACGAAGACGAATATTAAATAAAAGGACTTTTTATCCCACAACAAAATTCTTCGAGAAATCATTTTGTCGTGAAAAAACTTAGTCTTCTCCTTGTAATACGAGAACTCTCATAAGCATCGTTATGTATCTCCTCTAGCTCATTAATTTGTAGTTGCCTTTGTTTCCCCTCTTTATCACACTCCATATGGCACATCTTTACCGCCCATAATGCCTTATTTTCAAGTTCAACCGGGAGATGACAAGTTTTGCCATAAACCAACCGATATGGAGATATACCAATCGGTGGCTTGTATGCTGTTATGTATGCCCATAATGCATCATTGAGCCTCAAGATCCAATCTTTCCGTGTAGTATTCACATTTTTCTCTAGAATGGATATGATCTCACGATTTGAAATTTCATCTTGCCCACTAATTTGTGGTTGATACGGCGTACCGACCTTGTGAGTAATGTTGTACTTTTTTGAGGAGAGCATGGAAGGAATTTTGAAAATGTGAACCTCCATCACTAATAACCACACGGGGTGTTCCATGTCTAGTTAAAATATTTTCCTTTACAAACTCACAAACAACTTGAGAATCATTAGTAGGGGTGGATTTATCTTCCACCCATTTCGAAACATAATCCACAACAAGAAGTGTATAAAAATTTCCATATGAATTAACAAAAGGGCCCATAAAATCAATTCCCCACACATCAAATATTTCTACAACAAGAACCAGTATGAGTGACATTTGATTTCGAGTACCTAGATTGCATGTTTGTTGACATCTATCACAAGATTTACAAAAAGCATACGAATCCTCAAATAGGGTGGGCGAATTAAAGCCAATCTCAAGAAGTTTGAGAGTGGTACGTTTAGAACCAAAATTCCCACCACAAGCATAAGAATGACAAAAGTTCAGAATGTATTGAAATTCAGATTTAGGTACTGATAAGAGTATAAAATACATTATTTGAATATCAATTTTCTTATGCTTTTCTTAGTTATTTCTTTTGTGTTTTGTGTATATTACGTATGTTTTGTATTTTGTAGGTACTTTGGAGTTAGATGCAAAAAAAAAAAATCATTAAATTATGAGCAAAAGGATAAAACAGTCATTTTACAAGGCAAATACTATGCTGATCCTAGCTATCGGGGCTACCATCTTGAAGAGACGCATAACTCATATACCCTAAAGCGGAGAGGGCGTGCCTGTCACTAGTACATGCTATTCAGAAGCTCCGACATTACTAACTTTCAAACAGGGTCGTTTTTGTCGCCAAAGTTGATCATATCATATTTCTACTTTCAAAACCATCCTTAATAGGTGACCTGCCAGGTGGCTACTTCAGATGTCAGAATTTGATATAACATGCATCTCTCCCAAAATGGTCAAAGAACAAGCAGCGGCTAATCTACTAACGACTTTTCCAAGAGAAGATATGACCGCATTACATGAAGAAATACCTGGAGTCTTCCCCGAAATCTCCCTTGTTAAAAAAAAAGCATGGTTGCTATATTTCGATGGTTCAGCTACCCCCAGCAATGATACCGGTGGAGCCAGTATGGTACTGGTCTCCCCTACCGGGGAAGTCTTCTCATACTCATTCAAGCTCGACTTCAAGTGTTACCAACAACTCTGCAGAATATGAAGTTTTCCTACTTTGTCTCTCACTGGCAAGGAAAGCAGGTGTGACGCACCTGGAAATAAGGGTGACTCAAAACTGCTAGTCAATCAGATAAATAGAGTTTACTCGCTTAAAGAGGTAACATTAGCCCCCCATAGGACAGAAGCTCAGTAATTACTAACTCATTTCGCCGAAGCCGTGGTGGTTCATGTTGGTCGAAGTAATAATGGACAGGCCGAATGTCTCACCACGTTAACCTCCTAAGTTCAATTCGAATGAGAAAAAAAGACTATAATGATACAGGAAAGCATTGTACCCTCGATATGGTTAAATCAACCCAAACACGAGAAAGTCACTGACTGGAGAACACCAATCATAGAAGAAATCAGTAGCTCACTCCCTTAGAGGAAAGTCTGCATCAAAGACCTGAAGAACTTCTTCTTACTCCACGGGGACTATATCACAGGAATCCTGACAGGTCCCTCTCAAGATATTTCGGGGATCAAGAGGCGGACTTGTAACTCAACCACGTTCATAGCGAAGTATGTGTGGAGACAATGTTTGTGACTCTCTACCGCCGACTCCAATGTATAGGGTACTATTGTCCTACGATAGAGACTTAATCTAAAGCACTACAAGGATCCTGTTCTAACTGCCAAGCACAACCACACCAACTAGAAGCCATGACGATCCATTATAATGGAGACTGGAGAGAACCCTACATCAAATACCTACATGATAACTCCCTTCCTCTGGAGAAGCGAAAAGCGACCAGACTGAAGCAAAAGGAAAAGAGGTTCATTCTTCATGAGGGAATCATATACCGCAAGAGTTTCTGAGGAAACCTACTGAGGTGTCTGGAAGGACCTGAGATCCCGACAATATTGAAAGAAGTTCATAAAGGAGAACATCATAGCAAGAGAAAATTGTTCCTTCGGATCCATGAAAGATATTACTGGCCAACCATGGAAGATATTGCAGCCGTATTTGTTCAAAGGTGTCATTAGTGTCAGATTCATGGAAACCTCATTCACACATTGTGCCTTCCTCAACACTCTGTAAGCATCCCCTAGCCTTTCTACAGCTTGGGACTAGATCTTATCGGCAAAATCAGTCCAACATCATCAAAAAAACATGATCACGTCATCACGGCCACTGAATACTTCACCAAATGGGTCGAGGCTATCCCTCTCAGTAGCACGACTGGAGCAACCATAACACTTTCATCAAGGAATACATCATATGCAGGTTTGATGTCCCTATAAACATTGGCACATATAATGGTACTCCCTTTGTTAATCAGACTGTGACAGAACTACTCCAAAAGTATGACATCAAGCAAGTGTTTTCTACCCCGTACTACCCACAAGGAAATGGACAAGCATAAAGTACCAATAAGATACTGATTCGGATTCTTAGTCGCACGGTGTATGATAATCCTAGATCGTGGCATGAACAACTGCCCATGGAGTTTTGGGCATATATGACGGCGCCAAGAAGATCCATAGGGACTTACCCTTATTCATTTGTATAAGAGGGCGATGCCATCCTCCCCACAGAGATCAAGATCCCTTCAGCCCGAATTGCAGCAGCCAGCCGAGTATATTGGGATGAGGCCGAAATCTCCAGGTTCCGGGTTATGGCGTTGAACCTCCTGTCAAGAAGGTCCAAGGCGGAAAGATATGCAGAGACGTATCGACAAAGAATTTCCAAAGCTTACAACAAGGCAGTAAAGCCACGAATGTTTCAGGTAGGGGACTTGGTACTTAAGACAACAAAACATATCCACCAAGACATGTCTGCTCCAAAATTCTCCCCAAAGTGAGAAGGGCCTTACGTAATTTTTAAAGCAGTAGCAAGCGGATACTACATAATAGTAGACATGAAAGGAGTCGCAGTGGGAATGGTAATCAATGGAAAGTGGCTTAAAGCATATTATGCCTAAAAAGAAAAAAAAATTATTTCAATTTCAACTCTTTTATTTCAGTTTCATTTCTTTTCAATGAGTGTTCAAATCTTGAAATTCAAAAATAACTACTACATCAATTCAAAAGCTTATTATGATTCAAACCTCACCCACTCTCTAGAACACACCTTCGAGTAACGAGTAATTTCGCTTATACAACATCTCCATCCTTTCTTGAAACTTCTCAGTCCTAACTTTTAAAACTTGAATTGACTTCTCAATTTTAGCCGACTCCCTTGATAAAATCTTCTCTTCCTCCAATATGGCTTTTGAAGAAGGAATCACTTTAGCTATGATGGCTGCGTGATCTGTTTCGATAATATCAAGACGCTGGCGGAACCAACTTACATTGAATTTCAAGACTTCACAATTGGTTATCATCTCATCCCACTTCTGTATTTCCTGACTGGTGACTTCGAGGAGTGACACCTTACTCATATCATATGGAAGAAGAACAACAACCATTGTCACCAGGTCGGGGGAAAAGCCTTTCAGCAATTTTAAAGTAGCAATATGACCATATCTTCTCCAAATTAAAGTATAAAGAGGAGCATAGCATTCTGGTACTATGAAGCCTCCCACGACATGGTGCTTGCAAGACAGGGATTTCATATGCATCTCGAAAGAGAGGCCTGCGGTTGGGTATTCATTAATGGTGAGACCCATATCAATTCTCGAAAGATTAACTGGTGGGTCAGAAGGAGTTTCAACCTCAACGTCAACATCCATTTCCTTCTTGTACTTTCTCTTTCCTCTGTATGTGTCCACAACCCCCATCTCCTGTCAACAAATCTAGATCAAAAAATTTGTGTTAGGGTACTTCCCTGGATTAGAGTAAAAGAAGGAAGGCTTACTTACAACATTAGGCCTATTAGACCTGGTGATGCTTGAAGAGGAACTACCCTTTTTGATAGTTCTAGCCCTCAACAAGTATGGAATCATCTTAATCTAGAGTTCTTGCAAGAAAGATGAAGAAACACTAAATAAGTCGATCGCTCATAAATTCCAGAATGTACAAGGAAGAAAAGACTTTTTACCGGACTAGGCACCCATGAACTGTGCTTAACAAGAAGATGATCTTGATCTGATCCGTTGTTATCAGACATGATGTTATAAAAGGGTACTGGACTCTGCAAGCAGTGAAGATGGCGAGATTCGCTGGAAGAAAAAGGCTAACAGACTATTCAGTTATATACAAGAGAGGCCAAAATCCTTAATTTTTGACTTTCGAAAAATTCAACGGAGACTCTTTACGAAGGGAAAGGATCCGAGCATGATCAACAAGACCCAGAAGTTGATTGTTATGCCTCCTAGCTTCCGTTAGATAATGAGGTCATTATCAAGCTGTGCATCTTACTCAAGTCAATAACATGCATGGAGACCAACTATGAAGAAAATCAATCAATAGCGTCACTTCTCAAGAGGACCTAAAGGAGGAAGAGCATTAGCCCACCCCTCCTGGATCACGGCAAGTTGGTATCTCCAACAGGAACGGGGGAGCCTACTATCCCCAACCAAACTTTGCAATAAGGGGTGCATATCTCAATATCCCAGAAGCTAAGTATATCTTCCTCTACTCTTAAAATTTAAATTATGCATATATAATTATTGAAAAGCATATTGTCACCATCTAGTGCTTAATGTGCAACATTATTGTTCCTCACTAAGCAGGGGACTTAATGTAGATGGTGAGTTTTTGACGAGGGATAAAATTATAAAATTACCCTTTTGCTAAGCAACACGAATATATATATATATTCATGCGCATATGCTTAATATAGAATATTATATCTCTACTTATATTCCACAAGTGAATTAAGAGTGCGGGTTCTTTTTAAACATTCTAAATTGGCTTTGTAGCCTCCTCAAATACTCATAATATTCATTCCAAAACGAACTAGTCTCAAGTTGTAAAAATTTCATTGCTGAATTCCTTAAACTTGCTTCGAATGAGCATTGATGTTTTGATAACATCCATTAAACTCAGGAATAACTAATGCTTAAACCCTGAAATACGTTATAGCTTAACGTTTCATTCGCAACGAATGCTCCTCTAATTGCTCCTTTGATCCAAAATATGCTACTTAAGCACTTTGCTTAAATATAAGCCACAAATAATACGCCACTCCTCTCGGATGCGCCACAATTAAGAAGCAATGCCATAAAAGACGATTAAATCTATGAACTAGGCTAACCCTAGCCTTTTATCATATTAGCACAAAGTTATCACTAGCTATTTGACTTAGCACAACATTGCCACCAGTTAGCCACATTTGCGCTAAAAACGCTAACTCTCCTGGCGCTAAATCCTAGCACCTGAGAAGTGCTAACTAACCTAAAATGGTCTTAGATAGCACATTTTAGCTTAATAAGGCCTTATCCAATGCATCATCACCTTGGAACCTCAATCCTAGCATCAAAAGTGCTACCCCTAACTACTGCGCTAAAAGCGCTAACTATAGCTTGATGCGCCCAGCTCGAGCATGCCTAGGCCAAAGCTCCAACGCACCCCTAAGCTTCAAGTACGTCTTGGCCTTGCTCGAGTGCGTTCCATCCTGCTCTAGCGCGTTGCTACATCTTGAGCACGTCCCAGCTCCAGCGCGTCGCTACAGCTCGAGCACGTCCCAGCTTCAACACGTTGTTATAGCTCGAGCACGTCCTCTCTCCAGCGCGTCCATCTCGAGCACATCCTAGCTTGCTCCAGCGCGTCGCTACAGCTGAGCATGTCCTAGCCAAAGCTCTAGTGTGTCTCTACCATTCTCAAGGCGTCTCCAGGCTTAGCGCATCCATAGTTATACTTAGCGACTTAGCTACAAACACATTGACTTAAATACTAACTATTTTAACCAAATAAAGTGCTAACTTCAAACCTCCTTGGTACCAGCTTCCTAACTCTAGTACAATTAATATGTACTAGAATTCATGCATATTGGTCTTACTCCTGAGACACTAGCATGTTAGCCTTTCATATTAAAAGATCGAGTACATTCTTATTTGTGCTAAGTGGCTAGTATTAGCTCTGCTAGCTACTTTACCCAGAAATACGCCTTTCTTCTCAATATGGGTCCAACATTGAGTGTTATACGAATTTCAGTAGGCCTCTTTGCTTAAAGAACCCTCTACAACATTTAGCCTCAAATGTCTCTCAGACTCCCAATAAGTCGCTTCTGAACTAGTACTTAGCTACTAAATATGCCATGTTATTTCCGAGTGAGTACACAGTCAATGAACTTCCTAGACTCAATATTAATCAGTCTGATTATAAATCCAGTGAGTCATACAACTTGTCTCATTGACTTAGCAAGTCATTTGACTTGACTTAACCAAAACCATAGTAGCTTATTACCCCACTATTTCCACGAGATATCAAATACAACATGGGGGTTCTCATTTGGATATTGATCTGGCGGTCTACGGCAACGTGGGTGGTGACACAACCTACACGAACAAGAAGGTAACAAGAAATGGACAGTTACAGAGCAGCTGAGAGGAATGAGTAGTAGTGGTCAGACAAGTCTTCCCTATTTTTCGGGTACCACCCGGCTACGATCTCCATAATCATCACTTCTCCACATCTCCCTAACTTCCACGACTTACGAGAAATCAGTGTATCTTCTTCAAACTATAAAGATGATTCTGATTTATTGGAAACAGGATGGAATAAGACAACCATACAATCAGTCTTAAGAAACCAAAACTTATAGAATTAGCGATTCCTCTAAGAAGAATCCATTCTTCTTCACATTTGAGCTTTGATCTCTCAAACCTACCTGAAAGTACCATTTTGCAGTATATTTGTTTTCTCCCTAAAATAGGGACGCACCTGCGGATAATCTGAGCAGCACAGTATTTCCACAAGTAGAGCTCATCCCGGCTATCTTCTTAAGCTTTAGCTTTTGAGAACTTGACATCGTATTAGGTACCTGCCTCGTAACCAAGTAGTTCACTAATATCAACGTACCAAGGTGTTGATTCTTCTACTGAAAAAAGTTGTTTATCCGGGAAACGATCTTGTAAGGGAAGCATTCAAAGTAAGTTGGAATATCAAAGATAAGGTTTCAACATCAATTAACCAAAATAAACTTGGACAATATGTGTAATTTGAAACAAAAGTAAGCTCATAACAATCAAAGCTTCGATCAAAGATTTATGTCAACCTAAAACATACAAATCCATATCCACAGAAGCATTATGATTTGTTACATTAACACAGGCTAACATAGATCAACGTGATATCCAATATGGCTGAAATTGCTCACCTTGATTGGGTGTGATTCCAATTCCAAACTATAGGTGTGCTAGCTCATGAATAACCTGAAAACCATTAGTATCTCACTTTTAGAAAAAAAAGAAAAAAATATATTAAACAACTCCTAAAAAGACTGCAAATGAAATGTAGATCTCGATTAGGACAAGTCAAGTACTCGTTGCTTGTTAGCAGCTGCCGAAGGCTGCTTATCATAAAGCAAAGCACATTGAACTATCTATGCCAGAAACTTTAAAGAATCAGGAGTTGTTGTGGAAACATCTATACAAAAACAGAATCAGGAGTTTATGAATCATAAAAACTAACGATTACATTAGACACACAAAGAAAGGACAGTGATAAGAATTTCTTCAAACCCCTAACCTAAATGAATAATATAGAAGCATATAATGGTTTTGTACCTTTCCCCAGTGAATTTAGTGAAAATCCTCCGTTTTCCAGTTAGTAAGTAAAAATTGCACCACACGACCAGGAGTCAAGGTCATTGTTGTGGAAACATCTATACAAAGAAATGAAATAAACCTCAACAAAGCAACAATTATCGTGGGTGAAAAATTAAAAGCAGGGGTGAAAATAAAAAGAAAGCATTACCCGTATTCAAGGTCAAACCACTCTGCGCGGTACGGAGACTGGAATGGAACCCCTGAAACACCTGTAACGCCGTGACCAATATCAACAAAGTTCCTTACATCACCTATACAAAAATGATATTCTAACTAGAAGGAAACCCCTACCCTCAAAAACACACAGAAGAACAAAACGTGAGCTCAATACTACTTGATCAAAATAACACAAGTTGTTAATTCAACAAAAAATTGACCCACCTCTGAGCCGCTTGCTGCTTCATTATAATATCAAGCAAAGTTGATCTCTACCTTATACATCTTTGTTGCTTGGTAAGAAGAAGACTGCAATCTATTTCGCTCGATTTCACTAGGGCTGTCAGAGCCGGGGCGCCCATTGCTGAGACACAATCAACAAACAACATTGAAACAGTATATGCCATGCTATGGATGACGTGAGAATTATAAGAACGAAAGGAGGAGCTAGCACAAGACTAACCATATGAGTGCAATTTCTCAAAGTACAACACTTTGAGATCAAACTTGTTCCGAGGAAGGACTCTACGGTTTGATTCAAATGTCTCGGAATGATATCCTGGTCGAACTCTAGCTGCAAATACAACAAAGAAAGTTAAATAAGAGTAACTCCAGTTCTTCAACCAATGAAAACAAATAAAACACACTAGCAAAGAAGTCAATATAAAAAGTACTCATAGAATAAATTGTATGATTTCATTTCATCAATTTATTTCTTCAAACTTAGAAACGGACTAAACAAAGAAAATTT
The DNA here is from genome assembly GCA_023531435.1 of Papaver californicum. Lineage (NCBI taxonomy): Eukaryota > Viridiplantae > Streptophyta > Magnoliopsida > Ranunculales > Papaveraceae > Papaver > Papaver californicum. The sequence continues at coordinate 8,908,566 of JAJJMC010010614.1, read as the reverse complement.
CACAATTCAATTCATTCCACAAATGTAAAACCTAAATACACATCAAAATTAGTATCATCGCTTAGTAAGTCTATGGAAAGTGGAAAGCAAGACCAAAATAGATACAACTTTAAGATTAAATATAAGTGGTATTCATATATTCTCACCACCATTTGTGTTAATAATTGCAGCATAAAGATAGGCATTTGACCTGGATTCTCTGAGAGTTAAAAGAATCGGATCATCTTTAATCGAAAGAGAATTACATAAACAAATTTACCAAATTAAAAAACTACCAATCCAAACCAATTAAAGTTGGCTTACAAATTTGATGAGAAGTACTTTTAATACTCAATTTCGCAAAGCCATTCCATAACCATAATCAGATTCAAAATGAACAAAACACATATAAACATATTTCTACAAGTGCAACGTAAATTAAAACATAAGTTAAGCTAGTAATTCTTATACAAAGGTTCACTCAAAGTTATAAATTGTAATAAAAATAAAATATAAGTGGATAGGTTTAAATTTTGTTGAATGTATTGCATTAGATTGGATCTAGCTGTTTAGATCATATTTATATACACCCTTACATAGGGCTGGAGTGGCTTTCCGGAAAGCACAAACACACTTCTTCATCAACCACTGCTTAATGCAGTCTGTAGGGTATTCATGAGTCATGACCACAATCAAGGATGGATAACAAACAAGAAAATATGTCATAATTAATTTGAATATGTAATTAGGTTTGAGTTTTTAAACATCGATGTTGTTGCAATAAAGAGAGAACATGAACATCAAAGAGCAATTTGGTTAGGTGGACTTAATAAAATTAGTTATACTAGAGAGCCTTCTACTGACCAAGCTACCCAGAAATTATTGCTTTGAAAATTTATTTCCATTCATATTCCCTATATTAGAGTCAAATCAAGTAACTGGTCAGATACAAAATCCGGGTACGAGATAGTATTAACCAAACTACCGGGAGATTATATTTGCCAGGAGAAATTAAAATCCAACCATGAAAAGTAAAAACGAGGGAATAGAAGTTAACAACAAACTTTCGCAAATTCTGGAGTTTAATTACCTAAGTCACAAACAAAGAACACAGAAGAAATAACTAACTATTATTTGACAATGATTATAATCAGCCAGATGGGATGTACGGGAAGCTAAACTCACCATGCTGTTATACCACACTTAGCATACTCACATGAGCTAGATCTTCAAGTTGTCACCTTCTTCCAGTAGAGTATCATCACTAGCAAGTAGTGAGAAATGGCATACAATATTGTTAACCGAACCACATATAGAAAATGCAACACCTGTTTCAATCTTCTTGTATTCTTATACAATTTTCCAGTTGCCTTTCAAAAATCAAACAAAAACCCACTATTAATATCACCAAAAAGAACCCCATATCTCCAGATAAAATCTTAAACCAAAAAAAAAAAACTCACTCTTTAATAAATGCATCACAACTATGTCATGGTTGTCTGACCTAACATTAACCAACATCAAAATAAAATCAAAATTAGTATAGTTTGATATGAAAATCAGATCTAGGAATTGAGAGACAGATTTGTACACATAGCTAATTAGCGTCTCATTGTGAAATTAAAAATAAAATCGACAAAACATAGATTTGTTTTCAGAAACCCTAACAATGGGGATCTCCACAGTCAAAGATATTGAGAGCACCATCTTCTTTACAAACAATTTCTAAAGTTCGGAGAACGAATCCAAAGGAGGAGGCAGTGTAGAAATTAGGGAAAGTGGTTTTAGTGAGAGAGATAAAAAAAAATTATGCAAAGGAAAGGGAAGCTTTTGGAGTCGGCGAAAGATGAGAAAAATAGGTAAGAGAGAAAAGAGAATGATAGAAGAGGCGAGGCGGAGAGAATGAGGTAGTCAGGGTAAGAAACTAGAGTTAGGATATGTATACTAGGAATTAGTGCATAGTCCATTACTGTGTAATTTATTACTGTGTAATCCATCCGTCTAACCCGTTTTAACCCCTAGTCTAAAAATAAGTATTTGGACTAATTTTTTTGAATTAATTTTGGATTAATTTTTCTGAATCGCTGATCTAACTCACGTGAATGAAATAAAATTTACATTTTAAATATTACATATTTACCCTTTCTTGTTCGAACTTATAAATCGAGTCGAAATCAAATCTTCCAAAAAAAATCTTCAACTCACAGATCCGATTTCCTCTTTCTGCTTCAGTTGGTGTTTTTCAGTCTTAGGGTTTCGATATCAACTCTCCAGGTATTTTTCTGTAATCTTCTTCTCTGCTCTTATAATTTTTGTTATGCTTTGTTCTGTTTTTATTTTTTTCAACTAAAATCATGATAATCAACTTGATTCATGATTTTGTTTGTTTTCTTACACTGAAATCCTGATGATTACGATTTCTATGATGTACATTTTGTTGAATTTCATGATCGATCTCGTTTTTGTTCACGATTTAGTTTTTCTTTTGATTTTTGAAACTGATTTTTGTAATCGTTCTATTTTGGTCATTAGATCGTCGTATTCAGTTTGTTTACATGTCGTTTGATAATAGGTTTTATTTGGTTTTCTTTTATTTTTTCAGGAAATCATGATTTTTGTTCTTTCTTCTGGATGTTTTGAATGATTCTTCAGTACATATTATTACATACTGTTTTTCTAAACTTTTTAATATATATTATTTTTATAGTATGCTATTTTAATTACATATAGTGTATGGTATACCATTTTTGAATCAGTACATATTTGTTTGCACTGCATATAATATGCTTTTGTTTGTCTGTTATGTGTGAATCTATAATATGTGTGATACTTCTAAAATAGTACATATTATGTTGTACTGTAGATTTAGTATTCCTATCATCTTAAAATATATGTTTGATTTTTGTGTTTGTGTTATTTTATTTAGATCACATTTTTTCAGGTTCAACATGTCAGGTGTTGGTTCTAATCCAAATACCTTTTGATGCTATCATGTATACCACAAGCAACATCACATTGCATATTTGGTTACGTTATCTTCGACTTTGGAAGATTTGAATTTTACTATTTGTAATGTGTGAAGTTGGTTGACTCCATCAACTATTGTTGTTAATTATGTTGAAAATGGAGTGAAAGTCCATGTCCTTGCTGATGTATCTCTTCAAGGGCTTGTTGCATTACATTTTACCAAGAATTCATATTTCTTTGAGTTGCATGTTGATGTTGTTTTATCTGGTGCATCTAGTTCTTTGAGAAGTGCTGATTTTGACAACATTTTTGAGTTGGTTTTGAGTGCTAGGAACAATTATTTGAAAGATTGTAAAGAGATTGCAAGCGTTCTTTTTTCTGATGGTTGGAAGAATGTTTTTGAAGATAAAAACCATCTCTTCCATGGTGGTGTTGAAGTTGTTCGGTTAGTATGTGAGAAATATTATTTGAGGACTGGATATAAGGTTAAAAAATTGAAGAATGACCTTGAGAGATTCACAGTGAGATGCAACAATGACTGTTGCTCTTGGATGCTTCATACGGTTGCCATGAATGGGTCTTTGGATGTGTTTAAGATAAAGTATTACGTGGGTATGCACACTTGTTGATTCTGATTTCAACGACGCAACAAAGAGATTCAACTGAATTTTTATTTGCTTTGGAGCTTGTAGAGAGGGTTATAAACTTTGTCATCCAATGATCTTTTGTGATGCGACATTTCTTACGGGGAGGTTTAAAGGATGTCTAATGGCTGCGACATGTCTTCAAGGCAATCAAGGTAACTTTTGTATATGGTACATATTTTGATATGTAACTGTTTTTTATGTACCAGTACAAAGAGAAATATAGTTTATTTCCTAGTACATATCAATATCTACTTTAGGATCATACACATCATACATAAAGTACATATTGATATACACTGTAGTTATAACATAATTTGAAAGTGCAGACATGAAGTAATATTGATATCGGTTTTTATATTTTTTTTTCAGGTTTTTATCCTTTTGCATATGCATTATTTCCTGACGAAGATAATGATAATTGGTATTGGTTTATGGACAATCTTTAAAAAGTTGTGGACCATCGTCCCATCACCTTTTTAACTGACCGAGGTGAAGGTTTGTTGAATGCAATTCCTGAAGTTTTCCCTGATTCTTATCATATCTGTCTCCACTTGAAAAAGAACTCACCCATCAGTAAGGCTGATGAAAAATATAAAGAAGTGATGGACTGTTTCCAAAAAGCAGCATATGCGCTTTCTCCAGCAAGAATATGAAAGAAGGTCTTCAAGAAATGGTTTATCTAGGAAGGCCTTGGGTTGCTTAATACTGTCGTAATATTCCTAGGGAAAAGTGGTCTAGTGCAAACTTCTCAGGCTGTAGGTATGGTCAGACTTCTTCAAGCATTGTCGAGTCTTTTAATAACTGGATTCGCCGTGAGAAGAAGTTACCTCCTTGTGCTTTCTCTGACACAATCAGGTTTTTATAAGTTTCTTGTAACACTACAAGTATATATGTACAATATGTTTTTTGTTTTTTAATTTTTAATTTTTTTTGTCGTGTAGGCTACGGGTAATGGAGTTGATGTCTGAACGTCGTGAAGAAAATCTTTTGATGGATCCGGAACTCTTAACCCCTGTGTATCAAGCTTTGCTTGAACTACACATTCAAATTGGTCGTCCTTGGAAAGTTAGTCAGTCATATGCTCACGTCTTTGAAGTTCATTCCCCAAGGTTAGTTTTTTAGGTAACATGCTTTTTTGAACTGAGATATCCACTAAACTAGTTTCTTAGGGGTACTGCAGAAAACATATCAAATATGTATTGTGCAGATTATCTTCTTGGGTTTGTGTAGGGAAAATATCAAATATGTATTGTGCAGATTATATTCTTTTTTGTTTGTGTAGGGCAAATATCAGTATATGCTGCGTAAATAATATGCTTGGTTTCTTTGTGTGCAGGTCTCATATGGTAGACCTACAGCAAAAGAGTTGTATTTTCCAAAGATGGCGCGTGTATGGTTTTCCATGCTCGCATGCTACTGCAGCTATTGCTGCATCTGGGGGAAAGTTCCTTGATTATATAGACGAATACTTCAAAGTTAGATGAAGTACATACTGTGTAGAAGGATTATCCACTACATTACCTTTCATACACAAAACCTTAACTCTCACTGTCTCCATAATGATAAATCCCACCTGGTCAACATAACAAAATTTACTTTAAAATATTCTAAGATTTCTCTCCTGCCAAATGTGGTATAAGAAATAATTAAGGATTATCTTCTTCACTCTAGCCACAAAACCCTTCCCAACAAAAACTAAAATGCACCAACTTATCTCCTCAGACCAAGATCTACAAACATATCTGAATTACTCTGCACATAAACATGTGTTTTCATTTGGAGGGGTCCCAACTGATTTCAGGAGGAGTGGCTGTCAACAACATGCATGCTAACTTGATTCTTTTCATCTGAATCTTTTTCATCAATTGTTCTTCATCTCCCAAACTTTTTCCATCAAGATCAATCTTTGATCTCCTCTTGATAAAATGCATTATATACAAAAGGCAGTCTGGCCAGATTCCTTGTTGTGGACAACCATAGTCAGTCAACCTTACGTTGCTCACTATCTTTCTTTGATTCTCATCCAAGAACTGATTGATTGGGTTGAACAAGTACTCAGATATTTTGTTGGCATTCTCATAGCAATGATCCCTGAATGCCAAAGATGAGTTGTAATGGATAAATTTCTCTGTTTCAAACTCAAACTCTAGCAGGGTCCAATGCTTGTTGCCATGGCACATCGGTACAAGGATCTTCTCGATATCATTGATCATTTTCAAGATTGGCATAATAACAGCAGTCACTTCAGCTCCCTTTAAAGTGTCTGGCTTGTCGACATGATACTGAAAATTGGAAACGTTTAATAGGTTATTTCACAAAGTATATATCAATACGTTCTTTTTTCATATCCAATGTTCAAAAGTATAAAAGAAGAAAACAACATATACCCAAGCAGCTGGATCCATGTGCAACACCTTAAAGTATTTTCATTCTTCCTCAGCATTTGCTTGGTCGTCTTCAGACGCCACTTGAAGCTTATATTGAGCATAGTTGAGAAGATCTTGCTTTAATGCTCTGTTGAAGATCAAATCTTCTATTGTATCCCCGCTGACGCAGATTCCACCTCTATTCTATAATGTCCAAGCAACCGAGCTGCATATTTATAACAAAAACACATATTGAAGTAGTTTTTTTTTAGATGTACTGCAAAACTTACTTGATTTAAAAGTAAAATTAAGGGTAGAAAGTACTTACATTCTCTTTCCTTTCTCAAAGTATGGAAGTAGAATCTCTATTTTTTCATCTGTCATATTCTCATAGAGTGGTGACTTGTGAAGATCCATGAACTTCATTCTTGGTTTCTGAGCTTTAAGAGCTTTATTGGTTTTTTTTTCCTGTCTTTATCGTCTTTTTTCGTTTCTCAGTTTTTGGATTCTTCTTTTCAGAAAACATACTTCCACTATCAAATAATAGATCTGTCTTCTTTCCTGGACTTGCACGAGTTACTCGCCTGCTAACGTTTTCTCTAGTTTGTACTGACTTGTTTGCAACAACCTTTGGTTTTGCTTTCGCTTTGGAAGCAGTCATCTTGGAAAGTTTGGTTGCTAGTGGCACGTCGCTTGACGTTTGGGTTGTTGTAACTTCATGTTCCTGCATTTTTGAATCCATATTTTCAGTACTATATTTGAATCATATTTTTTCAAACAATTATAAGAAAGGTAAATTACCACAAGTAGAAAATATACCTCTTGGTCATTTTCTTGCTCAGGTGTGACTTGATTCGCATTCTTCTCAGGTGTAAGTTGGTTTAGCTCAGGTGTAACTTGTCGAACTTCTACACGCCGCAAATCATTTCCAAATAAATTATCAAAATATTTTCGAATGTCAATCCCAAACAAAGTATGGCTTGAAACACTACCATTGTCTTGGCTGAGAGATCCATATTCTTCATCATAAACTTCCTTGCTGGAAATGGCTAGGTCAAATAATTCTTCAAATGTGAACTTTTCAATGTCTTCCATCTTAGCCATCTCAGTAAAAAAAGGTATCATGTCGACGAAGCTTTCGACCAAGGTTTCAACGTCTTGTTCATCAGGTTTCTGCGACATCCCTTTAATAGTTTCAAGACTCTGGTCTATAGCTTCAACCACCTTTATCATTGCTTCTTGTTGAAGTCCATCTAAATCATCCTGCAACCATAGAGTTTTATTCATGATAGTTAAATACATATTGATATGTACAGTTATATGACAATACTAAAACACATTTGTATTCAAGTACATATTGATATTTATATTTATATTGATAAACATATTTGTAATAAAGAGTGAAACTAGCCAGCATTACTTACCTATGTTTTAATTTTCTCCTTTATCTCTTTGACCTCTTTCTCCAAGTCAGATTTAGCCCATGTTTTAATAACATTAACATCAACACCACAGAACTTGTGCACCGAAGGTGGTGTTGACAGTGCAACATTAAATGGTACCATTTTGATGGTGGTGTCACTCACAACATTTTGTTCATCTTCAGCTGGAATCTGAACAGTTGACACTTCTTCTCCCAAAACTACTTCATCTTCTGTTATGTTTTCACTAGGGCTGCACAGGAACCGACCAGAACAGAAGGACCGAACCAGAACCGGACCGAACCGAGAGTATAGGGTACATGGTACAGGTACACGGGTAGAGAATCGATCATAGAGAGGTACAGGTACTCGGTTCTACCTAGGAACCGATCGGAACCGAACCGAGTGTACCGAATTGTTTTAGTCGTTAATTAGATTTTTGAGTTTTAATCCCAGCTGTCTGTGTTAGGTAAAGGTTACTCGATCGAGTTGAGGACATTTCACATTTCTTTTGTTCATTTCTTCTGTTCTTCATCGAGTTGAAGAAATGAAGACCACCATCAGTGATTCAGTAGATACTCGATCGAGTTGAAGACCCCCATCAGCAGATACTCGATCGAGTTGAAGACCCCCATCAGTAGATATTGTAGATTCAGTACCACCATCTTCTTCTTCTTCTTCTTATTTTTCCTCCCTAAACTTATTCCCCCACCATCAGTAGATTCAGTACCACCATCAACACAGGTAACATGTTATTCTCACCTAAATATTGTTGTTGTATCGTATTTAGAGAAAACCCTTGTTTTGTATATGTTGATTCATGATAATCTGTTAAAAAGCTTGGGTTTAGATTAAAAAAGTTTCCATCCATCGATTACCCACACATTGTTGCAGAATGGAGATTCAAAATCTCATTATTATTTGATCAATTTGTTAAACATTTACTGAATTGATGTTGCTTTTGTTTTGCTGAAAGAAGCTAGAGAGATTTGGTTCTAAGTTGTTGTTGCTGCTACTTTGCTGCTGTGCATTCAAGGTTTGTCATTGTACATGACTTGCTTTACTACTTAATTGATTAGATTTAAGATTTCTTTTTTGGTTCTTCCTCTTGGGTTATTGTTCTGCTCATAATGAATTTTGTTGTTAGTTATGTTTGTTGTATAGTAAATTGCATACATTTTTAGCTTACTTGGATGATTGTTTCATGAATGTGAGTTGAGAACCGAGAGTATAAGGTACAGGTACACGGATAGAGAACCGACCATAGGGAGGTACAAGTACTCAGTTCTGCTAATAACCGAGCCGAATCGACCTTTATGCACCCCTAGTTTTCACAAAGAGGATCTGTTGGAGTAGTAGGAGGTGGGAATTCTCCTGTTGGGTCAGTACCTAAATGAGTGGGACTCCCATCAATTGAGTCTCGAAACTCTTCTTCATTTTCAGGATGCAAGGGACAAACTTTCATGTATATGTCATTCAACATTTGCAGAAGTTTTGATACATCAAGAGGTCCATCCTCATGCTGCATGGTGTTCGCTTCACCCCATTTTTCAAAGATTATCTTTGTCAATTCTTCATATCTTCCTTGCCAATTATCTTCCTCTACTGCCTTCGCTGCAGTTTCTTCTTTATCTTCTTCCTTTTCATCTTCACTCTTCTCTTCTGCAATTTTTCTTGTGATTATATTCATAATTTGCTTTTCTTCTTTGGTGTATTGAACCTTGAAATTTTCATTGAACTGTACCAAAACAAGAAAATATGTACTCAAAAATATGTTATAAAAACAAGTTTTTTCATGAGCTACATATCAATATATACTGTAGGATAACAAACATCATACATTCAATACATATCATTATATACTGTAGGGTAACAAACATCATAAATGCAGTAAATAATTACATTACCTCATATTCAGTTGTATCAATGTCTTTTTGGAGTGCAGCACATAACTTTGACAGATTCCATTTGAGAACTCTCGGAACAAACTTTTTTTTCCGGAATCGTCTTTATTTCCTCCGGTTCCAGCAAATATGTATGGTCTGCATACCAAATCTGTTTTGGAAAAAAAAATCACGAAAACAAAGTTAAAAGTAAATCATGATTTTTATTAAGTAAACTACTAAAAAGATTTTAGTACGTATTCTTACCAATAAATAGTTCAGACACCGGTAGTATTCTCGACTGCATTTACATTGTTATTTAGTGACTTTTCTAGGTAAGAATGTATCAAATCTGGCCATGACACATTCTTTGCATCCTCGAGATCCTCCACAAGACCAATGTATTTTTCATTCAAGGCATGTGCATCTTTTGTTGTGAAAAACAAAGTGATACACATGAACAGGCATATAAGGCTTACAAGGTCTTCAACATCTCTCACTTATTCACTTTTTTCCTCACTCCCTTCTTAAATATCTTCTTCACTTTTTTCTTGTTCATTTTCTTCATCACTCCCAATTTCTTCAAGTTCTTCATCACTTTGCTTTGATGACTTCCATAAGTGGGATAATGATTTGCACCTTCTTGAAGATATCCATGATCTCCTTATCTTGAGCCTCTTTCTTGGATTTTGCAAAACGACTTGGAAAATGAGGTGGTATGGTAAAGGTAGGAACCGTGTACTTAGGTTGGCCAGTTGAGATTGGATTTTCCTTTGGCACGATTTCTTCCTCTACTTCCTTTTCTAATTCACCACTAACCTTGTCTTGTTATTGTGGTTCTTCAACTTGCCTTCCACTTCTTAAGGTCGCTGCATTAACATGTTCTCTCAGATTCAAAAAAGTTTGTGATGGCAGATTTGTTGATGCTTTTTCCTTAAGTAGATTCACGTCAGTTGCCAACTACCCCACCTGAGTCTGCAAGTCTTTGATAGCCGATTCGTTCTTTTGCTATACTATGTTAGAACATAGATGGGAGACCTTGCATCATGGTAATCATCTTCTCGGATGTGTCCTTCTTACGAACTTGAGGTTGCGGTTTTGGCTGAAATTATGATTGTTGAAAGCCATCTTGTCTTACATACGGGTTAGGATCTGCAACTTGCTTGTTTGCATAAATAAAATTCGGGTGATATTTCCAACCAGGATTGTAAGTACTAGAGTATGGATCATACCTCGGCCTTGAATTAGGAAATAAGGAATTAACCTCGTCCTCCTCTTCGTATAATGGAGCAATTACCGAAGCTATACGATGAATTGCCTTTTCAATGGTACTCAATCAACGCTCAATATTTGAAGACTCTCCTATCTCGCTCACTCTCCTGATATTTGAGTCGTTTCTTGTATAAAATTGTTGTGCATTCAAAGCCATACTCTCAATCAAACTAGTCGCCTTTGACATTGTCTTTTCAGTAAGTGAACCACCAGCGGTTGCATCAATCAAATTCCTCTGCTCTGGAATTAATCCTTCATGAAGTATTGAAGGATGAGTGTTGAGGATATGTTGTGGTGAGGACAACTTCCTAATAACCTTTTGTACCTCTCCCAGTATTCATGAAGAGACTCCCCAGTAATCTGTAAAATGATACTAATCTCTTTACGAACAGAGGCCTCCTTAGAAGCAGGAAAATACTTCTCTAGAAATAACTTTTTCATCTCGGTTTATGTTGTAACACTCCCTGGAGGAAGGTAACACAACCACTCTTCGTATAGATGTATTAAAGAAAATAGAAAGGCTTGGAGCATAGCCTTATCACTATCGTCGGTACCTTGCCTAAGACTTGTCATGTTGTGCTGAAATAATTGAAGATGACGGTTCGGATCTTCGCATGGAAGTCCCTTGAACTTCGACAAATGATGAATAAGATTCGACTTCAGCTCCACTGTGTCAGTTAGAGTAATACACAATGGTTGCAAATCTAAGCATGAAGACGTCAACTTTCGTAGCTTCTTCTCTAGAGGTTGAGGACCACCCATATCTTCTATGTGATCTTCCTTTTTGTCTGAATCTGAAAATTCACTTGGTGGAGAATTAAGAGGAATCGGAGTGTTCACTGCTCGAGCGAATTCTTTAGTAAAGTGCCTGATCGAAGACGTATACCAATGGGACTTGGTTTTCCCTCTTTAAGCATTCACCAAAGAGATTGTTCGTGAAACCAAAAACATCTAGAAAACAAAGTTAAAAGCTAAATAAACAAAAACAAAAATAAATAGCAATAAAACCAATTGTTCCCCGGCAGCGGCGCCAAAATTTGATGTGTGTCGTAGGTGCATAAATTAATTCTCTTATCTTTTACTTTACTAAAGAATAATATAATAGTAAATAGAGTTTGTTCCCACGAGGAACGAGGTGTTTTAGTTATCAACTGTCACTAAAGGGGGGTTTGTTTAAGGTTGAAATTGACTAACAAAGTAATCAAAAGTGATTAAGCTGCAAGCAATAGAGAGAAATATGATCGAGGAATCCTTCTTCGTTACTAAACAATCATTGAGTTAGTACACTCATCTATTATTCGATCATCACAGATTATCACCAACCGTACAATAGCAGATATGCTTAGCTATCCCCAAAACTCCTACTATCACCGGGTAACAGGTACACTTAGTCACTGGATTTTATCCAATTGAGCCACCTTGAGGTTCCCTTACAAGATGTAACTCAATCGAATGCTTTAAGTTTGTGAGTTTAGGTTTGATCCTAGTAGTTAAAATCAGTACGCTCGGTCCACTTTCTAGTATTGATCTTACACGCGATTGCTCCATAGAACCCTCTATAAGGTCTCGCGTTCTCTACTTAGGTAAGATATTATGATACAATTATGGATACCCAAATCTTACTAGCTTTAGATTAATCGACAAATCAATTTAGTTGGCCACCTAAATAATATATCAATCAAGCATAAACATTCATATTAGTAAAAACAAACAATAATCATGTGAAGAACTTCAAAATAGATTCATATATATAATAATTCAAATTATGTTTAGAACTTAGAATTCTTCCTCAATCAATTAGGTTTTTATCTACTCATGGATGTAGAAGCATCCATGTTATACATATAAGAAATTGTTACGATAATGGAACCGTTCTGAAACCCTAACTTTATCCTCTTGTGTTGTTCTCTTCTCCAAGACTTGCAAAGTGATGTAAAAGGTGTCTTCTTAAGGTCTTGGGAGTCTTATTATATACTGCTCTTTATATCTAGGGCTTAAAATCCTTCTGGGATTGGGTTTCCTCCTCTTAGAAGTCAAAAACGTGTCAAAACGTACCCCATAGGTTCACCATATCCGGTATGGTTGATTTCCACGAACCGTGCCGACTCTAGAACCAAAATAACTCCAATTCTCTGTACCTAAACTTTCTCCAGTCGGCATTGTGGATTCCCAATGAACCTTGCCGACTTTAAGGATTAAGAATCCAAGTTTTTTGTATAACAAAGTGTCCCAGTCGACATAGTTGGGAACCGCGCCGATGAAATGTTGTAGATGACATTTTCTTGCTTCGGTGGTTTTGTCCATAACTCCTTCGTCCGAACTCGGAATGACCTCATTCTTTTTGTGTTCACTTTGTATTCTCGTTATATTCAAAATGGTATTGATAAATCCTGGATTTAAATGATTAGGATTTGTCTTTGACCCTTTTTCACTTGTAGAACTCAAAACATGTGAATTATGCACTTATTATGTCCCACTAATTATTACGTTCTCGTAGTGGATGTGTTGCCATATTGCACGTTGCTGTAAACCGCCAGACCAATACCTCAATAAGAACCTCCCCATGTGATGTATTTTATATCTCATAGAAAATAATAAAGTTATGAATTACTACTATTTTTGCTAAGTTAGGACAATAAACTGCTAAATTAGTATGGCAGGTTGCTCAATTGACTAAGTGGTTAAGTAGAATGATCTGTGTCAATTCTAGTGAAAATAGTAATTTTATTAGTTGTTTGTAAACAAGACTTGTAAATAACACAAATTTAAAAATATCCATAGTCAAGACTTGTAAAGAGTTCCCAGGGACCGGACATGAAGTGATTATCGCGTCCTCGAGGACTGGGTATTGGCGCCATGTTCCTCCAGGACAAGTCAAGGTTGGAGCTACAAAGGTGCTGGCGCTAGCTTTGATCTAGCGTCGTAGGAAGGAACGACGCTGGCATTAGGCCAATACCACGAGGATTGCTAGCACCAGCGCAAGGATGGCGTTGTGAAGGTCATGACGATGGCACAAAACCAGCGTGCAATAGTGGTCAGCGCTAACACAAGGATGGCGGTGCGAAGATTATGACGTTTTCATTAATCCAGCACCGCAAGAGAGAGCATGCGTCCTTGAGGATCGGCCATTGAGCCGAGGTGCTTCCTCATATTAATTTCACACAAATATTAGTACAAAAAAATAATAGTGAAGTTATCACTCGATAGAATTTCCCCCACACTTAGTCTTTTCTACACTCGGAAGTGGATAAATCACATAGAATTCGGGAACTTCTATAGACTCCTCTTTGCTAACCTGCATAGTATGAGAATCAAGTACTTCCAACAACGTATATTTAGGCAAAGTAATTTACAAATACTTCCGAAGCACATACATTCAAGCCAAAACGAGGTAAAGGAAAAGGATCAATAAGCAAAGGTGCAGTCAAACCTTCTAAAGTCTCTTGAATTATGGGATCCTTATCTTTTTCAAAAGTTTGTAATGAATTACTTACCTCTTGTATATTGTGGTCCTCTATCAAACTTTTTAACCGTTCTTCATTAGTTTCTGCCTCAACAAGAATCTCGGCATCAACATTATCAATATCATCCTCGGCAAGTTCAATTGGGTCTTCCACACTATTGCTCAATTCGGTTTCATTCTCAAATATATCATACTCCTCGTCGTCATCAGACCAGAAAGGTTTATACGCAAGAGCATCTTCCATTGTGTACTCCCCAGGAACGTCACTATGAGTTGGTTCAGATGATATACTCTTGTAATCATCATCACTTTCATAGATGACACGAGTTTTTTCCGTGATAATTTTTGTGTTTCTAGTCTCAATTGTATCCTCTTCAACACTCTTTACTGTAGGATCATATATTGTTGCGGACTCAATTCTAGCTGCTAGGAATTTCTTTACAGAACTCATTGCATCATTCCCAAGCTTTACCTTTTGAATAGGTGCTTGATCTTTAATAGGATCAAGGCTTAAGTAAGCTACACTACTGTCATCAAATATCCCCAAAGATTGGTCTTTTTCAGAATCACCATTGATCACATATTCATTATTGTGCACAAGAATGTTAGAGTGGTTTTGGCTGTGAGAACAAATTTCTTCTTCTCTCATTCGTTCCTTATATCGATCAGTACTCATCATTAAATTCTCTGTACCTTTTTGAAGTTCTTGAAGTAATCCATTAATTCTATGTTGGTGTTGTTGAAGTTCTGTTAACATGGTGCACATCTGTTTTTCAAAACTAAAGGAATCATTAGAAGTATGACTATCCTCCCATCTCTGGGATTGTTCAATTACATACCCACCATTAGAAGGTTAGCATGTATGAGAATAATCAAAAGGGTATGTTGAGTATTGGTCATAACCAAATGATTGGTTATGATTATACTCCCCGTATAGTTGGAAATTGTCATAGGGTTGAGGTTGAAAACCAAATTGATTTCCATAATAAGCTTGATCTTGTGCATTGTACATGGAATACAAGTACCTGAAACAAGATTCTCAAAACTAGGTTAGAAAATAAAATAAAAAAAAATAAAAAACGAAAAATAAAAAACGTAAAATAAAAAAAAAAACAAAAACAAATAACAATCCGCTATGCCTCCCAGCAGCGGCGCCAAAATTCGGTCGTGTCGTCAATCAACCAAAATAATTCAGGTTCTTACTTCACTAATATAGATTAGAGTATAGCAATAAGAACAAGTTCGTTCCTACAGAGAGGCAGGTGATTGTTAATTACTTATGTAAACAGTGGGGGTTTTGGTTGTGATTATAACTAAATTATACTAAAGCAAATTGATTAAAACGAATATCAGAGATAAAGAACATTGGTTAGAGAGTTCATCTTCCATCTTCCAACATGTTATCAATCAAATCATACTCAACATTCATGCAACTCTCAATATCAATAACCCTACAACATCCTATCGCAGGCTTACTCCGGAAAAACTCCTATTATCATCAAAGGCGCAAGAGCCACTCTTTGAATCCTTTTCACCGAATAACTTGGCACAAGAACCACTCAAGTTTAACCCAATGAAAGCAATGGTCTTTGTGAGTTGAGGTTATTCTAAGCAATCTGGCGCAAGAGCCACTCGGATTTAACCTAGGTCACGCTTCTACACATAATCGCATGGCAACATCCCATCGTAAACAACTATGTTATACTACTTGTAACAAGGGTCATTCGACAATTCCGGATCGAAAAACCTAGTTTAGCTATAGATGTCAATGCATGCTCATCTATTTCGCGACTTAAACAAACAAACAATCCATCATACATGGCGTTATAAACGGTAGAACATGAACGATATTGAAAATATCATGAACATATGAGAATGAGCCATTCAATTAATAAACATGTTTTCCAACTTAGGACTACATCCCTAACCAATAAAAAAGTTTAGCTACTCATAGTTTTACTATAAACTATGAAAAATATTAGAGAAGAATGATTAAATCAAACTGAAGAAGTGGGAGAAATCTTCCCAAGCTCCAGCGCAACCCTGGATCTTCCCTTTCTTTTCTGTCTCTGTATACGTCCGGGTCTTCCTATCTCTGTATAGCTACATGAGGGGATCTATATCCCCTTTCTCCCTGTCTATCCAAGTATGTGTATTCCTGTATATCACTCTCTACCTCCGTGAGAGGGTATATATAGCCAACCAAGAACCGTGTACGACTCAAACTCAGATACACTTTCCGTGTACAACACGGCTAAGTTCTCTTCTTTTCTTTTTCCTCAACAACACACTTCATTCCCTGACTTGTCGGGCAATCATCACCGGCTCCCCAGCAGCACATCTCACTGAATATCTCGCTCAAGGCTCTTGTTACTTGCGACCCACTTCTCCTAATCCTTCTCTTCCCTAGTCATTCTCTGCCAGAATCACGAGCCACTTCACTGCATGAGTTCGATCACAATCTTCTCCATCGATAGAAACTCCACCTCATAACCAGCAGAAAACTCAGAACGTGTTCAAACTCAATAGTAGATAACAAAATCTCAGGCCTAACCCATCTACTCCATCTCTTCGAGAAATATCACTATCATCACGTCTGCCATGACTACCAACACTCTTCGACTGTTGCCATGAAACCATTAAAACCCATCCTCAACTGCACCTTCACCTAGTTCGAGCCACCACTGTTGTTGCTTCCATCGACTCCAGCAATCCAAGAAAACCCCTTAAGCCATTACAAGCCGAGTTCACCACCAACAGCTTCATACCATCTCTGCTTCCGTTTCTCTCAAGTTATTAATTCATCTTAACTGCAACTCAGAACCACTATCAACTCAGACCCATTTATCACCA
This sequence comes from Papaver californicum, assembly GCA_023531435.1. Taxonomy (NCBI): domain Eukaryota; kingdom Viridiplantae; phylum Streptophyta; class Magnoliopsida; order Ranunculales; family Papaveraceae; genus Papaver; species Papaver californicum. Next base: position 8,891,715 of record JAJJMC010010614.1, on the reverse strand, counting down.
GCGATGTTAGAAAACAGCTACAACTCCATCAAACAACAGTGAACCACTATTATCAATCTTCACAGCATCACAGAAAACCCACCTTCAATGGCTTTCTCAATCACCGAAACAACCACCATTACTACAACTTCTTCCATTAACTCCATCCTGATTCTCCATCATCGATCATCAGAAAAGCAACCCACAGACCATCATCATTACTGCCAGTCCATCACCGAAACTCATCATCAACTTCTCTGCTCGAGTTGGGAGGAAGAAGGTGGTAACCCTTATCAACACGGCTGGGTGTTGTAGTTATATTTGTAAGTTTGCAGCCCTGAACGAACTGGATGGTGCCTTATAAGTATTTCAAATATCTGGGAAGCCCTTATCAAATGATTAAGTGCCAATATCCGGTTTCCTTGAAATGACCATTTTGCCCTTAATTCTTGTTTTGCTTGTAACTTTCTCATAGGAAGTCAGAATGACCTCGTTCTTTTGCCGTCGGCTTCGTAATGCAATTATATACAAAATGGAGGGTAGAAATCCTGGAATATACTAAGTTCCAGTGGGTCTTTGGCAATTCTTCTCTTGTAAAGCTCCATTTCACTTGTTTCAGAGATGTAACCTAATAAAACACATAAACTACAAAAGTAATACTAACACACGGTAATTCACACAAAATCTAGCAAATAAGTATAAGGAAATGATACATAAAATGTATAAATTATGCACTTATCAGGCGTCCATGCCGAAGGTGAGTTTCAATACTTCTCCTGAATAATTTTGAACTATAATAGCATATCCGGTTCAATGAATTGAAGGCTAGGTAATCCAATTCTTAGGGAATTATCCAATTATTTGAACCGAACAGGATAAATCAACTCTATGTAATTAAGATTTTTTATTCCTAGAAATCCGATTCCCTCCAAAATAATAGATTTCCATTGCACTAGTCCAATAGTGTAATGAAATTGAATTCCGAGGTAAAAACAAAAGTAATTGAATTACCTCAACCAAACTCTAATTTTTAGGATTTGAATTCAATTCCAAAAATTGGATTATCCCATAATTAAATTCATAGGATTCCAATTCTTATAACCTTACGGGGTGTAAGTGTGATTTCTCAATACCAAACTTCCAACACCACTTACTCAACATTGCTTGATTCATTAATCTTAGATTTAACACACCAAGACCACCTAGGTGCTTGGGTGAACAAACAATTTTCCAATTCACTAAATGGGAGCTCTTAGCACCTGTCCTGCTTTCCCAAAGAAAATTTCGCATCTTTGCTTCAAGAGTGTTAATTACTGAAATTGGAGCTTTAAATAACGAAAAGTAGTATAGAGGCAATGATGATAAAATACAGTTACTCAAAACCAACTTACCCTTTTTATACAAAAGGACTTGCTTCCAACTTGAAAGTTTTGCATCAAACCTATCTACAATAGGATTTCGAATAGCTTTAGAGTTTGCTTTAGCCCCCAATAGCATTCCTAAGTATAAGAATGGGATTCTTAATTGATTGCCGCAAGTGTATAGCTACTCGATAAGATAGTCTACAAATATGGATTCGTCTACAGAGATTCTTAAAATTGTAAAACTCAATTAAAGTGCTAACACAATTGATTGTAGTGATTGGTTTCTAAAATACGAAAAATAGTTTTTGTAATTAATAAAAGAGAGCCTAGGATTTCATGAATCCACCACAATTATGTATACTATGCTATTATAATTTCTCCCAATAATAATCTTCAAAATAGTACACAAGACGATTTAGGTCAATTTCTATGTCTCGAAAAATATAACTTTTTAAATCAATTTTTATTTTTAAAATATTAATAATTTTCTCTATTTAAATGCTGATCTCAAATAGACAAATAATTCATTAATCAAGCATGAGGACAAGTAAAACTAAACTATTATCGTTAGACACGAAAATATAAGGGCTGATATGAAGATTATTCGGGAAAAAGCTTAAAATTACCTAGCATACATGAATGGGTTTCATCTTGAGTCTGAGTCATTGAGGGGCCAAGATGAGAACGTAAGGATGAGTTAAGGTGCCATTGCAGGAGTGATCCGGCTCATCTAATCCTAGAAGAGAAATTTAGCCACTCATGGGGATAATAAAAACACAAGAAAATTGATTAACAATTTGATTTTATTATTGTGAAACAAGGACTTACAATTTTCTTTTATTGTTCTTTTGATTCAACGACAAACCATGAAAGCATAAAAAGAAGAACGACCTTACATTGTAGTTTAAAAAGGTTGTTCTTGGGAGTTGTAAACAATGACTGCTTGCTGCAGCTTTAAAATAAGGACAGACTTCTTTTGTATCAAATTCCAGAACTGTTACAGGTACTATTCACTGAACTATTGCGAAAGATGTTGTTTATGAAGAATAGGTGATGGTGAATAACAACAGTTTGAATGAGTGGTTTTGGGTCTTCTTCTTCCTTCTTCGCCTGAAAGTCCATATAATAATTTTCTCGAACTGATTTTTTTTTCTCTAAGCTCGATTCTATGTTATCTGTATCTCTCCACCCCCTCTTCTCGACCCAACCCTCTCTATTTATACTAGAAGAACTCATTTACTCTCGTATCTTCCAAAATCTTTACCATCAATTCTCGGCATATTAAGGTTTTAATTTTCGGTGATATTTTCTTTTTAAGCAAACTCCTTTCTTGGTCAAGGAGATATCTTTGATATTGTTTCCTCTATGGCTCTATTTGTTTCCCGAGTTGCACTCGAGAAGATATCTTCTCTTTAAACCCAAATTTAAAACTCCGACCAAGTAATACCCGAGAGTATACTTTCCCTTTCTTACAGTTTTAACGAGATATTTTGGTGTCTTTGAGCCGAGTACAAATTCTTTTCTTTAGTCAAGAATATCCTTGTCTTACAGTTTTTAAATTTGTCCAAAATCTTGATTCTCAATCTCACGCAGATAACATTTTGCAATTCCCGCTAAAAATTATTATTTTGAAATAAAGAAGAAGGTGGTGCCTATATCCAACTTATGGGTGTCTTTAGCAATTTTGGTACCTTTATCAATTTTGGGGTGCCTTTATCACTTTCAATCCAAATTTCCCATAATTGTTTATTCTTCAAAAAAACACCTACAAAAGAATAATATTAGTACAACAATTGAGTAATAACAAATATAAATATGAAATTAATCAAGACACAAAAATGTGTCTATCAAATACTCTCAAACTTATATTTTGCTAGTCCTCGAGCAAATCTAATCTAGAAATAACTATCTTAACTCACTTTCACAGGTATCGCGATTGCACTTAACGTGTGCAACAAACCTTTAAACCCCTAGGTGTCCCTAGTGGACGAGTTTTCTCTCGTGAGGGTTTACAAGAGATATACCCACAAAACTTTTTACTCCAAATTTTAGCTACTTGTGAACGATTGAGGTTAGACACTAAACATGCTATTTAGTTGGCTGTAAAATTCTTTGACTATGAGAGGAATTACCCTGTTTTGAGTCCAATTGTTGTACACGAGTTTACTCAAGCGTACTAAAATTCATAAATAAGAAAATAAAGCACTACTCAGAAAGTCGTACAATGGACCACGATACTCAGAGTCTATCAAAGTTCAATCACATGAATAGATTTAGAAGATGGATATGGAGATGATGAAGTTTGCACATGTTGACTAAGATGAACGGTGTTTCCCATATCTGTCTGAAGGTCGCCGCCAGGATGAATTTAATGGATTGAGATATGCTCCCATTGGTCTTAATCCTTATACTAATATCGACTCAGCTGGTATATACAAGGGTCCTAATGGTCGATTTATTGAAAATAGGTTGCAGAACTGTACAGCCAGCTTTGATTACAACCACAAGATCGGCAACTCTCTTTTCTTCAGACTAGGGTTAGATATTCAGAAAGGAGTGGGAGCCCAGCTTGTGGCTAGGCTTCCTTCCGGTCCAGTGTAATTACCTTTTTCATCCAATAAATTTCTCATTCATAATATTAACAATTATTATTATTATTATTATATTATGGCAGGTGTACTAGACCCGCATGCATGGTATCTAGATGATGGCACTGTTGCAGGTGACACCTTGGAAGTGGCCAAAGCTCTGAGCATTATCCAGGCAGACGGGAGTGAAAGGGGGTTGCACCTGAACATCACCAAAACAAAGTTATTTTAGCCCCATGTGGACCCAAGAAGTCTGATGGAGGGGGTCTTTCCAACAGACATTGGCAAGCCTAAGAAGAGAGTGGAGCTGTTAGGGGGTCCAGTCAGTCAAGACATGCAGTTCTGCAGTGATTTTGTGCAAGGAAGAGTGGAGAAGACCCTCCAGCTTATGGAAACCTTGAAGAAGCTACAAGATCCACAGAGTGAACTCCTCCTTCTGCGCAACTGTACTGGAGTCTCTAGGTTGTACTTCACATTGAGGACTACCAGACCCACATTCCTTCAGCTCCTTGCAACCATGTATGATCAACACCTCCAACAGTTCCTCAGGCATCTGGTTACAGGGGATGGTGTTGGTTTTGGGCCACTTCAACTTCGACTGGCAACTCTTCCCATGAAGGATGGTGGGCTTGGTTTCTAATCCATGGAAGACACTAGCCATTACAGTTACCTAGATTCTTACTCTCAAACCATGCAGGTGCAGAACACCATCCTCAATACTCATTTAGCTTCTGATACACTCCCCAGCTACCAGCTTGCCCTGTCTAGGTTCATTCAGGTCTGCGGCTTGAAGTCTTCTTACAACATCCAAGCTGCTGCCCCCAGCCCAATGTACTCATTGGCAGTTCTCTACTTTGGTGCTGTGAAGAAGAACATCCCAGACAGATTCACTATGACCGAGCGTGACAGATTCCTTTGGCAATGCACTAGGCTCAACCACACCCAAGACTTCATCAAGGCAGTCCCTATTGCTGGGCTTAACCAGTCTATTGGGCTAAGACAGTTCTGGGCCGCGCTTAGCTATAGACTTGGGATACCCATGTTTGAGGAAAACAGTTCATGCCCTAGTTGCGGTCGAGGGATGAACGTCTTTGGCGACCACGCCTTGCATTGTGCTAGAGAAGTGGGCCTCAAGTTCAGACACGACCTGGTCCGAGATTTGCTTGCGGACATGTGCTTCCGGGATGGGGTGGTTGCGCGTAAAGAAGTTAAACTGGGCTTCTTATCGGACAACCAGAATTCTTTACGTCCTGTGGACATCTTAGTTTACAACTAGGAGAACGGTCGCAACGTCTTCCTAGATATCACCGGAGTGTCCCCCTTCATAGGAGGGGGAGACTAGCCTACACGCCAGGATAAGCCATCTCAAGCGCCATCACCAGCAAACGAACCAAATACCAGGACAAATTTACTTTTCACGGTTATGGGCTCGGGGTGTTAGCCTTCACTACCCTAGGGGAATTAGGAGAGGATACAGTAGCTTTTGTAAAAAGGTTGCAGAATTGTGTAGCTAGCTTTGACTACAACTACAAAATTGGCAACTCTTTGTTCTTCAGACTAGGCATTTCCATCCAAAAGGGGGTAGGAGCCCATCTTGTCGCGAGGCTTCCTACCATTTCATTGTAAAATGCTTTTTCGTTCTAATAAAATTTATATTCATAATAATAATAATAATAACTATTATTATTATTATTATTATTATTGTTATTTTATTGAAAATTGGTCTTGATACAATAATGGGGCTTAATCTCAATCACTTTATTTTATCCCAACGACGATAACAAGTCGATACTAGTGGCCCACCAAATCACTTAGAGAAACACAAAGTTGTAAAAATAAAAACAGAAGGTGATATGGTTATGATGATTCCGAGATATGGTGATCACTATCATGTTTTTTTTCTAACACCTAAGCTCTGTTCTTTTATGAATAGACTATTTAGTTGGGTCCCTCAACTCCTACAGCCAAGAGTTTTGGTTCCATCTACTTAGAATGGTTAGTGCCATCCTGAATTGTTCACAAGTTTATAAATTTTGGAGTTTTGGGTACAACTAAAATTTTAAATTTTTCTTCCTTACCCTAGACTTAAATTGAACATAGTCCTCGATGTTCTAAAGCTAAGGAATAAAAGTATGAACAAAGAGAATTACCGAGCAAAGTAAAAGAGATTGGGGAAGATATTACCAAAATTTTGTACCAAAAGAATATGGGTTGCCTCCCATAGAGAGCTAAGTTTAACGTCTTCAACCAGATAATATGTACCTGCAGAAAACTATTTATGATAAACAAGGTCTTCTAGATTTATATTTCTACTTCAGGGTTGGTCAATACGATAAATGGTTTCAATCTTTGAACAGAAAGTCTCTTTAGTATCATGATTTATGATCTCAATATTACCGTGCAGAGACACGTACTTGACATAGAATGGGCCAGTCCGACGAGATCTAAGCTTACCAGGAAAGGGACGAAGACGAAAATTATACAAGAGAACTTTTTTGCCTAGTGTAAACGACTTTCGAAGGATCGATTTGTCGTGAAAAACTTTGGTTTTCTCTTTGAAATTTTCTCACTTTGGTAAGAATCATTGCGAATTTCTTCCAACTCATTGAGTTGTACTCTACGGTTGGCTCCAGCAGTGGACATGTCAAAGTTTAGATGTTTGATGAGCCAATAAGCAAGGTGTTCTAACTCTACTGGCAAATGGAAGGCTTTACCGAAGACAAGTCTGTACGGAGACATCCCTAGAGGAGTCTTAAATGTAATTCAGTAGGCCCAAAAGACATCCAATAAGCGTAAATACCAATCTTTTCGGGTAGGGTTTATGGTATTTTCTAAGATTTGTTTGAGTTGCCTATTAGACACTTCTACTTGGCCAAAAGTATGCGGGTGGTAAGGTGTAGAAACCTTATGGGTGATGGAGTATTTCTTGGTGAGGGCCTCAAAATATCGATTACAAAAATGGGAACCTACATCACTAATAATTGTTCGAGGCGTACCAAAAAGAGAGAAAATGTTCTCTCTAACAAACTTGATCACAACGTGGCGATCGTTTGTCTTGGTAGCTATGGCTTCAACCCAGTTGGACATATAATCAACAACTAGCAGAATATAAAAGTTGCCAAAAGAGTTAACAAAGGGACCCGTAAAATCAATACCCCATATATCAAATATTTATATTATCAAGATAGGATTCAATGGCATCATATTATGACGGGTCATTTTTTTCTAATTTTTGAAATCTTTCACAACTTTGACAAAATTTGTGGGAATCTTTAAATAAATACGGCCAATAGAAACTAGATTGCAAGACCTTAGCAGCTATTTTCTTGGCGCTAAAATAAACCCCACAGGCTTGAATATGTGTCGTAAGTGCAACAAATTATTCAAGGTATTTCTCACTAATTAACTAGTAATATAACGATAGTTAGGATCGTTCCCACAGAGAGCTGTGTAATTGAGATGTTATTTAGATTAGCAAAACTATAGTAAAGTAAAATACAAAGGGGGGTTTTGAGATAGATTTAATTAACTAAAGAGATAATAAGAAGAAAAGATGATAAAGAATTCCTTCGCCATTACCAAACGTTGACTGAATTAGTATACTTATCTATCTTTCGTCAGAACTATTCATCACCAACCGTAAAATAGCAGTAAGCTCTGCTATCTCCAAAACTTCTTGTGGCACTGGATACGGAAGTGCTCGACTACCAGATTCTATCCATCTGATCCACTATGAATAAGCTCTCAAGGTTTAACCCAATAGAATGCATTAGGATTTATGAATTTAGGTTGATCCTAGCATCAAACGCATAAGATCGGTCTGCTAATTAGTGTTATCTTCACACACGATTGCTCCACAAAATCCCTCTGTAAAATCTCGCGTTCTCTACTTTTATAGGAGGTGTTCGACTATTACACGTATCTCACAACTCTCTACTAGCAATAGATTAATCCAATTGTACACTTGAACAATCTAGAAACCAATCATAAACCCTAGATATAGTGAAAACAAACGATGATGATTAAAACTCCAAACAAACTTGCATTACTAATAAATCTTCATGCTTAGAACATTGAATTCATCCTTAATCAATAAAAAATTTAGCTACTCATATTATAAAAAAGAATGGTTTCCCCCTAAAGGGTTAAACCCTAGGTGTAAGATGTAGAATATAGAATATGTGATGGGATGTGTCTTGTTTGAGCCTTAGATGTCTTCTTTTATAGCCTTCAATGCTTGTCCCTCAAGTATCATCTCCTTCTAGGGTTTAGAATCCCATTGGAACTAAGTTTCCTTGATTTGGACGTCTAAAACGCGTCAAAACGGACCCAATAGGTTAGCCACAGTCGGCATGGTCGATTCATATGAACCGTGACGACTCTAGGACCAAAATAACTTCAATTCTCTGTTCCAAAACTTGCTCCAGTCGGCATGGTCGATTCCCAATGAACCGTGCCGACTCTAGGGATTTAAAATCCAAGTTTTATGTCCGAAAAAGTGATCCAGTCGGCATAGTTGGGAATCGTGCCGACCGGAATGTTGTAGATGACTTTTTCTTACTTCGGATGTTTTGTCCATATCTCCTTCGTCCGAACTCGGAATGACCTCATTATTTTTGCGTTCACTTCATATTATCGTTCTCTTAAAGATGGTATTAATAAATCCTGGATTCGAATGAGCTGAATTTGGTATTTGGCCCTTCTTTACTTGTAGAACTCAACTTCCTTGTTCATTAGCACTTTGTATAGATCCTTTTTGGATGATTCACCTAGTATGGCACATAAGATAAAAAACAGAGAGTAATAACAAGTAATATGAAAGAATTATAGCTAATACAAGTATGGATTTGACGCTATAAACATGTGAATTATGCACTTATCATCTCCAAAGTGACAAAAAGTAAGCACACTAGAGATTTTATTGTCAGGAATACAACGACAGATGATCTGATCTAGACAATATTTGAATAAGTATGGATCATCCGAGAAAAAATGTTTGACCTCAACAAGAATTTTACTTTATCCTGTTTAGACCAATGCTCATGCATTTGACCAGTTACCAAATAATTAGTAATGTCAGCAAACTAGAGCAACTGAGAGACGGAAAACAATTGTTCATCATGGAATGTGTCAAAGAATGGTCTCTTATCATATCTAGACTCAGCAAGAATACGAGATAAATAATCGGCTACTACATTTTCATAACCCTTTTTATCACGAATTTCTAGAGTAAATTCTTGTAACAGTAGAACTATCTAATTAGCCGAGGCTTCGAGTCCTTCTTAGAAAGAAGATACTTGAGCGACGCATGGTCAAAGTAAACTATGACCTTTGGCTCCAAGAGGTATGATCTAAATTTTTCTAGCGTAAAAACGATGGCTAACAATTGCTTCTCAGTGGTTCTATAGTTCACCTGGGCATCAATTAGGGTTTTACTGGCATAATAAATCACAGAAGGTGATTTATTATGCCTTTGGCCAAGGACATCACCAACTGCATGATAAGACAAATCACACATGAGTTCGAATGGAATGTTCCAATCAGGTGGTTGAATGATATGGGAAGAAGTTAACAAATATTTAACTTCTCTAAAGCTTCAACACAGGCTTCATCAAATACAAAATTGGCAAGTAGGTTTGACAGAGGTAAGGCAATCTTGCTAAAGTCTTTGATGAAACGACGATAAAATCCAGCATGACCAAGGAAAGATCTAACACCTGTTACATAGGAGGCCTTAATTTTGAAATTAGATCAACCTTGGCTCTATCAACTTCTATTCTCTTAGCGGATACCACATGTCCTAGCACTATTCCAGACTTAACCATAAAATGACACCTTTCCTAGTTTAGGACTAAGTTCTTTTCTTTACAACGTTCTAGAACTAGTGTAAGGTGGTGCAAACATTCATCGAAAGAAGAACCAAAAACCAAAAAATCATCCATAAAGACCTCGAGAAAACGTTCCACCATGTGTGAGAATATACTTAGCATGCAATGTTGGAATGGTGTGGGTGCATTGCGCAACCCAAAAGGCATACGCCTGTACGAAAAAGTTCCAAATGGACATGTGAAGGTCGTTTTATCTAGGTCTTCTGGGGCTATGGGGATTTGGTTATACCCAGAGTATCCATCTAGAAAACAGTAATGGCTATAACCGCCTAATATTTCTAGCATCTGGTCAATGAATGGTAGAGGAAAATAGTCTTTCCTAGTGACTGAGTTCAGCTTATGGTAGTCTATGCAAACTCTCCACCCAGTAGTAACTCGGGTGGGGATCAATTCATTGTTCTCATTCTCAACTACTGTAATCCCAGACTTCTTTGGGACAACATGGACAGGACTGACCCACTTACTATCATAGATGGGGTATATGATATCCCCATCTAACAACTTAAGCACCTTTGTGCATACATCATCTTTCATGTTAGGGTTCAATCGTCGCTGCATTTCTCTTGAAGTTTTGGCACCTTCCTCTAGGTAGATTCGGTGCATACAGTCAGTAGGACTAATACCTTTCAAATCTGTTATGGTCGACCCAAGGGTAGTCTTGTGCTTTCGGAGAACCCTAACTAGTTTACTTTCCTGACCAGGCTCTAATTCAGAGGCCATTATGGCAGGAAGAGTATTCTCGGTTCCTAGAAACACATATTTAAATTTATATGGTAACGACTTTAACTTAAGGGTGGGGGATTTAACTAAAGATTGGACGGGATTATCTGTAGTGGGTGGAAGAGGTTCATATTTACGTTTCCAGAATCCATTACTGGCGTGGAATCTAACAACGCATTAACTTCTTCAAAATGATCATCATCATCATACTAGACTCCAAAATGGGCTAAGCAGGCCTCTAAAGGAACACTAACACTATTGTTTTGAAAAGTATTCCCAACTAGAGAATCAATCATGCATACAGACTCATAGTGGTCATGGTCCGAAGGGGCTTGAAAGCTTTGAAAACATTTACCGAGACTTTCTGATTGCCAAAAGAAAATTCCACTTGACCATTTTGATAATTGATTATTGCATTAGCAGTTGCTAAGAATGGTCGACCTAGGATGATTAGAATGTGGATTTATTGGTCTGAGATAGGTTGATTATCTAGAATCACAAAGTCAACTGGAAATATAAATTTTTCTACCTGAACCAAAACGTCTTCAATAATTCCACGTGGAATCTTGATTAACCTATCAGCTAACTGAAGTGTAATCCTAGTTGGTTTTATCTCACCTAGTCCAAGTTTTTCATATACCGAGAACGATAAAAGATTCACACTAGCCCCAAGATCTAACAATGCATTTTCTATCTGTTGATTGCCTATAGTGCATGTAACAGTGGGACAACCAGGATCTTTGAATTTGACTGGGTACTGTTGTGAAAGTATGAAACTAACTTGTTGGGTTAAAAATGACTTTTTACGCACACTCATATCACGTTTTACCATACACATGTCTTTCAGGAACTTGGCATAAATTGGCATATGTTTAATTGCATCTAATAAGGGACGGTTGATCTTAACCTGCTTAAAGATGTCTAGGATTTCAGCATTAATGCCAGGCTTTTTCTTGGAAATCTTTTGGGGAAATGGTGTGGGTGGAGTAAACACTCTCTCAAAGACATTTTCCCATTTGCCTACATCTTTCTCAGACCCATTAGTGTCACTAGGAGTTTTGTCGACCTCAGACTCTTTTTCTGTTTGATTGCTACCCTTAGGTTGCTCTACCGTGTTTTCAACTGTTTTGCCACTCCTGAGGGTAATGACTGCTTGAACATGCTCAGTAGAACTACCTAAACCATTTATCTGGTGGACTCCTTTCGGATTCGTAGTCGATTGGCTAGGAAATTTTTTGTTTTCCCTATCATTTAGCTTGTTTGACAGTTGACTTATTTGAGTCTCTAAATTGCTAATAGCTTGGGCATTATTTTGTTGGTTATGTTGACTCATCAAGACGAAGTCATCGAACCTTTGGCTGCTCTGGACAACTTGATTGGCTAAGATTTTTAGAGATTCTTCTAAAGTAATCAACTTTGTATCAGCTGGCTTGGTTCTTGGGCTTGATTTTGGTTCCTAGGGAAACCTGGTGGTGGATTGCTAGAAGCATTACCTTGATGATCCCCCTTGGACCATGAAAAATTTGGGTTATGTCTCCATCCAGGGTTGTAGGTATTTCAGTATGGATCAAACTTGGGTCGACCCTCATATTTAGAATTCATACCGCCATGTAAGACATTAACCTGGTCACGAGAAGTTTTACTTGGGTAAAATTGAGGCTCATTGTTATAGTTCATACCTTGAATCGACCCTTCTTGGATCTTAACCTCTAAGGCCTCTAGACGCCTAAGGATATCTGAACCATTATCAACTCTATTGACCCTATGAATTTGGTTCTAGATAGTTCTGGTTCTCTCATTGAAACCCATTGCTAGTTTTCTCAGCTAACTCGATAAACGAGTCAAAACACTTATCAGGATCCTGATGAGTAAACTCTCCACCACTCATTATTTCTACCTGCATACTAGTTTCACTATCTAGGCCCTCAAACAAGATTTGGACCATATGGTCTTTTTCAAAACTGTGATGCGGACACTGGTATAACAACTCATTAAACCTTTCTACATAATCGTGTAGGCTTTCACTTAATTTTTGTTTAAAGGTTTGGATAGACTGACGACCATCACCAGTCTTGTGGTGTGGGGAGAATTTTTTAATAAAGGCCTCTACAAGGCCATCCCAAGTGGTAATTTTTTTAGCGGAAATAAAATGATACCGCTCTTTGGCCTTCTCATCAAGGGAAAAAGGAAACAAACGCAACCTAAGCACATCTACCAAGACATTTGGATAGCTCATGGTCCCACAAATTATTTCGAAGTCTCTAATATGAGTGTAGGGGTTTTCATTGTCTAATCCCCTAAATGTTTGGAGCATATTGATTGTTCCAGGTTTGATATCAAATTTCCCATCAGAAGCGGGTAAAACTACCCCATATTCACGTATTACTCTAAAGGGGTTCATATGGTCTCTTAGGGTTTTGGTTACCAGGTTTTTATCATTATTATTATTACCCATTGTGGAAAATAAATACGAACCACCAACAAACGTGCTAGGAGTCGGACTTAAAAAATACAAATCGTTTTCTTCAAGTCTATTTCCTACGTTATCCAACGAGGCATACACAAGCAAAAATACTAGTGTTTGACAAGAATTGTGCACATAAAATACAGGGTTCACTAATTTAGGTAAGCTTGGTTTACCTTGACAGAATATACCTACAGTCAAAGACTGGTCAAAGGTACAAGGTTAAGGCTTGTGGACTTTCAGCTGGTAACTCCCATAAGGCCCAAGGCATGAGTTCAGCTTACTTATCCACGAGTTTTCCTAAAATCGGTGATCTGACGAAGGTGTAAAATGGTGAGCGCAAATGTGTTTTTTTTTAATAATAAAACAAAGAACAAAATAAATAAAATCACACCAAAAAGGAAATAAAATCTAAAATTGTTTCCAATCTAGTGAATTTAATGAAAATATAAAAATAGGAATTAATGAAATAAAAATTTGGAATTACTAACCTTTATGGTAATTCCACAAGAAATTCTAAGATATCACCTGCACAACAAAGACAAGAAAATACCAAATAAAATCTAAAAATAAAATAAAAATAAAATCCTAACTACTTAGCACTAAATTAAAAAACAAAAAACAAAAAAAAATAAAAGATTACAATTCAAAATATCCCTGGCAGCGGCGCCAAAAACTTGATGGGATTTTTAATTGATTTCCGCAAGTGCACAACTATTAATAAGATAGTATACACATGCGGATTCGTCAATAGAGATTTTTAAAATTGTAAAACTTAATTAAAGTGCTAACACAATTGATTTGAGTAGTGATTGGTTTCTAAAATGCTTAAAATGCTAAACATAGTTTTATACTTAATAAAATATATCCTAGGATTTCAAGAATCCACCACAATTATGTATGCTAGGTTATTATAATTTCTCCCAATAATAATCTTCAAAATAGTACACAAGACGATTTAGGTCAATTTTTACGTCTCGAAAAATATAAATTTTTAAATCAATTTTTTTTCACAATATTAATAATTTTCTCTACTTAAAGGCTGGTCTCAAATAGACAAATAATTCATTAATCAAGCACGAGGAAAAATTTAAAAAAAAAATTATCGTTACACACGAAAATATAAGGGCCGATATGAATGTTATTAGGGAAAAAACTTAAAATTACCTAGCATACATAAATGGGTTTCATCCCTAATCCTAGAAGAGAAATTTAGTCACTCATGGTGATAATAGAAACACAAGAAAATTGATTAACCATTTTCTTTTATTATTGTAGAAAAATGACTTACAATTTTCTTTTATCGTTCTTTTGATTCAATGACAAACCATGAAAGCATAAAAAGAAGAACGGTCTTACAGTGTAGTTCAGAAAGGCTGTTCTTGGGTGTTGTAAACAAGACTGTTTGCTGCGGCTTTAAAAGAAGGACATACTTCTTTTATATCAAATTCCAGAACTGTTACAGGTACTATTCACTGAACCGTTGCGAAAGATGTTGTTTATGAAGAATAGGTGATGGTGAATAATAACAGTTTGAATGAGTGGTTTTGGGTCTTCTTCTTCCTTCTTCGCCTAAAAGTCCAGAGAATAATTTTCTCGAACTGATTTTTTTCTCCAAACTCGATTATAGGCTCTCTGTATCTCTTCACCCCCTCTACTCGACCCAACCCTCTCTATTTAGACTAGAAGAACTCATTTACTCTCATATCTTCCAAAATCTTTACCATCAATTCTCGGCAGATCAAGGTTTTAATTTTCGGTGATATTTTCTTTTTAAGCAAACTCCTTTTCTGATCGAGGAGATATCTTTGATATTGTTTCCTCTATGGCTCTATTTGTTTCCCGAGTTGCACTCGAGAAGATATCTTCTCTTTAAACCCAAATTTAAAACTCCGACCAAGTAATACATGAGAGTATACTTTCCCTTTCTTGGCAATTTTAACGAGATATTTTTGGTATCTTTGAGCCGAGTACAAATTCTTTTCTTTAGGCAAGAATATCCTTGTCTTACAGTTTTTTAATTTGTCCAAAATCTTGATTCTCAATTCACGCATATAACATTTTGCAATTTCCGCCAAAAATTCTTGTTTTGAAATAAAGAAGAAGGTGGTGCCCATATCCAACTTGTGGGTGTTTTTAACAATTTGGGTGCCTTTATCAATTTTGGGGTGCATTTATCACTTTCAATCCAATTTTTCCACAATTGTTTATTCTTCAAAAAAAAACCTACAAAAAAAAATATTAGTACAACAATTGAGTAATAGCAATATAAATATGAGATTAATCAAGACACAAAAATATGTCTATCACCTTGAGTAACTTGAAAACCATTGAAAATATCCATGTTTGCAGCTCTGTCAATATACCTCGAGAAACCCTTCATAGCAATATTAAAAAGTAATGGAGATAATATCCCTGTCAAACTCCCCTCGAACTCCTGAAATTTCCAAAGGAATACCCATTAATCAAATTAGAGAAAGAAGCAGTACCATAACAGAAATTCATCCAACTGCGCCAACGACTCCTAAACCCCATTTCTGTCATCACAAACTCCAAATATTTCCAATTGATTGTATCAAATGTTTTTTCCAAATCAATCTTGCAAAATATTCCCGGATGTTCTGACTTCAAACGCGAATCAACCAGTTCATTGGCTATTAAAATACCATCCACGATCTGCCTCCCATCTGTATAAGCGCATTGCACGGGTGAAATAAGTTTCGTCATAACCAATTTTAATCTTGACGCTAGAACCTTTGATATAATCTTGTAGACACTTGTGAGAAGACGACAGTCTTTGATAGTTTCAACATGATCCTTCTTTGGAACAAGAGTGATGAAAGTAGAGTTATGCCTACATCCATTCATCGTGGTCTCAAAGAACTGAGTAATCGAATTTAGTAAATCATGTTTTAATAAATTCCAATCTTTCTGAAAGAACATGATTGGGAACCCATCTGGACCAGGTGCCTTATCAGACCCTAAATCTTTAATTGCCTGCAGTACTTCCTCCTCTACAAACCTCGTTTCTAAAATTTATGCCTTTATACTTGATATTTTAGCAAAATCAATTCCCTCTAGAGCCGGTCTATGAGTTTATCTTCGGTAAATAAATCTTTATAGTAACCCACAATATGGTCTTGTAATCTACCCCTATCAATCATCGACTCTCCCTGAATATACAACTGTCTAATTCTATTATACCTTCTCCGAGATGCAATGATACTTATGAAATATAAAGTATTTTTGTCACCTTCTTATAGCCACCTATAATTATATTTACTACGCCAAGAAATATTCTCCATCCTTGAAACTTTAGCAAATTTAGATTTAAGTTGCTGCTTAATATCCACCAGGCTCCGTAAGATCCAGTAGAATAAGTGATGTGGTATGATCCAGCTTATGTTCTATCAATTGAACTTACTTAATAGTATGAAAATGCATTCATTTTCTTTGTATCGATTCCGATCTATAATACTATCGGAGTGAAACAAGAGATCTAAAGAAGAACATAGGCTAGTCTAGATGTATGTAAAAGCTCTTAGCCTTTAAGTTAAGGATCAAACTTTAATAAACTATTTTTCATTTTTTTTTTGTAATGGTCTAAAATGTAATTGGAGACAATTTTTTGAGCGGCCAAATTAAGACCACCAATGTAGTCTTGGCTACTCCGTCGAAGACAACCGAAGCAGTCATAAATTTTGCTCGGTGATGGTTAGTTGGTTATCGAATTGTTGAATAATAATAATCAAAAATTTAATTATTTGAATATCCCATTAGAATTGTCCTAAGAGCAATAGAAGGTATAAAAAATCCTATATGAAAATCTTATTTAGACTTTTTATTTATAGGTCCTATATATGTAGTATATATAGGATCGCATAGCTAATAAACTACCTCCAATAGCATATGGATTTAAATTTTAGAATCTCTTATTTATTAAAATTTAAACCGTTTAATATTATTTAAAATAATTATTAATGAAAAAAAGATAGGAAAAAAATGGCACGGATGGGCAAACCAAAAGTAGTTAAGATTTTTTCTAAAATTTTTATATTTAGTATGGTATCCTCCTATTTTGTAAGACCTTCTATTAGAGACAAATTTATTTTAGATAAGATCTAAAATCCTATGTATCATGAAAAAATAAAATTTCCACCTTCGGTTGGAGGTGCTCTAAGGGCGCAGATTATTACCTAGTAAATCTAAGTTTATTGATTCTAATGTTCAAGTTTGTAGCTTTCCACTTCAAATCATCCTGGTTAGCATAGAAAGAAGTAGGTGAATCAAGGTGCATGACAACAACGGGAGGGTATTCTGACGTTTTGAAATAACACCAAATTTAGAAGGCCTCCTAAAAAAATTAATTTTGCTCGAAATAATAATTTAAATGGAGGCTAGTAACAATTTTAAAGGGGGTTATAATCACATAATTCACAAATAGAAAAGGAAAAACAAAAATGAAATCACTACTGTTACTGGATGGTGATGATTAATCACCGGCCAGTATCTGCTGCTGCTGCTGCTCCTATGCCCAACCTTTCTGCAAATCCACTAATTCTCCACTCTGCCGCCCCCATGCTCATCGAGTTTGTCGGGCAAGAAAGATGCACACATCTAAGTATAAAATAAACTGTGCGACTCTTAGACTTATCATGATGGAGTTAATGATGATCAAATATTGGAGGTTTGCGTTTTTTAAGTCGGAAGGCACAATGTCCCGTCCAAAGAGCCAATTTCAGTCTTCGGCCTCAGGTTCATGCATGCAAGTATCCAGCAACTTTCTAATACACCTACCTGCACAAATGAGATGGATTTATTCACTTGTTTTAGTTTAGCCAGACCTAAGATATATGGAGTTGAAGATAACAACTAACTTCATCAAGCTCAGAACGGAGCCTCAAGTGATTCGTCCCAAACTTCTGCACTTCCATTAGAAGCGTCTTCACCATCTTCTTCCATTGAAAGCCTTATATATTCTCTATGTGCAAAACGATCCCACTCTGTCAAGGTGGGCTCTTCACGTTCCTGATCACATTGCATCGAGAATAATAAATCTGCATGCCATACAACGATAGATACAGGTCCGCTCCCCATCCATCATAGGGTGTGGATCAGGCAATGGCAAAAAAAAGGGTCATATACAAGCAACATACCTGACGAATCAAAAATGGATCGCGTGTTTCAAAAGCCATGAATTTGTTGAGATTGAAAAGGATATTGAAGACATTTCCAGAAAGCCTGGAGCCTTTCAAATCATGTAGCGTTATATGACATTCATTCTGCAAACAAATTAGACGTGTTAACTACAGACAAAAATGTTTTGTTCAAACAGAAGAGTGGAAAACAATCTAATACTCCCTCCGTCTAAGTTAAATAGGCGGAAAATCCAAATATATTAGATTAAGAAAAAATATAGGTGTTATAAAAATTCATCTTGTTTCTTGTTTTACCCCCTGTTATATACCCAATGCTAGAAACATCAAGTCAATTGTGGTGATATTCATGCAACATTAATAAGGGCATATATGTCAAAAATAGTCTTGAAATATGAACTCCGCCTATCTAGTTGGACAAGCAAAAATATGTTCTCCGCCTATATAACTTGGACGGAGGGAGTAGTTACTACAGAAGTGCTATAACCTCTGGTCCAATCATGTCAACCATCTGACACAAAATATCCTCAAAGAGCACGGGCTCTTGTGCCATGCACTCCATGCGATGCAACTGCTCTTCATAAAAGAATTGCATTTCGTTGGATGTCAGCACGCCATTTCCATCCAGATCTATACACTTGAACCTGATATATTGACAAAGACAGCTATGAGTTCAAAAATAAAAACTCAAGCAGTTTTGGTGTTAAACCAAGAGCCACAACAAAGCCACACAGACAGAAAAATAACTAAATCATGAAAACAAGACTAGTATGAAAAGTTAAGGTACCATTTTCATGCATGAAATTGTTTCTCGTGTTAAGGTGTGTACAAAATAAGGGTCAACTGTATTACCAATACTCAAGACTAGGCGCGGATGATTTATCTTCCTCCGACAGCATGAAGTAAACAAAATCTTCATATCCCATCTTCCCTTCAACCTTGCAAGTAAATTTTCTTGGAATCTGAGATGGGTAGAGATATAAACACAACAAGAGGGAAATAGGATAAGTAAAACAAGATTTCACTTCAATTAAGAATATAAGATGTTGGTTTACTTAAACAACATCATATATGCAAAGTATGAAAAGGCAAACCTGTGAAAAAATTCTATCGACAATCCGGTAGGTAAGTGCATGGTTACCATATCTAATGAGGTTTTCCTTATTGATCAAGAAATCATGATCTTGATCAAGCTCCCAAAACTTGCAGTATACAACGTAGAAGTGTTCGTAAGAGAAGTATCTGTTGAAAGGGAGTGGTTAGAATGAATCGAATTACATATAAATTAAATCTTCCTAGCAAGCACTAGCCCTCACAGGTTAATGCAAAACTATAGCTGATGCATATTACTCCCAAACCACATTCCAGCGCATTAGAGGAGACAGGCCCAACCAACTATGGAAACTGCACAAACACGACCAATCTGAAAACTAAATTTTAAAACTACTTCAAATTCGTCAAATGACCTCCTCAAAGAGTTCAAGAAGACCTGACTATGTGATCAGCACCAATAACCCTTGCCTTAAGGCTAATACACGAATTTTTTACTACAACATTACAGACCTACCTTAACACTTTGTTTATATCCTCTTCCTCGTCAGCATGTTGCATTGCAGTAATTAGATTGCCACGTTTCAATTCCCTCAGAGTAAGACGGCCATTCCATGCTCTATTCACATAGAAAAATATTCTGTATATGACGGTTTCCGCTGGTTTTAGGAAAAAAAGTTCAGTTATAGTGTATTTGTGGTAGCATATTGCACAATTAACAGTACTGACTGAGACAATAAACGCGGGAGAAGCGGCCTTGAAGCTAGTTATTAAGAGCATAAGAGGACCAGGAAAAGATACTACAAGGACCTACGGAGCCATTACATACACATACAATGCTCTAGTTAATTAAACAGAGAAATTGCAACAAATGTCATATAATGCGCAATATATCTCATAGGATCAGGATAACAATTGACAGTAAGAGTATGTAAAACAGTTAATCTTCTCATCTTATAATCTACTTCTTATAGAGGAAGGGATAATACTAAATGAGGTGGCATATCAAGTCAGAATGAAGAGGCACCACTGCGACTAGGCAAGCTTACACTCTAAAAGACAAAGATCACCACAGTAAACCATAATGTCACTGAAGTAAGGTTCAGAAAACTTTGGCTTGAAAAGTAAAGTAGCAAATATAATCGACAACAAGCCTGAGGTTTCTCACTACATAAAATTTGCACTAAGTATATCAATAACTCTGATTGATACGCTTAATTCAAAAAAATCTAATACAATCTCCAGTACATCAGCGAAGATGTTAAGAACCAACCATATCTTTCTTGAAACTCCGGTGTGCTCTGTAAGAACTCCAAACCAGGATGAGTGGCCAAAAGTTCTCGTAGAACAGGTTTGAAGTCTTCCTGCAGCCAAAGTGCACAGATTATTTGTCAAGGAAATGAGAAAAACAAAAAACATGCCTAAGAGTACAGATGCACAGTAGTTCATTGCAAACCATGACTGTAACTCTGAGCTAGAGCAACATCCAAACAGACCAAATGTCCAACGAAATTTTGAAATGAGACTTAGTGAAGCCAAAAGGAGACCTGAGTGAGGTACTTGCGATCTGGTTGCTTCATAATTGTAAATATCTGGGTAGCTATATCCATGCTCAACATGTTGCCATTGACCCAGTTATCAACAAATGCATCCCTGTAAGTGTATTTAAACGCATAATCAGCAAAAATAACATCACTAAAGTTCATTTCAGAAAGATATTATCTAAATAGAAGTTTGCAGTGGTGAATACTTGAATTGCTAGAGGGTTCCAAAAATATAAGAGCAAAGTGTAAACTTGTACGTAATCGACAAGCAAGTACAATATTCCAACATTATTAAAAATCAATAAAGTACCAATCCGTGGTAAAATGCAAAAAGAAAAATTTGCTCCTTGTAATAAAAACAAGCATTGACAACAAGAAACTTTTTGCTCCTTAAAGAAAAATAGAAGCAATAAGCCTACCTTGTCACCACCCCAGTGCAGTTCACATCAGTCTTTTTGAAAAGACAGCTAGAAAAAATTGATGGTAACTTGCAGATGTCCTTTGTAACTGATTTAAAATCTGGAATTTAAAAACATTAGAACAAAGTTTATCAATCCTGAGAGTAGATAAAAGAAAAAAACTTCCAAGCTTGGAACTAATTTAGAATGTCAGATGCTTATCTCACCATGAACTTGCAGCCCAGTGTCTAAGTGCCCAGCAAAAATCTGATTGATTCTAGCCAAGCATTGCTGTTTCAGATCATTTGGTGGTGGACGGCCATTTTGAAAGTAGAACTGCAAGTAGTTTAAGATAATATCCTCATCCACATTAGCACCAAATGAATGAACAGTCTCAATTATAAGAAGACGTAAGACACAAGGAGCACAAAACTATACTGATTATTAGATGCTTCGTAGTACCTGGGGTATGACTTCTCTGACTGGCTGCTTGACTACTCTTAGAGGAGAACCTAAAGAAGACGGGCCAACCCCTGGGCGCTTTGTGATTCGCGGTGAACCAGATGAACTCCTAGGTGAAAGTGGTGGAGCACTGCCTGCTGGAAACATGGAAGGCAATGAATTGTTCGAGCCGGCAGTTGAACTACAAGAACTCCCTGATACATTAAGTGGAGAGCCTGATTTAGCATCATCAAGCAAAGATTTAACCTGCATCACACTGAAACAGTGAGAATCGCGTTTGAGACAAAAAAAGAAAACATAAGACTACTTGAAATTCGAGAATTTAAAACACCGTGAAACCCTTTCAACAAAAAAAATCTCCGTAAAATCTGTTTCATTCCAACTCATGCAGCACTAATTTTCAAGCGCTGAACTCTCTGCGAGTTTTGAGACTAGAACTATAAATAAAACTGCCATTTAAAATTTAGAATAAAATCATTGAAACAATATATCTACACTGCCGAAATGGTCAATATACCACTGTGCCCATGCACCCACCCTGTATGCTACATCTGTAATGTTTAATCTCATTAGGAATCTACCAAGAATTTTGAAAATCACTTGAGAAAAAAATAAACCGGTGATTTTAGCAAAAGCTTCGGTAACTGTCGGATGGTAGTAAACAAACAGAGCACACCACGTCATTACTTGTACTAAAACACACCTGATTTACCTTGTACCATTTTGCCACTTACTGAAGTTTCCAGTACACTGAATACAACCTATCTTGGCAATTTAATTCCAGACCTAAATCCTCTAAAGATTATCCAGCAAGAGACTAAGGGGTTATTCAGTCAAGTCAACATCTGAAAGTACATAAATGATGCCATTGTGTTCCCAAACCATGACAATGGGGAACATGGAAACTGCAAGAGTGCTAAAAAGTAGAGGCCTAAAACCCAATACCACTGAGACATTTTGGCTTAACTCAGCCAAGTGCAACAAACCTCTGACTGTCAAATACTCAAACAGGATTAGCGTTGAATTGTTCAAAACTCACTTTGCTTTTGCATTAGCTCTAAGCCTCCCATTCAACTAAAAGAGTCTAAATTCAGGTTTGGGACATTTGCATGCAGTTGCCAGTAGATGCCATTATTGTCTTGTGGTATCTCTAGCTCATTTCTTGCTTTGATCATTTAAGTTAGAATTTAGAAACATGTATAATAATTACTGAGTGGTCCGAAATGTTAGTCTCATTTAAGGGAACAAAATGATAACTTCTCTAAGGTTTAGTCAAGATCATTGGCCGCTTTGGTTCTTCAGCAATGTTTGGTAAACAATCAATAAAATTCAAATATCAGATGCAAGATGTTTTGCGATCAACATACTTTCCAAGACCTTAACCCTAATAATGTAATTGCCATTTGACTAAAATAAATAAATTCTTTAATCTACTCTCTTCACATTATCTACCGCCAGTGCAAATGTATTCTGTTTAAGGTATACCACAATTAAGTTAGTGACAAAACAAAAGAACTACAAAACCATAGGATTTTCTTTTTCTTAATCCTTCCTCATAAGCATAGTTACATGAATCAAATACCAAACAATGCATGCAAATAATCAAGATTAAGAAAAATACCAGACGAGTAGTATCAGGAAGTGAAAGCCACTGCGAGAACAACTCGGCAACAATGTGAGGGTTTGATTTAAGAGCTATTGGAGATAACTCAGGTAACTGTAACAATTCAATATCTAAGGATGCCACATCCCCTACTACTACTTCCATGTCCATCAAAACCTAATTGCACATAAAACCCCTGGATCTCTCAGATACCTTAATTCCCACAATTATTTTTTTAATACCCAATAAAAGAATATCTTCTTCTTCTTTTTCTTGACTAAATTATTTTGTATAATTATCAGAATCAAAATTTTAGGAATTGATTCCCAAACTTGATCCAATCGACACCATTTCTCCAAAAATAATCTTAGATCGTCGTTGATTTACAAATAATGAAACTTCAAATCTTAATAGTGAAACTTGGAATCTTTTCAAGACTCGAAACTTGTTGTTAGAAAGAGAATGAGAGAGAGATCAGATGTGATTTTTGCAGAGGAAAATTCGAGACCTCGAAACCCTTGAAAATGAAGAGAGAGAGAATGAAAAGCGAGAAGGAGAGAGGAGAAAGGAGAAACCAAGTTCCCACTCCCACCTCGTCTTTTTCTTACGTATTATTGATTTTTTATTATTATCCAAAAAAGTAAAAATGCGTAATACATACGGCGCGCTTACTCACTGCTCACATGTCAACTCTGGTTGATCTGATTCAGATTCAGATTCAGATTCAGATTCAGGTTCTTGTTCTAACAAAAGGTTCGTCATTTTACCTCTCAAATTTATTGAGGAAAAAGAGAAAAATGCCCCAGAATGAATGTCAACATTGGAAATCTGCCCCTAGTTTTTAAATCCTAGAAAAGTATTCCAATCCGTTAGAAATACAGTTAAGTCTAAGTGTGTGATTAGTTATGTGGGGATAAAGACGCATATGCCCCCAATCCGTTAAGATGTTGCCATATGGGTTAAAAATCTAACGGTCTAAATAATAAATCATGGACCCCCCTTTTTCTGGATCCATCTCACATCAATAACTCGACCTCTGCTACCTATAGGTAATTTTAGACAGCGGCCCCACAACTAGCCACGTGGCTGTTTTCACAAGTGAACTATAACAAGTAAAAGATCAAGCTTTTTCTCGATTGGAAATTCATGAGAGAAAAGAACATAAATCAGACAAAATCGAATGAGGGAGAAATATAATGAGAGATTGGAGAACACACAATTGAAGACGAAGAAATTGAACGTAAAGGTGTTAGTGGTGCATATTAGGTAAGTAAATCACATGAATCTCTGAAATTTTTGATTTGATTTTGAAATTTAGGGTTCATTAAAAATTTGGGGGGAAACTAAAATTAGACTATTGTTTTATGAATAGTGATGTTGTTGAAACAAAACATGGTTTTGGTGATGGGTTTTCTGAATTAGGTCGAGAAAACATCTTTGTCTTCAACTGTGTGCCTTTGTGTTCTTCAAATTCGTGCTGGGGTTTGACGACAGTCTTCTTTGTAAGTTTTTTCAATCTCGTGTTCTTCAAAACAAGGTACTCGTCAACACGAGCTTCTTCGTCTTTTCCATCATTATTTCATTCTAATTCTCTCTTTTCTTCCTCTCGGTTATCTGAGTTTTTTTTTCTGTTCTAAATGTTAATCGAGAAGAAGCTCAATTCGTTTTCTAATTTCTTCTCACGTGCCAATAACACACATGTGTAAACAGACACGTGTCTAATATCGGGGCTTCCATGATTAATTATTTAGACCGTCGGATCATTTGTATATGTTGCAGCATCTGGGGTATTTGTGTCTTTATTCTGTATGTGAGAATCCACACGCTTAGACTTAACCGGGTTCTAACGGATTTGGGCATTTTTCTTGCTTTTGAAAACTCGGGGCAGATTTCCAATGTTGACGTCTGATTTGGTGCATTTTTTTATCCAATTTCTCGTCACACCTAGTGGTAGAGCCAGTGATTCACACTGTATAAAGAAGAAGTACGAGTAAAAGACCTAATTTATGGAGAATAGTGTAAACATATACCTATAACTAACATTTAGGAATTACTAATACTCCCTCCATTTCAAAAAGATAAGTTTGTTTGGTTTTACATAAGAACTAAAAAAATTACTAGAGTTAGTTTTTTTAATGTTTTTTTTCTAATTTATCCTTAAGAGAGAAGTGGTTCATGTGTTAATAAAGAAAAACATGAAAGAGAAAGGATCCCCTCAATTTGTTAAAAGAGAAAAAAGAAAGAAGAGTGGTCCATATTTTGGTAAAATAGTAATATTAAAACAATTAACTTTCTTTTTATGAAAACAAGCATGTTCTTTTGACATACCTATGTAGTAACCAAGCGTATCATTTTGAAACGGAAAGAGTAGTTGACAAGCGGAAATAATTACACATACTCGCCCTTAGTTGTCTCTGTTCTTGTTCGCACATTGTTATTATATTTGACATTAAAATTATTATTATGTAATACTCCCTCTGTTTCATAAAATTTGGAGTATTTCAAGTTTGCATAATTCTTAAGGAGATAAAGAGAAAGGGACGTTTTTAGGTATTTTTTTTCTAATTTTATATTTATGATAACAAAATAGTAAAATTCAGAATGACGTACCTCTCAAACTATGACACGGATATTTATAAATTTTATATCGTTGAAAAAAAAAATTAAACACCTACATAACGAATATTAACATGATATCAAATTATACATATTTATTATACTAAAATTTAATAACAATAATCAATCAAAAGGATAATTTTAGAAATGTTATCTTGTTTAATAAAATAGATCAACTTTTATGAAAAAGATGGAGTACTAATTATTTTTGAGATTAAAATTGAACCAAAAGATCATAATAGTTAATATTACACTTCTTTATTGCCTTTATTGATGGACAAAAATGTACATCCATTGTTGAGTTTACTGAGAAGCCGTAATATTGGCTTGTGAATTTGCATAAATACAAAAATTCAGTGGGTAGGTAGCGGTAACAAACTTTAGCTGTGAATTTGCTTAAAAGGATTACTTCACATGATAATAAGTAGAGTTATGATATAATGCATGAGTAACTAGGATGGAACTATGCTTAAAGAAAAATAATAAAAACTAAGATGGAAACATTATCGAGATTACTAAACTAGCTACAACAGTGTTGCGGGTTCTATACTTTAAGGGCAACTCGGGTTTCCAATGGTTTGATGCGCTCATTGGTTGGACGCAGATAAATTTTACTTTTTGAGCCCAACCACTGGGCGCATCAAATATGATTCATTAGATTTTTTTATAAGTTAAAAACCAGTGGTTCCACTATTTGCGCCCAACCATTAGGCACATCAAATTTGAGTCATCGGATTTTATATTTTTATAAGTTAATATCCAACGACTCCAATCATTGGACGCATCTTGAAAGTTGAATTAAGAAAACCATAATACTTAGCCTCCCATTTAAGGTGATGTGGCATTCAACTTGAAATTTGAATTTGGACAAACATAGAGATTAGCCTTAACCTTTTTTTCCTTGCCTTTGAATATATTCTCAAACTTCCAAAGGAAAAAGAAATGGAAACCCTTTCTCGTTGAAGTATTGCTTTCATTGTGGTTATTTGCAGGTAAAAGAAATCTGACACTCATTCCCATAGTAAAATACTCCTTGTTAAGTACTCAAAACATGACTATGAAATTATCGCATTCCTATATATTGTCTAATTAACCACAAAAGACGGATAAGACTCTTTGTATGTCCCATGGGAGAAGCTGGACTCACGAGTCATACCCACTAATGAATAATAACACAATCATTTGGTCATAGATTTGAGCAAATGCAATTAATACAGTAGTGAGTCTAGCCTAGGTATCAAATGCAAATTGAAAATGATATATGACGCCCATAAAAGTGCACCCAATGCACCGATATTAGTTGGTGAGAAAATGACCAAAATCTCTTAAAACCCACGTCACCCAACAATAATTAAGAGTGGGAAGTTCCTTTTGACTTTTACTAAATATTTCTCAACCGTGGATCTGAGTCGACGATTTATATTTGATATATGGGATTTCACAAATCCATCAAATGTACCGCCTAAACAAGGAGACTAAAGGTCGCTTCATTTTCCATCTTATCTTTAGAAAAACAATCAGTTTTAGGTCAATTTTAAGAGATTCATGAGGTTAAATCATTTATTCAGTTAGATCAGTATATGATGTAAGAATTCTATTCATTTATTCAATCTTTGATTTTTTCCTTTTTATCACGTTGGATATCGATTTTCTTGTCAATAATGTTTATATAATCTTGGGTTGAGTCACTGAAACTTGTCATGTGATAATGGAAGGTTCAAATGTAGAATATACTATAAGTCTTAAGTATCAAGTGATTGCAAGCGACTA
The DNA here is from genome assembly GCA_023531435.1 of Papaver californicum. Taxonomy (NCBI): domain Eukaryota; kingdom Viridiplantae; phylum Streptophyta; class Magnoliopsida; order Ranunculales; family Papaveraceae; genus Papaver; species Papaver californicum. The sequence continues at coordinate 8,864,113 of JAJJMC010010614.1, read as the reverse complement.
TGTTTTATATATTTCTTACTATAGAGTAAGTTGTGTTCTTACCATAGATATTTTCTTGTTAATTTGTTGTAGATGGTAGTGGGCAATGAACAACTTGAATTGTGTCATATTACGAATGATGATGGGGATCTAAAATTAAGCGACATTGAAGATGACGAGGGCGATGAAGATGATGGGAATGATAAGTTCGATGACGATAGGGAGTTTAGATTAAGCGACGATGAGGACAACGAGGGTGACGAGGGTGATGAGAATGACGAGGATTGTGGATATGGAGACAATGACATTTATGCAGGTAAGCAGGTAATTTTTTTAGTACAATATCTGGGATAAAATTAGCTTATAAAAGATACGGAAAGGAGATGAGGTTTGCAGTTAGGAAAAGAATCCAAGGGAAGAATCCATCATGTGTCGTTAGAAGTATGTTTTATTATTGTAATAATCATGGAAGGCCTAGTGTGAATAAAAACCCGGATAAATAAAACAAGGCTAACCTATGTGAGTGCAAAGATGGATTAACTGCACATTTAACCACAAGATAACAAATTGGAGATTTCGACATTCCATATTTGCACAGTCACTTTATTAGTTTTGAACTAAAAACATGTCTCGAATGATGCCTTGTTACCGATAATCCCTCCATATGTTAGACATCAGCTTGATGCTAATGATCAGTCGGGAATTAAAATGCAGAGAAGTTACATTTCCGTTGTAAACGACCATAGTGGGTATCATAAGATGAGGTGTACAGAAAAAGATTGTAAAAATATTGTAAAAGAGTTAAGGGCGTTACGACTTGGAAAGGGAGGATCACAAGCTATAATAAGATATTTTATGAACAAGGTTAGCCACAAATCAAATGAACACAAATATTTTTATTATGATGTGGATTTATATGAAGATAAACATTTAAGGAACATATTTTGGGAAGATGGTTGGTGCAGAGAAGCTTATAAAGAATTTGTAGAGTTTGTTACTTTCGACACCACTTACTTGACTAATCAGTATCACATTCCTTTCTCTCCTTTTATTGGGGTGAATCATCACGGAAAATCTATATTGCTTGGACGTGGGTTGCTCTTATATAAAGAAGAAGAAACAATTCTATGGTTATTCAGTGAATGATTGAAATGCATGTCCGTGTGTCCTCCGAAAGCAATTATAACATACCAAAATAAAGAAATACAAGTTACCATTAAGTTTGTATTCCCTGCATCTAGACATATTTTGTGTTTGTGGCACATCATAAAAAAGGTGCCAAAAAAATTTAGCATCAAAAAACATAATACACAAACTCTGGCCGAGTTTGAAAAACATTGGCAAAAGATGTTGGAAAAATATAGCTTGAAGGATAACAAATGGTTGAGGGATCTATATATTAAAAAATAAAGATAGATCTCGTGTTTGTGATAATCACGTTTTGGGATGGGATGGCGAAAGCCCAACGCAATAAAAGTATGAATGTCCTTTTCCAAAGTTTTGTTACTTCAAAAACATCTTTGAAACAATTTGTTGAGCAGTATGAACAAGCATTAAGGAAAAAAATGGAAAAAAAAATGATTGCAGATGCCGAATCAGTTTCAAATTTTATGAAGAGGGTTTCGAAGAATTCGTTTGAGATGCAAATTTAGCAGTAATACACTCATGAGAAATATAAAGAGTTTTCAAATGAAATTCAAAAACCATAAGTTGTTATATACTTAACTCTGATAGGATCTCTGAGATGTCTAAGTATATTATTCGTAGGGATATTTGAATAGAAATATTCTAAAAAGATGGAATTATTGTAACATTTCAAAAAACAAAAAGTTATATGGATGAATTAGAGAAGGAAATTCGCCAAACGAAAATTATTGTTGAGGAAGACACGACTGACAACGACACAAGTGATGAAAGTGACAATAATTCTGATACTTACGTAGGAGATTCTGATTCCGATAACAATGACCACGGGAATGAGAAAAGAAGGATAAAAAAAATTGATTTTGATATTCAATACAGTTGCCAAATGTTCGAGAGCACGGGGATTCTTTGTAGACATTCAATATAAGTACTAATATTTATCAGTATTCGTTCTACATCTGATAAAAACATATTGAAGAGGTGGAGAAAGGATGTAGATCACACACACAAGTCAGTGTGAGGTTCACTTTTTGGAAAAATAATGAAACAAGTATGCGATTTAATCATATGTGTAGAAAGTTTAGTGAGATTGCAAATTTGGCTTCCGGAAGTGACGAGCAATGTAAATTTGTTAATGAATGGTAAGATAATAAGATTAATGAGCTTGTTATTAAGCAAAAGGATGTCAGAATAATTAATATGGTTGAGTCTAAAATGGTTGCATCCATTCTCGACATAAAGATCCAAAGGGTAAGAAACATAAAGGGAGGCCTAGATCTACTAGGCTTAAAGCCAAGAGGAGTAAAAGGAAACCGACAAAAACTAAACAACCATCCCAAAAAATCCAAGTAAGTTATGTTGATGTTAATTTTATTTTGTTATAAATTCCCAAAATAATACCATAACATATAACCATATCAATATGCACCTATATTATTGTTACACATAATTGTTAGCATTAATTACAACAAATTATAAGCCTAGAAGCCATTGTCAAAAAGAATGTTTCACCAATCCATGCACCACAGAAAATAAAAAACCAACAACTAGTATTATGGGAGTCCAACGAGGGAGAGGCGTGAGGGGAGGAAGAGGCTCAAGAGGAATAAAAGGTAACATTTACAAGCATACCTCATGAAAAACATATGAACCTGCCTCATGTACCACATGCCGGAAAGGCGTATGTATCCCATATAAGTGGACCGTACATAAGTTATCCCTATGGGTGTTATATGATCTCGCCTCACGTGCAACATACGGCCAATACTAATATTGAGTCATATATTGGTAGACCTTGGGCTCCATATGTTGCACCTACTGTAGTAGTCTGATTAATAATTTATTTTCTATTTTGTAAGTTAATTTTTTATCTAGACTTTAAACATGTTATCGTGGTTCTTACGTAAGATAATACGGTTGCACTAAGAGATCTTGGTAATGCAAAACCTTTTTCTTATATGGTACTACTAGTAAAATGTTATTTTGTTTGTAATTTAATTATTCTTCTATCGTTCAGTCTTTCACTGTTAAAAACTTTTTACTCGTTATTTTTATTTTTCACTATGAAAGAATCACATCCTAAACTATAGGAGCCACAATAGTAATAAATAAATAGATGATGCAAGATATCTTGATAAAATCACCATAACTTATATACAAGTACAGAAAAGTTTCACTTACTGATAGTCAAGGTGACTTTTTTTTCTTCTAATGCTTTAGTTTTTTTTTTTTATTCAAGTCAAGCTCCTCCAAGTTATGGAACATGAACTATAAAAATAAGACATAATGATATCAAAGATTGTCTACTAAATAAACTCTTTATTATACCTCTCTATTTTTTTCAAACTCTTAGTCTTACTCATCTGCTCCTGTATTGTCAAAAAAGATTAAGAAAACTTTCTGAATAAGTAGATCATTAAGGATTCATTATAATAAAATCTTAATTATTCAATACATGAGATAAATACATTTTAATATTCTAATTGAACAAAAGTAAGATCTCAAGTGTAACCAGTTTACAAAAACATCACAGACCCTACATAAACAGTTTATATTTGAACAACAAAACAACTAACATTTCATAATTACACATACTATATTTTAGAATACACTTGACTTCTCTTGTAAAAGGATGGTTATGGTTCTGAAATGACATTATATTTGCAAAGGGTTCCATTTAAGCCTCCATCAAATATTCCCCACATATGTGAAACAACGACAAGAATTGATAAGTTCTTCTACCATCGTCTCCCCGAAGCTAACATCTTAAGAATTTTTTGTTTTCCTTTGCCGTTTCAAATACCTTAATTCACGGCCTTATATTTTAGGTGCTAGTGTCACTTAATATTTTTCATTATCAACCACAACAACTTTCCTACAAACTTAAAATAACAATGGAAAGAACGAAAAATAAAAGCATTAAAAGGACTAAGAAGATAAAACAAAATTAGTAAAAAATTATGTACTGACTACTCTTTGATCACTGGATGCTGCTACCACAAAACATGAAAAACTTATTCTCTATCAAACATGAAAACTCATCAAACAAATGGCAAAAGTTAGTAGTTTTCTAAGGCCACATTCTAAACACTAAGTAGAGATGTATTTTTATTTCAACTGCATAACTAAGTGATCCACTAATACCACCTTACACTAAATAGTAACTAACAGGTCAAGTTTAGTGTTACGAAACAAATAACAATTAATCCCGCACAATTATATATGAGTTCAAAACATCTTAACGACCTGATACACCAATTTAATTTAATTTTAAAAAATCAAGCAAACAAACCACTTTATCACCCAATGCAACATCTTATTTTTCATTTATCACAAAATAGTAAAAAAAACACCTAGATAAAAATGAACTAAAATTAAAAATTAAAAAGAATTACCTTGTTTTGAAAACAAGTCAACCTTATAAACAAGAAATCTTAAGCTTTTTATGGATTTACTAAGCTGAAATTCAACAAACCATACACTAGTATTGTAACCCTAAATTTTGAGAAAGGGTAAAAACATAACCCTAAATTTTAAGATATACTTGTGTACCTTTATATCTTGACAAGAGATGTAGAAAATGATTAATATAGACAGTTGATACGTGCATAACATACATGTTTTTAGTGTCAATTTCATCATTGTTTTATCTATATTTCTTGTATTTTACCTTGTATTACTTTTTCTCTATTTTATTTGTTTCTTTAGGAGAATCTTCCGAAATCAAGGAAAATGGTGCTAAAAAGAGCTAAGAAGATGAAAAGAGTTCATTCCATCATGAAAATAACAATTTATAAGATGAAAATACAACTTCTAAACAAGAGTTCCAGGAGAATTTACGGTTAGGAAAAGTACCTAAGACCTGACCGTAAAAATGAGCTGAGTTGCGATTGAAATTCCAGAAGCATTTTACCATTGGGTTTAACCAATCCGTAAATTTACTTGAAGAGATATCAAAATTTGGTCATTACCATCTTGTAGAGGACGAAGAAAAAAAGTCAACCCTAAAAGAATAAGGTCAATCGGACATCATATGAGGGAGTTATGGCCGAAATAGTAAAATACAAAAAGTGTCCAGGAAGATTTACAGTTAGGTTCATGGGACTCGAACACAAGAGTAAATATGGTGATTTTGACAAAATTTTCTTGTGAGAATTATTGTTGGGTTTAACCTAACCATAATTGGGGTACTTTGACACGTGGATGGGCTTCTAAAACAAGGAAAACACTGTCCAGAAGGATTCTTAACCTAGATTTCGTGAGTATTATATAAGAAGACTTCCATAAATTTAAGAATACGATTTTTTACACAAAAAGAGACACTTGACAACACAAGGAGAACAAGGAGCTATGGCTTGGAGTTGCTATTGATCATCACGATATCTAGGGTTTGCTTTACTTGCTTTCTTATATATTTTTCATGGATTTTGAGAAATCCACGACTAACTGAACCTTTATTATTGGTTAGAGTTGTAATCCTAATTTGAAAAACATGTTTACTAATTGAAGTATTCATTCTTATATGTTCATAACCTCGTTGACATTGTTTACGTTCTACCGTTTGTAACTCCATGTATGATTGATTGCTTATTTGTTGAAGTCGTGAATTAGATGAGCATGCATTGATATATATATATATAGCTAAACTAGGGTTTGAGATCCGTAATTTTCAAAAAATCCTTGTTACAATTAGCATAACATAGTTGTTAATGACGGGATATTACCATACAATTAGGTATTGAAGCATAACCTAGGTTAAATCCGTGTGGCTCTTATACGCCAGATTGCTTAGAATAACCTCAACTCACAAAGACCATGCTCTTATTGGGTTAAATTTGAGTGGATCTTGTTCCAAGTTATTCATTGGAAAGAATTCAAATAGTGTCTCTTGCGCCTTTGATGATAAAAGGAGTTTTGCCGGAGTAAGCCTGTGATATGATGCTTTAAGGTTATTGTTATTGAGAGAGAATGAATGTTGAGTGTGATTCGGTTGATAACATGTTGGAAGATGAAAGATGAATTCTCTAACCAGTACTCTTTTCCTTAAATATTCGTAGTAATTTACTTATTTAGTATAGCTTAGTTATAATCAAAATCAATACCCCCATGTTTAAATAAGTAATCAAAGATACTTAACAACCCATATCTTTCGGAGGATCGAACTTGTTCTTTCTACTATACTCTAATCTAAATTTTTGAAGTAAGAACTTGAAATAATTTTGCTTGGATGAAAACCGATCAACATACAATTTATAATTTGAATCAGAAAATCCTAGCCAACTTCCCTAATGTCACCTTACGCTCCTCTTCGTTTTTTTTCTTCTTCCGTGCAAGAGAACGAAACCTAGTATGTTTCTAACAGAATATGCTTCTCCAAAGAAATTAACTCAAAAAAAAATATTTATATTTAACCTAAGCCGTCGATTCAGATCCACTACTGGAAAATTCAGTAAAATCCAAAAAGAACTTCCCATTCTTAACAGCAGTCGGGTGACGTGGGGTTTAAGATTTTGACCAGTTTCTCGCAGCTAATGCAAGGCGCATGGGTGTAATTTTTTGGGCGACGAATATCATTTTCAAATACAAACATATGCAATTATACAAATGTGGTGAAATATACTCCCTCTCCATGTATAAAGGCGGAGTTTTGGATTTTGGTTGTCCCTTTATATAGGTGATCGTTTTTTAAAAATGGTAATAATAGTTCGTTCACTGACTCATTTTAGACCTAATTATGATTAAAACTAGCAAATAAGTAAAAGATTATAATAATATTGAGAGAAACTGGAACTCAAGATTCCACCATTAATCGTATTCAAGTGATAATTATATTGATTCTTAACAATTATAACTCTTTTATTGACTCTATTTCTTTGCCAAAGGTAGATTTCTAAAATCATAAACATGGCGCATCAAAAGCTCTAAGTCTCAGCATACACCATCAAACAAAATCACAACTAATTAATAAAAAATATAAATCAATTAAAATTAATGTAAAAAAGTCATAAAGAATCAAATATAGTTACGAATTAATTGTGGCTTCCTCCATTGTCCGAGTGATTGGGTTTAGGTCATCATGCTCAAAAAACCCTTACAAGATAGAAACATAGCTCAAAAGTGTTGAAAAGAAGAAAAAAACAATAATAATAAGAACACAAGGAAACAAATACGCTTATAAGTGTCGCAGAGTACATTGTGGCAGAGATATAAGACTCTGCAGAAAACTGTTCTTTTCTGCGTTGTAGAATAGGCCACAGTTTCTGCAACATACTTCTTATGTAGGTTTATGTTCTTCTTCTTTTTCGGCGTCTCCCTCGAGCAACTCTCTCTGAATTTTTTCGGCGTCTCCCTCCTTTTTTTTTCTTCCCTCTCTTTAGCTTATATATGTTTTCGAAACCCTAATATATCGTCCTTATTCGATAAGAACTTGATTTGGTACCCAAAACAAACTCTAATTCATCCCAATCCAAATCACGGAGTAAATATAAGAGTCTCTTAAATAGGTATCCCAAGTTTTAGAAGTTTCCGTTCTCGAATCCCGGTCGAAATAGGTTTCAAAATACTAAAATATGCCAAAAATAGGGAAAAACTAAGCTTATCCTATGTAAAATAAGCTAGGCCACGTTTAAAATGTTAATGGGCCTGACAAATCCATCCCATTTACTTACTGAACTGTAGTTCCCTCAATGGGTTATCCCATCGAGAAAAGAAATTTCTTTAACGCTCAGGTTCTCGATGGCTGACCCATCGAGAAAAAATATTTCTTATGTCGGCCATTTTTCTCGATGGCTGACCCATCGAGATTTCTTCTTTTCTCGACGGCTTGACCCTCTGAGAAAATTATTTCTTTTTGGATGTTCTTTTCTTGATGGCTTGACCCTCCGCGGATATTGTCTTTCTCGATGGCTTGACCCTCCGAGAAAATTCTGGACTTGCTTTTCTTATAACTTCGTCATATGAAGTCGGAACGATCTCATTCTTTCGTCGTTGGCTTCATTTCTTCATTATCTTAAATATAGTGATGAAAATCCTGAATTTGGACGAATTCCACTTGGTCTTTGGTATTTCTTCCTTTGCAACACTTCCTTTCATGCACAATCTAACACTTTCTAGCTCCTTTTTGGATGATTCACCTAATAAAAGCATAAACTACAAAGCAAACGTAATATACAATAATTCACAAGAAATATAGCAAATACTAGCATGAAATTGACATTCTAAATATGTAAAATATGCACTTATCATGCATCTTCACTCATACTTAAAATCTCTATAATTTTATCTTCTTTATCTAAGACTATTGTTTCTAAATCTTCAGACTCCAAAACAGTATTCTCAAGATAAACTTGTTTCTCTAAACCATCATCGTCTTCATAATCATAAGGAAATAATACGTCGTCTAAAACAACGTTATCTCTAGTGAACTCTTCTTCCTTTTGAATAGGAGAATAATCATTAATATTATTAGGATTTAAACTAGAAATAACATTATCATCATGAAGCTCAACTGGAGTAAAAATTTCCTGATCACTTTGCCTGCATATTTCAAATTCTTCATCAACACTATCCTTATCATTATAATAACATGAAGATAGTCGAACCTCATCTAAACAAGTAGTGTTACCAATTCTAACCTCGTCATCTTGATTATGTGAATAATTATCCTTATTTTCAAAGGTAATATTGGAAACACCGTATTGGCAATTAAGATTATTTTGGGCAATACTCATCGTCACAAGACTTTCCTTCAAAACTAAGTCATATATGACATCTCAGTTAACTGCTTGAGGGACTCTTATAGAGAAATAAAAGGATCATAAAAAGTACTAGGTTCCAACTGTTTGATTGAATCTTCCAAAGTTGGGAAACTAGTACTATAATATTCCTTGTTTTCTTGTTCGTATGACCGGTCTATGTGTGAATAATAATTGCGATCACCATTGTATGAGCCATAACCTTCAAAATATTGGTGATGGTCCCACCCATTATCCACACTATGGTCATATCAAGAATAATGTCCATTTTGAAACTTAGTCGGATATTCATTGTATTGGTTATCGTAATACCAGTTCGACATCCTAACTGGAAAGGAATTATAAACAAGTACAAACAATGCTGACTTGACCAAATCAAACCTATTGAATTAAAACAAAAATCATGACGGCTCCACTTAGATTGTTTCTAGACAACTTCTATTCTTCAAAAGACAACTAGTTACAATTTTAGCAAACCTCTCGGCTACGATCCGAATAAAGTAAGTCAATCGATAGAAGCAAGATAAGTTATAGGGAGCTTGAATAACTCTACTTCTTTGGCACGTTTCCTCGGGTTACAAGGCGGCGCAAATCAACTTAAATTAACCTTCCTGATCCTTGAGATGATATATCAAAGTAACCAATACAATCCTTTCAAAATATTTTCCAATAAGCTCGTTACCATATCGGTCTTCTTTCTAGTCGAATTTTAGGTTTAGGTTCGCGTTTGGTAACGTGTTCCTAAAGCGGGTAAGAAGGATACGGTGATGAAATTCAAACCCTTATATTGTATGACCAGTATTTTCCTTTTACTAGAAAATAAATCCGTATTCAGGTCCTCAGCATATATGCAAACGAAGGAATACAGTAAAACCACTAGAAGGAGATTCGTGGGTTGATCGAGTTTTACCTCCCGTTTCAGACGGGCGATGAACCGCTGAAGGCTCGGGCCACTGACTCTTGTGCTCACTGTACGAACCCAAGAAGATGAGACAATATCTAATTGTCGTCCTTCCCTGTGCAGTTATATTTAATACCACCCTTCCTTAGGGTTTAAAAATAAAATAAAAATAATATCCCAAAATTGTCCAAAGTCCAAAAAAAATAAATTCCAAAAAGTCCAAAAATAAAAGATTACAAAAATAAAAACCTTAATACAGTTTCTAAAATTAAAAGAAATAAAACCCTAAAAATAAAATTAAATTAAAAATAAAATCTTTGTCTTTTTTTTCCCCGTTCTTTTCGCTTGTCTACAATTCCAAGTCTTTCATCAATCACAAATCTGAATCTTTGTCTCAACTTTCTTTCCAAAACCTGTAGCAAATAGACAAATACCCAAAAACGTAAAATAGAATAAAAAAATAAAATTTTATAAATAAAACTAAACCTAGAAACAAAAATAAATCTAAAACTCTAACCTAAAAACAAGTCTCCGGCAGCGGCGCCAAAAACTTGGTCGTTTTAGAAAAGAGATAATAATAGTTCGTTCACTGAGACTTGGAAAGATTCGTCTTTTAGACCTAATTCTGATCTAAACTAGCAAATAAGTAAAAAATTATAATAATATTGAGAGAAACTGGAACTCAAGATTCCACCATTAATCATATTCAAGTGGTATTTATATTGATTCTTAACAATTATAGCTCTTTTATTGACTCTATTTCTTTGCCAAAAATAGATTTCTAAAACATTAATTGTAAATCATAAGCATGACGCATCAAAAGATCTAAGTCTCAACATACACCATCAAACAAAATCACACCTAATTAATGAAAATCATAAATCAATTAAAATTAATGCAAAAAGTCATAAAGAATCAAATATAGCTTCCAATTAATTGTGAAATATGGCTTCCTCCATTGTCCCAGTGATTGGGTTTAGCTCATCATGCTCAAAACACTCTCACAAGATAGAAACATAGATCAAAAGTGTTGAAAAGAAGAAAAGAAACAAAAATGATAATAACACCAAGGAAATAGATACACTTATAAGTTTTGCGAAGTACATTGTGGCAGAGATATAAGACTCTGCAGAAAACCGTTGTTTTCTGCACTTTACAATAGGCCACAATTTCTGCAACAAACTTCTTATGTAGGTTTATGTTCTTCTTCTTCTTCCTCAAGCAACTCCCTCTGAATTTTTTCGGTGTCTCCCTCCCCTTTTTTCTTCCCTCTCTTCAGGTTATATAGGTTTTAGAAACCCTAATATATCGTCCTTATTCGATAAGGACTTGATTTGGTACCCAAAACAAACTCGAATTCATCCCAATCCAAATCAGGGAGTAAAACTATTTACCGGCAAGCAAACTCAACTTTCACCATTTTTCACGACATGAAACTCTCTTTGTATACGTGTTTCAACACGTTTAAGTTGTTTCTTCATTTAGCTAACTAGATATCACCTTCCAAAAACAGCACCCCAAGTCGTGTTTTTCTCCAACTTCATAAAAATCAGTTCCAGTCAATACAAGAATATTTCAGCCATTTTTCACGGCAGCAAACACTTCCAATAACATGTTTCAATACGTTTTAGTTATTCTTCAAGTAATCATCTCGAACATCCCTTTTAATCCCTTGAAAATAGATTCCAAGTAAATCAGATATCTTTCACGCGTATGAAGTAATTTCCCGTCATTTTCAATTTTTCGAACTAAAGAAGAGGGTGCCCTTATCAATTCGCATGGGTGCCTTTAACAATTCACATGGGTGCCTTTAACAATTCGCATGGGTGCCTTTATCCCTTTTCGAGCCAATTTTTCCACAAATGTTATATTCCAAAAACACCTACAAACACATAAAATGTCAAAATAAATACAAAAATAATTGCCAACAATATAGAGAATTAGGAATAAATAAGACAAAAAAATATGTCTATCAATAGGCGGGACTCCAATTTAAGGACAACTTTTTTTACATATACCCTTATTTATTATGTATAAATATTATCACAAATTAATTAATATTTCTAATTTTAAAAACGAGATTAAGGATATAACAGAAAAAGCAATAAATATTTATGAAATTCAATCTTTCTCTTATTCTAATTTTTTATAGGCCATGGGTAACGCCATTATTTCCCTCTTAACTTCTATCATATTCCATGTCCAAAAATCATACCGTTCATCGTTTTAACATCATCAGAGAAAAACACCTGAACCAACATCATTGTCATCATCAATCATATCAAAAATCATCACATTAATCTCCCTGAATTAAAAGTCATCACTTAAATCATCATCAACAGTAGAATTTGAGTCGTAATCAACGTAAATTTCTGATTCTAAAACGATTGTTGATCATCAACAGTAGAATTGAGTCTTCTACTTTTAACTCATCATAATCTACCTGAAGTTTCTATTCAATTCTGTCACAGTTTAAACTTAAGAAAAATCACTGAAGATCATTAAACATGGTGAAGAAACAAGACAAGAAGATGAAGAAAAAACTCAATACGCCAGTTAAGAAACAAGAATCTACGAAAGGTAAATTGAAGTTTATAGTTTCATCATATTTTGTGATTGTTTATGGTTGAAAATCAAAATGCATTTGGGAAATAAGGTTTCATCATATTCTGCATGTTTATGATTTTTAGTTTCGTGATTTTGGTTTCATCGATGTATTTGGTTAATAAGGTTTCATCTCTTTCGAAATTACAGGTTTCACAGTTAGGTTTCAGTTACATTTTTCTAAAACTAGGTTTCATTGATTTTCATCTGTTTCAACGTTTAGGTTTCATCTGTATTACCTAAATTATTGTGTTGGAACCCAAATAGGTTTCATCCTATTCTGTGTGTGGTTGTGACCAACAATGTTGGTGGTTTTTTACTTAATTGGTATTATGATGGAACCCAAAAATGTTTCATCCTATTCTGTGTATGTTTGTGACCAATAATGTTGGTGGTTTTTTAAAAATGCATGTTTTGATGGAACCCAAAAAGGTTTCATCCTAATCTGTGTATGTTTGTGACCAACAATGTTGGTGGTTTTTTACTTAATTGTATTATGATGGAACCCAAAAAGGTTTCATCCTAATATGTGTATGTTTGTGACCAACAATGTTGGTGTTTTTTTAGAAAATGCATGTTTTGATGGAACCCAAAAAGGTTTCATCCTAATCTGTGTATGTTTGTGACCAACAATGTTGGTGTTCTTTTACTTAATGCATGTTTTGATGGAACCCAAAAAGGTTTCATCCTATTCTGTGTATGGTTGTGACTAAAAAATGTTGGTGTTTTTTTACTTAATGAATGTTTTGATGGAACCCAAAAAGGTTTCATCCTATTCTGTTATGTTTGTGCTAATGGTTTACTAATTCTGTAACAGGAAAAAAAAATATTACAGATCCATACAGGTGCTCATTACAACATTTGTGTACATAGGCACCAAAAATAAAAGCATTGATACAAACTAAAGAAAAACACATGAAGGCACTTGTTGCATCTCCATTCTGGCATTTCTTCAAACCGTTCTTCGATGGTACCCTTCAAGCAGAAAAATTAAAGAAAACGATAAGAGCAGTTCAGATGATCTTAGGCTCATTTTATAGAAGTGTAAAGGGTGATAAACCAGATTGTTTCAAATTGATGAGAGCAAGGAATATGATACTACGGACAACACCTGAACAGTTCGCTGTCATCTTTGGTCTACAAATGATGAAGAATGTAGATATACACCAAGATGTTGAGCTGAAGAAAAAGGTGAACATGTTTCAAGTTGAGTATTTTAAAGGAGCTAAGAAGATGAGGAAAACTGATATTGTCAGAGCTATGATGGAAACAGCAGCAGATGAAACCAAAGCTGAAGACTTCGTCAAGCTATTCATACTCTATCTCTTGGTTTCGATATTTGTCCCAAACAAAGGTGGGCAGAATCTGACATCAAAATACTTGTACCAAGTATTTGAGATGAATAAAGTGTGTTGGCCTGATGTTTTGCATGAAAATCTAATTGAGTCTATAATTAAAGATGAAGAAGTTGATGATGTATCAGGTTGCGTCATTTACCACTGGTAAGTTAATTTTTGTTTCTTTTGATTCATACAATGTTTGTTTTTTATTTTTCCCGAGTTTGATTACTAATTTAAATGTTGAATTATGTATTGATTTTTTACAGTATTGGTTTGCTGATATGACAAACATCACTTTGAGAGAAGATGCGAGCGAAATGTACGCAAGGTTTGCTAGATGGAACCTTGATGAAATAAGCAATCAAGTGGTGAATAATTTTGATGATCTCTCCAACAAACCAGAAATTTTCTCCAAGGTAAAAGCAACAACATTTCTTGTTTGTTTATAATTTTTAATGTATGCACCTTATTCAAGATGAGAAAGCAAAACTATGGAACCAAAAAAGGTTTCATAGTTTATTTAATACCAACTTATTAATCATAAATTTTCTTGTATTCCACAGATGAATGTGGGTTACCGTCAGGGATCCTTCATGTTAGAATATAATGAACAAGAAATACGCTTGGTCTAGCGTATAGAGGAAGAGGAAATTCAGTTTGAAGAGTACATAGATGGTGAAGGAAATGAAGAGGAAAATGAAGATGTTGGTGGTGAAACAAATGAAGAGGAAAATGCAAATGGTTGGTGAAAGAAATGAAGATATTGGTTCTGAAAGAAATGAAGAGATGGTTGGTGAAAGAAATGAAGAGACTATTGGTGATAGAAATGAAGTGAGTGTTGAAACTGGAAATGAAGATACCACATACATGGAAAAATATAAGTGGGCAAGAATTTTGATTGACAAGCTTACAAGCGTCGGTAACAATGGGCTTTCGGAAGAAGATCAATCAATTCTCGCAAAATATGATGCTGAAGATAAGTTAGAACTAGAACCAGTGAGGAAGACTTACGTGAGAAAGAAACGTAAGCGAGATGAAGCAGAAACAGTTTCATACACTGAACAAGATATGAAGGAATTGATAACCAATACTATAAAAATTATGGATGCAATGGTAGAACAAGATGATGTGAATGTTGAGGTTGAAGAAGATAAAGAACAAAAGTCTGACAATGATGAGGTGATAATTTACTATATTTTGTTTTGTTTTGTTTTGATTTGATTTGATTTGATTTGATTTACTATACTTTGTTTTTTAAAATCAATAAATATTACAGGTAATGAATATATTTGAAGAAACAGAACAACATGATGCAGTGGAACCTGAAAAGGTTTCAGCTCATGAAGAAGTTTAGGATCAACATGACGTAGTGGAATCTGAAGAGGTTTCAACTCATGTTGAAGTCCAGGAGCAGAATGATGCAGTGGAACCTGAAAAGGTTTCAGCTAATCAAGAAGCTCAGATCTAACATGATGCAGTGGAACCTAAAAAGGTTTGTAGATGCAGTGGTTGTCTGTTCAACGAAGAGAGGTTTCAGTTCATGAAGGTTTCAGC
Source organism: Papaver californicum (assembly GCA_023531435.1). Lineage (NCBI taxonomy): Eukaryota > Viridiplantae > Streptophyta > Magnoliopsida > Ranunculales > Papaveraceae > Papaver > Papaver californicum. The sequence goes on along the minus strand of JAJJMC010010614.1, from coordinate 8,848,838 downwards.
TCATGAAGAAGTCCAGGAGCAGAATGACGCAGTGGAACCTGAAAAGGTTTCAGCTAATGAAGAAGCTCAGATCCAACATGATGCAGTGGAACCTGAAAAGGTTTCAGCTCATGAAGATGTTCAGGAGCAACATGACGCAGTGGAACCTGAAAAGGTTTCAGCTCATGAAGTTCAGACTAAAGAGATTTCGGAGTTAACTCCGAACACAATTGAATATTTGGAGGTGGCTGAGAAGGTAGAATCTGAAATCAAAGCGAAGCAAGCCAAGGACAGTATAATGGAAGAAGTTTCGGAGTTAACTCCGAACACAATTGAAGATATAAAAGTGGCTGGACAAATTGAATCTTCTTTGACGAAAAGTAACTTGATGAGTGCAATAGAAGAAATTTCTGAATTGACTCCAGACACTATAGAAGATATCAGAGTCGCTGAGAGAGTAGAACTGGAAGCGAAGAAAAGTTCTTCATCAAAGCCAGAGACACATATTGAAGTGTCAACTCAAAGCCAAGGTTCAATTGATGAAATTATTCTTCAGCAAATGGAAGACGAGTATGCAACCAAGACTTCTACATCAAAGCCAAGTAGTAAAGGCATGTGCTACTACTCTGATATAAACATCACAAATGATGTAATTGATTTAGAAGACGATGTGCCTCATTTCAAGTTGGGATTGACGGAAACTGACAGTGAGAAAGAAGATGGTGAAGACATCAGTCCCGACAAAAAAATGAGTAACATAATCTCAAGGATGAGAGAAAACAAAAGGAAAATGCAAGCACCTGTCAATATGCAGGATTATACACCTGGAGATGCTAAGAATAAGAAAAGAAAAAAGACTCGGTGTGTGAGCAGAAATCAAAAGAAAAAGTTGGAGAAAAAACAAAAAGAGAAAAGGGAAGACAAGTTGAAAGCAGTGGACAACTTAAAAATTATGCAACTGCTGGATTCAAATGAAAAACAGATTGTGTGCAGATATTTTAAAATGCACAATGAAAGGTAAGTGGCATTCATACCATTAAGTTTTTTGGTTAAATAATTTAAGTGTTTTAGTTTCTTTTATTCTTCTTAAATATTAAATTTGTTTATCAACAATATAAAAACAGTGACATGGCTTGGGAGAAGGACGATATGGGCCTGTACATTACAGGAAAAAATATGAACGCCTTGATAAGAAAAGGTGACATAGAAGGAGATATGATTGAGTTCTACATGCTCAAATTGCAAAAAAAAAACATAGCAAAGAACATCAAGAAATCAGATGGCACTCCTAAGTACAAAACGGCTGTTTTCCTAAGCACATATGTCTATGTAAGTTTCATCTAACTTATCTTATACAAGTGTCTTTCTGAAAACAATGAAACCAATTTTGTTTCATCAAAATAAGGTTTCATCTGTTTCAATTACATTTTTCTGTAAAAAAGTTTCACTGATTTTCAACAATGCACTCATTTTGATTTTTTATTGAATTTCAGACAATGCACTCAATCGGTAAAAGTTGCCACACTGCGATTGAAGCTTTCATTGATAAAATGGACTACACTCCAGAATATGTCTTCGTTCCAATCATAAAAAAACTAAGTAAAAAGACATATCACTGGACATTGTTAGTCTTTGATAATGAGACTGGAGAATTCTCTTATTACAACTCAATGGCCTCCACTGAAGATGAATGCAAAAAAGTGCTGAAAGCATGAAGGAAAGAATGGTGTCAATATTCAGAAACTGTATCAAAGCTCTGCCTAGACCCATCAAGTCAAACAAAAAAATTTATTTTGAACACCCCTTTCTGCTATCAACAAGATGTGTAAAGTATTTTTAAAAGGAATTGTGATATCTTCATTTTAATCCTTTTTTGTATTTTTTAATTTAAAGATATTGTTTTGTTAATTTCAGGAATGATTGCGGACTTCATGTTTGCTACTATATGAAGAGCCTTTTTTGAAATGAAATTTTTCATCCGAAGAGCACATAAAACAAAAGGTGCAAAATATGAGGCCAAAGTTGGCATGCAAGATACTCCTTGACAAAGTTGAAGACTAATACTCCTTGACAAAGTTGCAACTTAAAGTGGAATAGAAAAGAAGACTGATGGTCAAACCTCATGGTGGTTGTCTGTTCATGAAAGAGAGGTTGAAACTTAGGTTGCAACAATGTTAATCAATTAGTTTATGATACAGTACAAATGGTTGTCCGTAAAAAAAATCTTATTCAATATTAATCAGTCTTTTGATCAATCAATACTCTTAAGGATGAAAATCTTTTTGAATGATTTGTTTCATCTTATTACAGTATGATTTATGAGAAATATTAATCAACATTTTCTGTTTCATCTTATTACAGGTGAAAAAAACTATGAAACCAAAAAGGGTTTCATTGTTTTTTTTATTTCATCTTACTACAGATGAAAAAAAACTATGAAACCGAAAAAGGTTTCATAGTTTTTTAAAATTTTATCTTATTCCAGAAGGAAACAAACTACGAAACCGAAAAAGGTTTCATAGTTTTTTTAAATTTCATCTTATTCCAGAATAAAACAAACTATGAAACCGAAAAAGGTTTCATCATTTATTTTTGTTTTCATCTTATTCCAGAAAGAAAAACACTATGAAACCGAAAAAGGTTTCATAGTCTTTTTAAATTTCATCTTACTCCAGAAGAAAACAAACTATGAAACCGAAAAAGTTTTCATCATCTTATAGATAAAAAAACATACGTTACAGGCCTGTAACTTATAAAAATCCTGTAACTCTGAAAAAACAAAAAAACATGAAAGACCTGAAGCAAAAATGAAATTTTAACTTTAAACAATATGAAGATTAAAACATATAGTAGTATAAACAAAAAATGAAAATGAAAAAGTCAATGAATTGTTGTCAAAATAAATTCACATCTGCCGCGCAGGGCATGTCCTTCGGTTATGGGTACTCAAAACATGGCAGCTACAACAAGTTCTCATCTTCTTATTAGGAACTGAACCTGTATTAGGAATTCTCTTCTTCTTCCTTGGACGACCAAGTTGTGGTAGAGCATCAGGACCAAGAACAAGAGATTTTGGAGACACAACCGTAGGCTTTTCGACTGTGGGAACAAGATTGATTGGTCTTGCATAGGATTCACGGTAGAACTTTACTGTAAAATAGAATTCAACATACTTATACGGGTCTTCTTCATTTAGCATGATACAAAGGATAGCATGGGCACAAGGAAAACCGTTGATGCGCCAGCGGTTGCAAGAACATGTTCTTCTTTCCAAATCGACTTTTTGTGTTAATGTAGAATGAACTTCAAACACATATTGCGACGACTTGGTGACAGTGTATTCACGGCCGTGCATCTTGTTGTTGTACAACTCAGTTTCAAACTCTGGACACAAAGTTTTTCGCCACTTCAATAATGTTGCACATTCCTCACGACGTACACACATTTGATTCATAAGCTTCACTTTGATCTCATCAACCATAATGGCTATAGGCTTCTCTCACTCTTCAACGATCCAACTATTGAAACTCTCAGCAATATTCGAACACAACCTACCATAACGACGACCCGGGAAATAAAAACTTGCCCATTTATCAATCGGAGCTTTACTCAGATAATCTTGTAACTTATGATTTTTGACCTGCCATAAATTCTCCCAGTTGTCTGAAAATTTTATATGTGTATTAGCATACGCACATTTTTCAAATAACCCAAGCACATAATTGTTATAAACCTTACTGGACTTCGGCAAGTATGTATTGATATTGTTCTTCATATGCCAATAACACCAACCATGAGCAGCATCAGGGAATACATCAAGGATTTGATTCACCAAACCAGTAACTCGATCACTAACAAAAGTAAGCTTTTTGCGCATAGGAGAAAGTACTTACTTAAAATTCTCCAAAAACCATTTCCAATTGGCGTCATTCTCCGTAGAAACAACAACATAAGCAAAGGGATAGATTTCTGAAAAAACAGAACAAAAAAAAATGTCTCAGCATATAAAAAAAAAAAAACCGAAAAAGGTTTCATCCGTTTAAACTACATTTTTCTGTAGAAAAAATGTCTCAGCATATAAAAAACAATGAAACCGAATAAGGTTTCATACATATCAATTACATTTTTCTGTAAAAAAAATCGGTTTCGCTGATTTTCAACTTGGTTTCATCGGTTTGTAGCATGATGTTAGGTTTCATTTGTATAGGATTAAATAACAAACCTGTTTATCAACTAAGAAACAAAATAGAATGTTTAAGAAAATTACCGTTATTCCCGGTTAGACCTGTTGCTGCCATGATATGACCAAGGTATTTGCTCTTAAATGGGCTGCATCAAGGAATAACAAAGGACGACAGTAATTGAATCCACGAATGCATGCTCCGAAACATATAAACAATCTATGAAATTTTTGAGTCCCATTTTCAATTTCCAAAACAACACGAGATCCAGGATTGGCTTCAGTCAATTTGTTGGTATACCATTTCAAGTACATAAATGATTTCTCGTTGTCTCCCCATGTAATATTCAATGCATGCCTCTTCCCTGCATATGCATAATAACACTAATGTCAAAGCCGTACTCTCTTGTAAACTGATTCATAATATCCTTTGTCTTCTTATTTGGATTCTGTTTAATCTCTTCAAGAATCAAGCTACTAATAAGTTTCTTCGAAAAATATGGTATGTTTACAACTCCACCACAACAAGTATGATTCTTATTTAACTTCTTGATAATAAAAGGACTACCTTCAGCACCATCAATAGAAACAGCATATATATGCCATTCACATTTATCTTCTTCCTTCTTAGAACAACATGCACCAATCCTCAACTTCTCATTCCTTGTCATCTTAAATGAATACCCAGATACTGCATGATATTTCAATAAATCAGAACGAATTTGTTGAACACCACCATTAAACACCTGATTGACACCCTGAAAAAGGCCAAACCAATGCGCAGACTTCAACGGTTCTTTAACTTTATTACGGACATCATAATGAACTAAATTTGTAAGTGTTGAATGCTCAAAAGCTATAATTCCTAAACTTGGTGGCTGTTCATATGGTATGATTCCTGAAATTTCTGAACTACAACTAGAGGACTCACCTCTATGCCTTACATGTAACTCAAGAGATGGAAGCTTATTAAACAAAGTAAATAAAGCAACCGATTGGAGATCAAAATCAGAATTGATAACCTTTTGATGATCACAAACTATGTGGAAAATTTCAATAGAAAGAGAAGAAAATTGACACCAACTTGAACATATACTACCCTTCAAATCACAAACAGATGCTTGTAGACCAATACGAAAATATAATGTACCATCTTTGTAAAATATAACATCGAGAACAAATTCCATAACCTACAGAAAAAAGTATGAAACCGAAATAAGTTTCACTGTATGTGAATATAAACAACAACAAACAACAAAATTTGAATTAACATCAACAAAAATAACAAAAATATGACTCCATAACCTACAGGAAAAAGTATGAAACCAAAATAAGTTTCACTGTATGTGTATATAAACAAACAACACCAACAAAAATTGAAAATTAACATCAACAACATAACAAAAATGTGATTTCATAACCTACAGACAAAAGTATGAAACCAAAATAAGTTTCACTGTATGTGTATATAAACAACAACACCAACAAAAATTAAAAATTAACATCAACAACATACAAAAATGTGATTCCAATAATCTACAGAAAAAAAGAATGAAACCAAAAACGGTTTCACGGAATATAAACAGCAACACCAACAAAAAATTGAAAATTAACATCAAAAACATAACAAAATTCTGATTCCAATTATATACAGGAAAAAGTATGAAACCGAAGACGGTTTCACTGTATGTGAGTATAAACAACAACACCAACAACAACATTTGAAAGTTGGATTTCAGTTTCAGAGGAATGATTGAACTAATACAAAAGCTTGAACAGAATGAGAATATGATCAAATAACAACTGAAAAATACAGTAAGAATCATCAAAACTGAAATACAGTAATAATCATGAAAATACACAAAAAAAATAGTTACAGTTCTTGTTCTTCACTTGAACAGAAAGGAACACAATTTTGAGTTCGGTTAATCGAAAATTTCATAATCAAATAACAACCAAAATCAAAAAATCGAAAATTAAAACTTACCTGATGAAATACAACTGAAGTTAGAAGACGGAGAAGAGAGTGATGTTCGAGAATCACTTAAACAAATACGAACTCGGTTCTTCAAATCAACAATGGATTTTAAACTGTTTGAGATGAATCCGAGAAGATAGAATTTATGTTCGTATTTTAAGCTAGAATTTATGTTCTTCAATTAAGCAGAACCAACAACGAACTCAAATCTTCACTTACACAACAAAATTTGAAACATGAACTCAAATCTTCAATTAACCAGGAACAAAAACGAACACAAATCTTCAATTAACCAGGAACAAAAAGGAACACAAATCTTCAATTAAATTTCATGAATCAGATTTAGAGAAGAAATGTTTTGTTGAAACCCTAGCCGAATTTGGAGAAGATGTGCTTCGGTTCTTCAGAAAATCATATTTGGAGCAGAATTTTTCTCTCATACGAAGATTATGTTTTAAGATTTTGTTTCCATTTAAAAGTTATAGATTATATAGGAAGCGCAATTCGGATATATAGAAAATAATTAAAATCTAAATTTAATTAGTATTATGTGAAATGGGGTTTTTATCTCATTTTTAACGAAAATGGTTTTCCTTTATAAAAGATAATATGAAATGATTTTTTACATGATAAGCTTGTTCACCTTGGTTTTTTATACCAAGTTAATTTTTTTTTTATATAAATTCTACCTATATCTATGGGACACAGGGAGTATCATGCATGCAAACTGATTTGAATATTTGTATCGAGAATGAACCTAAATAAGCTCTGTTTTTGGTTAAAAATGACTTTATTTTTCTCAAATGGGATTATCTGTGAGAAACACACAAATGTCAAAATGTACGATCTTACCCAAGATAATTGTTGTTTGGATTCACCAATTATCTTTTGTGGAACCCATTTCTCTCCAAGTGTTACGAATCCTCTATGGAAAGTATCAAGTTGAGCTTCAACGGGGGACCACTTCTTTGTGCCCCCAAAATATTAATTTGGTTTTTATCATCTTGAAGGTTTTCTCTTCCTAAATTTTATTCTCATTATTACTATATTATTCAGGTAATTCAGAAATTATTTGCAGAATAAACCGTTGATAGAAGTTTTTTTTTAGAACTTTTCGTTTTTTTTAAAGCATTTATATAGTACTTGAAAAGATACATTCATCACTTTTTTAAAATCAAAAAGCAGAACAATAAAGAAAGAAAGAAAAAAACGAAGCCTATTCCTGCATAGTGAATTATAAAAGAGTCGATAAGAGTAGATGGAAGTAAAAGTCACTTACTCTAGCTTTATAGCGCATTCTTCTTCTCTAGTTGCACCTACCAGCCCTGAGTAACATGTTAACGTTTTGACACACTAATACATGTAAATCTTTTCGATGGATATATACTAGTACATGTTAATGTTACCATGAAGGGTAAAAATCACCAATAGTCAGGGATTTAAAAGTGAAAAGAAAAAGTCATGTTTGAAGCTTTTATGGGAACTCATATTTGTTGGCAGTTCTCAACTGTATAAACGGTAGAATGAAAAGAATAGTACAGTATATGCTAATAATGGTGCGGCCTTATCAAGAGGAGTTGGTTCTATATTCATTTCATTCCACGCTTGGTACTTCATCCATTCCCTAAATAAGTGCTACCTTGTTCTTCACTTTAGAGGGGTACTTCATTTGTTCCTTCCCAAGTTTCTTCATTCTATCACAAGTCTAGATTATCTCTTAACTGTTAAAACATGGGCTATCAAGTTAAGGATATGAAGAAGAACGAAGCCACTCTTGGTATGAGAAAGAAGTCAATGACCCTTCCATTTCGTTTATAGTCTCTTAAATTTGTTATACTTCATTTTGACTTACGGGGTTGATAACTAATCGATCATTTTTGTTAACATACTTCATCTTGACCCGGTGAGAGAGAGAAAGAACCAGCCACACATCTTAAAATCCAACAATATCGCAAATCACAATGAAAATACGGTAAGCAGAGCTTTAAAACATCGAATCAGACACTAGAGTCCATCTTCAAGCCAGACAGAAATAGAATAACAAACGGAATTTTTCGAAAATCCAATCTTCATTTTATAGAAAATGTTATTACAACAGAAAAGGGTAGTTGATAGAGAGTAAAGATGACAGTTATAAGTGTGCCTCTTAGATGAGGAAAGGTGTGGTGAAATGCGAAGAAAAGATGCATATTACAACTAGTGAGTCTGATTATGTATAGAATAGTAATAAAATTTATCTCTATTAACAATTCCCCAAAGTAAGAACTCTCTCTCTCCCCGAAGATGAGTCAAGAACACAGACTTTTTTTTTCCTTTTTTTATTAATTCTTGCAGAAAAAAGTTGTGGAAGATGACTCAGAATTTCAGAGAACCAAGACTAAGTGGGAGTATTCTCTTTATAAAAGAGGCAAACATTTTCTTTACCAGTAGAAGATTAGATCTTTTATCGAACTTACTTCCTTTTTTCTGTGCCCATGGATAGGAGCTCAAAGCTGCGAAGAGCATCATCACGAACAGTTCTTCCACTTGTGATACGAGAGACAGATGTTGACTTTGTTGAATCGAGTGCAGGTTGAACTCTCTGTGTAGCACTACGACTGCTGCTTGACAGTAGCCGGCTTGAGCGACTATCAGTTGGTTCACCAGACGTTGGCCTAGTGCTTGAAATAATAGTCCTTTTAGAGGTGCTGTCATTGCGAGAGGAAGAGCGACGTCCTCTTTCTGTACCAGGAGCCTAGCCAAAAATTATGAAAGATTGATCTATTATAACACTTAGAAGTCAATTATAAATCAAAAAAAAATAAAAAATGTCGATAACATGTAAGGTACAAAAGCCCCCAACCCAAGCAACTAATAACAAATATGTATTACTTAATGGGAATTTTCATCAAGAGAGACCAACAAAAAATGTGCAACAACCAAAAGTAGTCTGGTTAAGACAATATTACTTACCACTTCCTTGGATGATGGTACACCCTCTGAATTCTTGTGCTTGCTATGATCACCATGCGAACCAGAACCTGTCGTGTTTCTTCTAACGAATACATCGACTGCACTTGATAATCTCTCCCGAATGTCTTGTCCCACTAGGGAGAGAATAATCAAAAACAAAAATCAGATTGCCGGCAAAAACAAAAATTGGAGAAAACAGAGAGTTGTAATTCGATCAAAGATAACAAAAACCACGACTAAAAAAACTATCCAGGTTATGGAGAACTCGGTCATATACTTGGCATAATCCCTTTCGCCATCTCGGATATGTAGTGAGATTAACATGGGAATTCCACTTGGAGTTGGTATCCAGTGAATTACAAATTTAAATATCAACTTGGTTTGGTAACTTTGATTGAGTTTGCCACACGAAAGAAGTCAAACCTGTAGTTTTCTCGGTTCTTTCTGCAGATGGTCCTGTGTTTGATCCTACTTTTCCGCTGGAATGCTATAATGATAACCAGGAAAATAAAAACCCTCCATGAGCGGATTATAGATATTCATGTAGCACAAACACAATTCAGAAACACTTACTCGTGATCCAGATTTAGAACCAATTTGAGGATACTTCAGTATAGTCCAGTCAAACACATAGTCAAACTGATAACCTGCAAGTTCAACAGTGTATTGTAGTATTATTGGTTAGGATATCAGCTTCGACATTGGGTTCCTAGTTCTGGCCAAATAAACTATGTTCAGAACATAAGGATCTAGCTTGAGATTTTACTTTCTCGAATGAATAGGTCTCGGAACAGCCTTTTCAGATACGAATAATCTGGCTTGTCGTCAAAACGCAACGACCGACAGTAGTGGAAGTATGATATGAACTCTGATGGGTACGATTTGCAAAGCACCTGCCCATCAATACAAAATTGTCAGCAACTTTATTTCACTAATCTACTGGACAATAGACATCCCAAGACAATGAGCTAAAGGAGCGCCAAACTTACTAGAATCTAGATATAATAACAGTACAAAGTCCAAAGTCCAAAAAGTAGTTAATATAACTATACCTCTATGGGAGTTAACATCTTCTTTTCACTAATTTTATCATACTTCTGCTTTTTCGTCCCAGCTTTCAACCCTTGCCAGGGCAGGCTGATGGTCAGCAATAAAAGAAAATGTATTTAAGCATATGAAAGCATAATAAATTCCCATAAAACTGCACCACCACCAGACGAGCAGCTAAAAACAAAGGAATAGGAACAATTTGGGCTGCTTTAAGGTTTTACCTTCCTCTTAGAAAATACATAAGCACGTAACCGAGGGACTCCAAGTCATCCCTCCTGCTTTGTTCTGCAAGGAAAGGAATCCCCAGTTAGAGTGGTACTTGTAATAAGGTTGAATAAGAAAAATTAACCAAAAAATTAACCAAAAAACACAGAGCACAAGCGACCAATTTTAGTCACTATAAAAGACATTAAATTTGCCTCACCAACTCCAAGGTGTGTGTTGACACTAGCATAACGAGCTGTACCAGTTAGATTTTTGTTTTCCCTATCATGGAGATAAAAAAAAAGAAGAAAAAATCAGTCTTTACAGCAAGATAAGTCTAGATAACAGAAGTCACTATTTAAGGAGAGAAAATGATGTACCTATATGGTATGTGCTTATGAGTTTGAAGATCTCTGTATTTTTTGGCAAGGCCATAATCAATAATGTACACCTGTGGTAGAGATCACATCAAGAAAAATAATAATATAACTTTCTTTCTTTTTGCAAAACTTATAAAGAAGTGCAAATCTTAGCATCAGAAACCTTAAGAATCTAAGTATATGAAATGCAAGTCTAGTAGCATGTCTAAGACTTGAAAAGCAGGATTAAATGGACCAGGCACACGAAACTGCTCCTACTCATCTACATCATCAAAATTGTTTGATCTCAATTACAGAGATTAAAGTCTATAGCAGAACTGGAACTATCTCAAAAATGAAAACCTTATTTATCAAATTGATAATTAGACACGAGAAAATTGTTTTTGTTTCCAAGAAAGAGGAAAGTGAAAGAGAACAAACGATGTGTAAAAATGAAGAGTTAATCACCACTATAAAATCCAGTAAGTTGTCAGCAGGGTTCACAAGAGTCAGGAGGGAAGGTATAGGATTGTAAGTCAACACGACTAAAGAAGCAAAACTGGACTGCGACCTGCAGCACAGTGGGGTAACAATCTATAACCACCATAGCTGCAACAACTGCTTATCTTTTTTGCAATGTAAATATTCAGCAAGTAACGGATTTAACCTAGACTGTAGATCATTTGACCTGAAGCTGTATCAAGTAACCCAAGTTACAGTAACTCTCAGCCGTCTTCGGGTATACAATCGATACAAAGGATCTCCAATTTATTATTTTCTTTTGTGCATATTCTATAACTAGTTGTAAAAAGAGTTATGCAACTAAGAGTACCTAATGAAAGAAAATAAATACAGTGGTATTGCAATAGACGGTAATTTATGGAGAGAGGCTACCATGTGAAGAAAGAAAAGAACTACGATCATCTGTATGCACTATATTTATACCATGTGAAGAGTATATACCTGATTTGCACGGCGACCTAACCCCATCAAAAAGTTGTCAGGCTTAATATCACGGTGCAGAAAACCTCTGGTATGCATGTACTCCACTCTGTTAATCTACAAAAAGAACACTAGATAGAATATTAGAGTGGAAACCGACATAGTGACATCAATAGTTATATATTATTTACAACATAAAGAATCACCTTGAAAGCTTATAAATCAATATTCAAACGACGGAATTAATAAGATAAATGTCTGAAACTAATAATTTTTGCAACTGCGGAAAAAAACAATGTCGGTGTACTTACCAACTGATCTGCAAGCATCAACACCGTTTTCAACGTGAATTTCCTACTGCAGTAGTTAAATAAGTCCTCCAAGCTTGGTCCAAGAAGATCAATAACCATTACATTGTACTCGCCCTGAACGCCAAACCACTTCAGGTGGGGTATTCCAGCTTCAAACAGAAATGAAAACAAGATTAGTTGGATAATGTGTTTCATCAATCCATTTGATCAGCTCGCCATTCCCCAGGCTCACGACATTAAAGCAATTTCACGTATTAACCTTGCACTTTTCGTTTGAGTGTACAATAACAAAAACACGTCCAATGAATTATAAAATACTAATGGGAAAGAAATTGTACTCACTTCCTCCTTGGAGAAGCATATACAATTTTGACTCGTAATGGAGCTGAGGGTGTCTGGTCTTTGCAGATTCCTGATGAGAATAAAACCAGGTGTAACTTCAGTTCACAGACCATAAATGTAGTGCAAACCAACGACAAGCATTCATTAACACATGGGAAAACCAAATGCAGTTAAGAGTTAGCATCATCATCAGCTAAAATAACACATTATCAGGAACTAAGATGTAAATTCCCCATTTATCTTCCATACTTTGAATAATAAAAACATGACTGCAGAAAAGACACAACTTCAACCCTAACAATCTATAAATATCATGAGTGCCAAGATTGTTCTGGAGCAAGATTCATTGACCCTAACTCCTAAATAACTAGTTCTAACATGCTTCATAGGGAACATTTCTCTCGGAGAGGTCGGTAAACAAAGAACAACAAGGATACACAAAATGCATGTATATGCAAAATACAAACTCCATACTTTTGCACATATCACACAGAAACTAAATGAACATGCGAAGGAATATTTCATATTCTTCAGGTTTGAAGCTTTAGATTCAAATCACTTTTATCAGCATATTCGCAATTTGAACAAATTTGTTCATAAAAATTAAAAAAAAAGTAATTCTATACCAGCTTGATTGCCACCTCTTCACCACTCTGTATATTAGTACCTGAATCAAACCAAATCACCAAAAAACGAAATGAAGCAAATTACCGTGAACAAATTTGAAAAAGCATAGGTGAAAAAAAATAAAAAAATATTTACCTAAATATAATTCACCGAAAGATCCACTTCCGATCTTTCGCCCAAGCTTAAACTTTCCACCGATTGCATTCTCCATTGCTTATGAATTTAGCAAATAATCTTTTTGGAAAAAGAATTGTACTACAATCTCAACCTTCTTCGTTACAGACTTACAACCGACTCTTTATGGAATCCAAACTTTGTACCTTTTCAATTAATCCCTAAAATCCTCAATCTTTAATAATCAATCAAGATATCCTCACTCAGACATGGAAACAATCAATAAACCGCAAGCTCTCCTCTTCACCAAATCAAGCCCTAAGGCCCCTAACCTAACCAATCCTCGATCTACCATCTACTTTAATCAAAAGCATTCATCTACATTACATTCAAGCACAAACTCCTAAACGAAAATTTTAATTTTCTCCTGACGTCAACCGACATTTTCTCACCATATCAAAACAATTAAGCAAAATTTACTGAAAATAAAATATTAGAAGATAATCAAAAGACTTCAAATGAGAATCTGAAAAAAAAAGAAAAGAATTTACAAAATCAGATAAAAAAATGTACAGACAAAATATCTGAACGCTGAAGATTATGTTTGGACTTGAACGAAACCCTAAAAAATATTACAACAACCGATTGAAAGAAAATCGAAGAGGTTTCACGAAACAAGAGAGAATGAGAAGAGAAGAGATGATAGGGGGAACGAACGAATGAGAGAGCGAAAGCTGTTTATGATTTTTTATGATTATATATTATTAATATATATTTTGTATATTTATTAAATTTGATTGCTGGTCTGACAGTTTAAAAATTGAATGTACTGTGTCTGTGATTAGCTTTGTATCCACGTGTTGTATAATTATAGGTTATTTAAATTGGACGTGCTATTTAGATTGTGACTGTGCAGGAAATAGAACTGTTATGTCAGTGTTTAGATCATCGTGGTACCAACGTTTTAATAACAGATTGTACCAACTTTTGTTTTCGTTTTAACAAGTTGTCCGTCCTATTCTGTTGCTCTACTTTCTACAGTAAATTACACGTTTTATCCGTGAATTGTGTATTAAGTTAATTGAACAAATTAGTTCCATTTGTTTGGTTTCGGTTTTTTTTTTCTTTTTTCTTTTCTGAAAATATTTGAAGGGAGCAGGTCCAAAAAAAATGTTTGAAGGGAGCAGGTCCATTGACTGAGTGTTTTAATTTTTCACTTAATTTTCTTCGTCATCAGTGGAACTGTAAAATAATCATCGTACATGTGGTATAATTAAGAGAGAAGCGCATCAAGCATCAAAGAGTCTAAAAGTACCAAATTAGAATATGTATATTCCACTCGATCCCCATGAGGATCCAAACGAAGGGATCATATAATGCCACAGATCAGTCGATATGATAGGGCAGAGATAGAGTTGTTGTATGTGTGCTCAAGACAGTCCACTCAGCGCTTAAGGCCAATTAATGCTCCCAACTAGCACCTAGGGGCACTGAACGAATAGTTAACCGGTCAGGCGGCACCAAAGCAAGGCGGAGATCCAGATTAAATAACACGCGTTATGGAATTTTGACGAAAGCGAGAGCGAAGTAGGAACCACATCGAAAACTCTATAAACAAAGGGTTGGAAATCTGGGGGAGGGGTTAGACAGTTTCACCAGGAGAGAGAGTTAGGGAGATGGAGAACTTGTACCACTGAGAGCATCCTTTCGCCCGAACTTGTATCACTGAAAACACCCTATCATCCACAGAGAGAACTTTAATCCCACTATAGCTTCATTGATCAATAGTGAAGATTCAAACTCATTACCCCATGGATGTAGGCTTCAGATGAACCACGAAAAACATTCGTGTCAATTATTTTATTTTATTTTATTTTATTAATTTCATGCATCTATTTTCTATTATGTTAATCCGCTCATGATAACATTAAGTACTAGGATTATACTTATGCAAACCACGAACACCAACTAGATCCACCAGTTGAATTTTTAGTGGTTATAGTTTGACGCTAGAAACATGACCATTTATAGGTAAAAGATTTATTTTTCCTGCAAAAAAAATAAAAAAATGAAATAACGTATTTACTTTTCTTGTACATTGAGTTTTTCTTTTTAAGTAGATTAATAAAGATGTCAAATCTAAGAGCATAAGAGACATGAAGTATCACTTTTTAGTGATCATGGGAAGTCTCTGCATAGGCTGCCTGTATCACATAATCATACCAGGAAATAGGTTTATCTCGATCATATTTCTCGCCTATGTACGGGCGTCGAGAGTTAGTCGTCATTTTTTAAAGACCGAAATATCAAATCTATGATCCTGAGGACAAGAATAACTACTTTCTAGTATTTGCTTCTTGACTCATGGTAGACTGTTTATGCGTGCGAAAAGTCACACACAGACGACATAACACTCATCACAATTCTTTTCTGGAACCAATCTCCCAACCAGATCTGAATAACTTGTTGAAGTTGTTCATTGACTTACTAGGGAGCACAAAACTATAACTTCGATTCAGACATTTCATAAAATCTTTATAAAATAATGGTTTATAATTTTTTTACCAGGTTATTCTAAACTTTATTTCATTCTTTTAATATACTCGTGATAGCATGAGAGTCCCCTTTTGGCTTTTTTTCTTGTCTTGCAGGAAAACACGATCGTGATGGGAAAGTCAAAAGATGCCATACCAAAGATATCGAAATACAGCACATGTGCAGTTCAAGAGACCAAACGAAAAGGACGAATCATCTCCTCGACGACCGACAAAACTCGATCATGCAAGATATTTGGATGAACTTGAGGAATCAATCAAACGACCCATCCCCACCCGGGATCCAGACTATAGCGGGAGAGACGATACCAGGAAACACAACCCAAGTTGATGTCAGGGAAGCATCAGATGCATCCATCAGGGAAGCGTATGACGCAACTGTTAGAGAAATAGAAGTTGCAATCCTCAGAGAAACAGAGGCCGCTGCTATCATAGAAGAGGAGGCCATAAAGTTCGCAGAGGAAGCAAACATTTAAAGTTTTACCCAAAATCTAGAAAACCTGAACAAATCCGATGAGACCATCCAGATGGCAGCGCAACTTGTGACTGCACTACAAGGCATGAAACAATATGAAGATGCAATGTATTACCTTACATGGGAAAACTTTGAAATAACTGTTAAAAAACGGGCAATTGATGACTTCGGAAGGATTGATGATGTGATTGTAGATGATGGTAAGAATGGGTTTGTTTCAGAACTTGTGAAGATTTGATTTTTAGACTCAAATTCTAATAATTAAACTAGAAAACTCAAAACAAAGTTGGTATCAAGATTATAAAAAAAAACATTGAGACTCAAGATTCCACCATTAACCAATTAAAGTGATTCAATCTAATCAATATTCGTGCAATTCTTTACGTTTAAAGTGATTTTAATATGTTGCAAAAGTAGATTTTCACAGTAATAATTATAAATCGAAAGTATAGAACATCAACAACCCTAGGCTAAGCATGCTCAATCAAAAGAAATCACAACTTCTTAATAAAAATCCTTAAATCAATTTTCAATGAAAGCAAATAACCATAAAAGAAATTACAAAAATTAATTAAAATAGAAATATACTACTTTTTTTGGAACAATGACTTCTTCTGTCGCCTCAGCAAAAGGGGTTCAGCTCCTCATATTAATCACTCGCTCAAAAAATAATGATTTATATCTCAAAGTGTTTACAAATGATGAAAATAGTGAAAATAATGAAAACTGGAAATTCGCAACGTTTGTAGGCGTTGTGAACTCGCTATTACAGAAGGAAAAGTGTTTCACTAAAGATAAATATTACAAATCTAAGATATTCGTTGCAAATGGGATGAAGAAATCTGACAAGTGGTTGAAGGAACCGTTGTCTATTCTCTGTTCTTGAGCAGGAACAACAACAAATTTTTCTGGATTTTTTTCTTGTGTTTCTGGCCTCTTCCAACCCCCCTTTGATGCTTCTCCAACCTCTCTATTTATACCACTCCTCTCAAATCTCATCCTTCATTCAGAAAATCTCTCAAATCTCTTCCTTTATTGAGAATAAATTCTCTATCAAAAAATCTTCCTCACTGTTTGATGAAAATCTTGACGATTCTGTTATTCTAGGATGTTGCTCGAGTTATCAAGAGATATTAACAAATATAAAACATAATCGTGTTAGAATAGGAAAGAGGATATCGAGTTTCCAGTTTTATTCTTTTCTCTCTGTTTTGACGTGAACGAGAATTTGCTGAGATTTGTTGATCTTTAACGTGCCCCAACTTGTTTAACTTCCTTTTATTAAGGTAACAAGATTATTTTCTCATTAATTCTCGCTAAAATCTCCAAATATTATTCTTTCCAGAATCTCAGGTTATTACAACCGAGAAAGATGAGTTGCCGCCATTTTTCAAATTCAAATGAAAGGTAGTGACTGCTTTTATCAATACTGGGTGCTTTTATCAATTATGGGTTCCTTTAACACTTTTTACACCAAAGTTTATTTTTCAAAAAATACCTATATACAATAAAATGACAATATTAGTACACAATCGAGCACTATCAATAAATAGAATTGAGACAAAACAGACACAAATATGTGTCTATCAAATACCCCCAAACTTATTATTTGCTAATCCTCGAGCAAATCTAGTCTAAAAACCCTAACTCACTTTCCCAGGCATCGCGGTTGCACTTAGTGTGTGCAACAAGCCTTTAAACCCCTAGGTGTCCCTAGTGGACGAGTTTTTGTCTCGTGGGGGTTTACAAGAGGTGTACCCACAAAAACTTTACTCCAAACTCTAGCTTCTTATGAACGATTGAGGGTAGACACTAAACAAGCTATTTAGTTGGCATACTAAATTTTTCGCCTATAAGAATCATTACCCTTTATGGGTCCAATTGTTGTACATGACTTTGCACTCAGCGTACCAAAATTCATATACAAATGCAAAACTCTACTCAAATAATCATCAAACGTTTCAGAACTGAATGGAAATTATCAACATTCACATTGCTCGGAATCAATCAAATTCAAACACATGGATATATTAGAAGATGGATAGAGAATGAATGAATGGTGCACATGTTGACTAAGGTGAACGGAGTTTCCCATATCTATCTGAAGGTCACTGCCAGGATGAATCATAATGGATTGAGATACGCTCCCACCGGTCTTAATCCTTATACTAATATCGACTCAGCTGGTATATACAAGGGCCCTAGCGGTCGATTTATTGAAAATAAAACAATTATCTTTATATTATTAAATATACTGACAACATGATTGGATCAATTTGAATCCAAGCACATGCTCCCTATCAGCATCTTACTTGATAGTTCTCATGGATACTGCGTCCCACGCTTGCTTGGGCGACGGAGAGAGGGAGAACACACATATATCGCTATCAAAATGTCAATACCCGATTATTTTTTTTGAATAATGGTCTAAATAATACAATAATGGGGCTTGATCTCAAACACTCGACTTCATCCTGGTGGTGTTAAAAATTCGATAATGGTGCCCCACCAAATCACTTAGAGAAACACAAAAAATTGCAAAAATAAAAACAGAATGTGATATGGTCGAGATAGAATCTGAGACGCTTGTTCAATGACTATCATGTTATTTCTAACACCTGAGTGCATCCTTCTATGAATATACCATTTAGCTGGCCATATCAA
The DNA here is from genome assembly GCA_023531435.1 of Papaver californicum. NCBI lineage: Eukaryota > Viridiplantae > Streptophyta > Magnoliopsida > Ranunculales > Papaveraceae > Papaver > Papaver californicum. The sequence goes on along the minus strand of JAJJMC010010614.1, from coordinate 8,830,106 downwards.
TTCCTATAGATAAGAGCTATGTTTCCATCTATTTAGAATGGTTAGTGTCATCCTGAATTGTTCACAAGTTTCTAAAGTTTGGAGTTTTATTATTTCAACTAAAAGTTTCTCCCTTATCCCCAAACTTAAACCTAAGATTGTCCTCAATGTTTTAAATTAAAGTGCAATACAACAAATATAGGTAACTAGAGGAAAGAGGTAAGCCAGAAAGATAGTACCTGGGTGAAGCGTAACAATCCTTCTTTGGAGAATAAGACAGAAAAATAAAAACAAAAACCTACAAAAACTTACTAATATAAAAGAACATCCTTGATGGTCAATCAAGGTAAGCAAGGTCCTCCAGAAGGACCTCCTCAATATCACCTGCAGGAAAAGGCTCTAAAAAGGGTTTCAATTTCTGACTGTTAACCTTTGAAGAACTATTACCGTCAAGTGTCTCATTCTCAATAGCACCATAAGAAACCCAACCCGTTAGAAGGGAAAATTTTCCGGTCTGCTATAGTTGGTATCAGAGATCATGTTCTGATTTATCGGGACTGTGTTTGGTGTTCTCGTTTGCTTTAATAGTCGACTTTGTGTTTGAACTCACCTCTTTAGCTAGCTAAATTCTCTTGACCTTCTATGAAATCGTTTTTGAATATGTTTCTGGTTTTGAAGGACGTTTTCCTTTTCATTCATACTAGCATACCCCATTTATGTTTTAACAATAGTTAAATTTTTGAAATATGTTGTAGTTAAAGAATTTCCTGGAATTTTTTTGCTAAGAGTTTGAATTGTTGCTTAAAAGAGTCTCGTCGGATTTTGGGATTGGGGTAACTAAACTAGATACCGTAATATACATATCATCTAGCGTGTTAGTAATGTACATTACTAACTATCGTGAATCTAACGTCTTATTTGTTTTGAAGATGTCGAGGCGTTCGAAAGTTGTAACCTCAAGCTTCGTATGTAAGAAAAGAGATCAAAGCCGGAAGATCAAAAACAACTCATCTCCAAATCGGAAGCGTCCTCGCGTATACGTTCCTCCAAATAGACAAATCTCTAGCGGCAAACCGAAAAAAAAAAGTTTATATCGATGTAGAGGAAATCATCATGTCAAGGACTGTCCCGTTCCAGCAAAGGATGCACCACCGCAGCCCTATCATCCTCGTAGCAACACTCCCTTTTTCTAGCCTGGAGCAACACCCACATCTATACTTTCTTATCGTGTGGCACCGAAAGAAATGGAAGAATTGCGCAAACAATAGGCTGATGCTAAAACAACTTTTCGCACATCGCAGTTATACCAGAAGTCATAACGAAGGTAATTAAAAGAGCAAGCCGAACATCAACAACCAGCCGGACCAGTGCAACCGTTGCAGATAGCTTAAGGGAAGTGGGATTCATCGCAATGGACTTCGTGAGGTGTTTGCCAAGGACACAGCAGGGCAAGGACGGTGTGTATGTAATTATCGATCGTTTTACTAAATCAGCGTATTTTTTTCCCGTTAGACACACAAATATGGTTTCTTCTCTATGCGATTTGTACATCAGAGAAATTATCAGACTCCATGGAAAACTCTAGAATGTTCAAGCATGTGTGCCACATGTAGGGCATGAGCAGCAAGGCATAATGGTTTTTTAGCCCGTTCTCCTAAAACTCGTGTGAATCATTTACCTCACTTGATTCCATCACATCTCGTTCTTTCTCTCCAAAACTAAAAAGAAACTTTTGTTTCTCTTCTCTTCTTCCACCTAAAATCCGTCGCGAGCAAATGGAGGAATTGGAGCCTTTAAAACCCAATCAGAGCTCAACCCAACATCTTCTTCTGGTTGAATTTTTCTTCGGTAAAGGTATGGGATTTCTTGCTCGTGGTTTTAGTTTCTTCCTCCGTCAAATATTGTTTTAATTCTTATGACTTAATCTTGTTGATGAGTAATTTCAATTGGGTTTCCTTTTATTTGAAACAATATACATTTGGTAATGGTTTCCTGCATGTCCTTGATTTCAGTTTAAAGTAATTTGCCCAAATTTGTATTTTTACTCCCTGATTGCTTCAACCTGTATATGTGGTTTGATATTATTTCAGTCTGTTACTTTGAGTATTTAGTATTCATCCTCTTCTCTTTATTTATCATTTTTCCTTGGAACAATCTTGTGAACGGCTAATGTTCTCGTTTGAAAACTGAAAATGAAATTCCAGAAAAAGGTGCTTTCTGTCCTGGTTTGAAGACATATTTTGAGCCATATTTAAACCTTATTGTTTTTGCTTTTCATTTTTATGTTAAAGAGGGCTTGCTCTAGTTTCACACAAGAGCAAATATTCTGAATTCCGTTGTGTAATGAATATCCTACGAATTTTTGATTGAACATTGTTGAAACTGCAAGTTTATGAAAACGTGACTCCTACTCTCTTTTTTGATGAGTGTTTTGAACATAGCTATAAACCTTACTGTATTTTCTTATTATTTTTATGTGTTATCTTATCCTTTCTAGTTTCTAATGAGCTAAGAGTCACTCATTTTCATTGTGTAACGAAGCCTACACAAATTTCCAAAGACAGACTATTCAAACTGAAATTTCAGAAATATTCGGCTCCTGTTTTATACTTTACTCCTCTAGTTCTTTTCTCTTTAAACGAACCCATATTGATTAAACCCCTGTATTGAACCCTGTAACAAACCTGTAATGCTTCTTCATGTTTTAAAACCAACCTGTATTGCCTGTCAACATGCTTCATTTTGTGCTTTTAAAACCAACCTGTATTGCTTGTCAACCTGTTTTGAACCTGCAGCTTAAACCAAAATGAGTACCTTACTAGAAATTGATCTTCCGTGGTCTTCTTGCCGGATTTCAAATCTATGTTTCTATTTAGTGTAGTGTTTGATTTAAGCCCCTATATGAAACCTGTATTAAAACTTTGTGTTGAATTTGGAAAACCTCATATTAACTTGTCTGCATGTTTTTAAACCAACCCCTTGTTTTCCAATTTGTATTGAAATCTTCTTCTTACAGAACCTACTATTTTGCTTTATATCACCAATTTGAGCATTTACAATCCATGTCTGTGCCACTTAGTAGAATAAATATACCACCTCATAACCCATTGCTTTACTGATTTCCTCATGATTAAAAGAAGTGCCTATTTCTCCATTTGCATTATCAATTTGATTTTGAAGCAGACTTTTGGTAAGTCGCAGCATCGCTACCCTTTCACTTTTGAGGATTTGATGTAGTTTTAGAAAGCATTCTTTACTTCTCGTGATTGCTACCGTTTAGAACTTCAGATCTCTACTTTAGGAATGTCAGGCCTTAATTGGCATCCCACCACCTCGGTGGATACCCGGAAGATCGTTCAGAACGATGAATGGCACCCGACTACCCTGACGGTGGCTACGGCCATAGAGATAGTAGAGTAACTTTATTTGCGCCTCTTATTTCTCTAGCTTGAAATGTATTTGCGTAAGGTTTCCCTTCTCTACTTAATCGTTATTGATGTTCTACGTTTACCCGTCTTTATTAATATGCCGACATTACTATTTTTCTGTTGTAACCTCTACTAGGCTTTCGCTCACCCCATTTGATTTTGTTTTCCCACAGAGTACGAGGCGAAGTTGAGGCAGTAAGCTTGGGAAGAGCTTGCGGTGTGAAGCGTTTGAGGAAAAGTTGGTATTTTGCTTGTGTCTATAATATGTATATCACGGGGATGGATCTGGGGTAGTCTTATTTTGCTTATAAACCATGTTTTTTATATTTTTCTGTTTGAAAATCATTTGCATTTCTATATTTTTCAACTATCATAAGAGTTACATGGATGTCGATTTAATACTTGATTACTATGTGTGTGCTTTGACTCTTTGGTCTATATCAGGTGTTAAGGTAATGTTTATGAAAAGGTTTTGGTATAATAATGAATTGAGTAGTTTAACTTTTATTACAAAACGTTTCCAGGACTTGGGTCTAACAGAAAAACCAAAATCAGTTGTACAACATCTTGTTAAGGTTTTCATTTTATTTTATCCCTTCAATTGATTTAGAAATGTACACTTATATATTTTTACCTTTTGAGTGGCGTACCGGCGGTTTTGCCTTGCTAATTGGGTTGAAACCCAACCCGTAAGAAGGGAAATTTTTCCGGTCTGCTACACTTTCTATACAGACCTGTCATTGTTGGCAAGTTATTGTAACATCTTTTGAATAAAACTATTATCGAAAACTAAAATTTTTGTACTAAGATAACATTTTCTTCATGAACCCGTCATAGCAGGTACAATTTTCTATATATAACTGTCATCGTAAATCCTATTATGTGACACATTATTTGTTTGTTAAAATATCGTCACACACCCTGCTGTAGTGAGTTCATGTTACAGTTGTTAGTGATATAGTAAGCGAGACAAGTAATACCAAAATGAATAATTATATTTATTAAATAGTTGGTTACTTCTGGAATTCAAGGTTCAACAGAATGATACAACGAAAGCTAAAAATAAAGAAATTAGTTACATCTTTCTTTTCATTACAGTGGAAAAGAATTTATGAATCTCAATGCTCTAAAGTAATTTCCAATGCCTCTTGTGTAAATGTCTTTTTCTAGTCATTCTTAGAGGAAGTTTTGTAGTCACAACCATCATTGTAAACTCCTAAAGCAAAACACTCTTGATACCTGCAAAGTACCCAATTAAATAATAAGAGACGCCAAAAAAGTTGTATCCACAATCCAAAACATGCCACGACAAGAAAATGAACCCAAACAATGTTCATCCTAATCCATTTCGATTTTGAGAACTCGTAGTTATAGAAATGGGAGGAAAAAGCTTTGATGATGAATAATGGATCCAATGGATTCAACTAATCAAATTGCAAGAGAGAAGAAAAAAAAATCACACACGCAAGATAAAAAATTATTGGCAAAATCATCACTGTCAGGGTTACTTGATTATTCCACACCTAAATAAGTATTTGACAATCATGGAACAAATGAAAACGGAATAAGAGACAACGAATATTATTCTTACTTTAAGCACCACGACTGTTTTCGTTTGCATTGTTTTTGCTAATACAGAATACCATATCTTACTTTAGCATTAGGAGAATCTGTTTGTCTGCCAAAGAAAGCATCTAACGTTGTTATTAACTGAATAATTTAAAAAGACTGTAGGAGGTTCGTCGAATGCAGAGTCCTTTTGTCTGAATGTGATGCTACACAACTTTATATTTTTGCAAAGAAGGTATACACCATACCCGATTATCATGCGCTGAATGTGAAATAAAAAAGTTAAGGGAGAAGGATAACATCATGTGTCAAACATTCCGAAACCTTAACATTTTTACCTATATCTTTTTCCTCAACTTCTCAAGATACCGAGGAGAAGACAAAAACTGCATATCCAGAAAATCACAAAAACATATCAAACTATTTAACCACAAGGTAGATATGGAATTGGCTCAATACATATAGATAAATTCAATTGTATTGCAGATCTGAGGTAACACCCATGGCGTGCAAGTGGGATCAAACAAGTGGAAAGATGAGTATCTAAGAATGCAACGGAGGGGGCTGTTAGCAAAGGGTTTTCAGAATGCTGTCATACTAGGAGAGCACTCTGCAAATAACGTGACAGGGCCAAGAAATTCTCCAGGAATTGAAAGACAGTTTATCCAAACAGGTTAAGAGTATTGGTGTTCTTAGTTTAAGACTTTAAGTAGTTGGTCTGTTGTAGATACTAATTAAAAATGGTTGGGCAGTGCAAAACATTCACTCAGATACATAATTATTAGTGGTACTTAATCTAGGAAGAAAATTAGTAGTTAACTAATCATAGAGAGTGTTGTAGTGTATATCCTTACCCACTCCCAGCCCACGGTGTTCACCACAATGGTTGTAGTAGTGTGTAACTCCTTAACACCTCCTGGATGAGTTTTTCTTTTGCTATTTCTCTGAAATGCATATCACGCTGCAAAGATGTCGAAATGGATATGAGTTAAGCATGATTCTGTTTTATCTATGAGCACAATTAGTAACATGTTGCAGTATCACGTGAAAGTGCTAATATAATTGATTGTAAAGTTTGGGTCAAAAATCAACTAGTTCTTTTTGTGCATATTATCCAACGAGTTCTTTAATTGACGTTGAATCTTGAGGTGGCACAGATCATACCACCCATAAGTACAAACACTATTATGATCATTCAAAATTGTAACTCATCTACAAATTATAATTGATCAAAAAACTTAGGTGTGACACCATATACACCGAATCTTAGATATACTTTATATTCTCACCATGGCAATACAAATATTCAAGCATGATTCTATTTATATATAATTACAATTAGTAACACAATCCATATAAATTAAAGGCGATTAACAAAAAATTCTGCTATACATAATCCAATAATTTCTGTAATCGCCTATCTGCCCCTAACAACATAAACATGCAAATACAAAAATTGAAAATTTTAATTATAAATCATGAAAGAGTACTTACACAGGACCAAAGTGTAACAAACCTCAAATTTTACATGAGTGTGATGGAAATTTGTATACTAATAGACCTTTAGAAATTTCATTGTAAAAGAATAGACGTCAATAAGGTTTTATTATTAGATTAAAGTTAACAATAAAAGTAATAACTAAATAAATACACAATTTATTGGTGAGACTTCTGCACCCCATTCCATCACTACTACATGTTTGAGAAATCTAAAAAAAATGAGATGCCTGAAAGGAAGAATCAAATGTCCACTCTACGCTAAACCAACATGAAAACCACCGAAAAGTTGCAGGATCAGTCACGTTCTTTCTCAAGGCAATAATTTTACCTCCAAGTTTGTGGACCCCTCATAGATAAAATCAATATTCACAAACCCATCACAATTACAAGCTAATCAACTACTCAAGTGAGTATTAAGCTAGTTAAAATATGACAGACCAATATTTCCATACACAGTTAAATATGATTCTCACAAAATTCCCTGACGACGTCCACTCAGTGACTTACACTAGACATGCTTAAGTTTAGTACTTAATTATAAATGCAATCTGATAAGCATCAGCTACTTAAAACGAAAAATATGTGTTTCTATTATTTGGTTGAAGGAACTGTGAGCTCTTTTATCGTAAAAACAAGCATCGAATATACATAATCATGGAGCAATATGGTGATAGCATGAAAAAGATGAACAAAAAATCTCTAGCACATTAGGAAAAATCATCACAATTTCGCTTACAACACTTCTCCGATAGTTACGTTAGTACTTACCAAAAACACATATGTACAATACCTAACCAACACTATTACGAAGAGAACCATAATATTCCATTACTTTTAACCATCACGTCTCATTCATCATCCAGTCATGTATATATAATTATAGACAACCTAGCTAATTACTGGTGAATAATCCAATAAGAAACTATAACAACAACAAAAATAAACCACCAAAGTACCTAGATTTAGTTACACTAGTAACCATGCTGATCACTATGTCATACATCAATAAAAAGACTACTTAATGGTCACCTCATCAAAGAACCAATAATAAACCATAAAAGTTTGATCTAATCACAAAAGCAAATCAGAAAAAACAAATTCAATGCACAACCGTGATTTCACAATATATTCATTGCCATTTCTACATACCCAAGACAAATAGACCGAATAAACTTGCCTCGACCTTCCGGAATCCAATCGTCTCCACTTATGTAAAATTGCTTTCACTGTTTATACCCTATGGAATATAAAACAAGAGAATTCTCTTATAAAAATCGGAACTTGATATGCCATTAAGAACGAAACAAGTTAGATTAACACTTACCACCATTGATCATTAATTGATAATTCTCCTCACCCAAACTTAATGGTCTGATATACTACTGAGGCCACTTTGTTTTGTTTTCTTTTCTTAGGTATTTTCACTCTCTCGCACGATCAAGGACTAATAGGAAAAAGTCAAAAACCTAATTTATTTATTTATTTTCTTACTAATAACCTAATAACATAGGATGAAACTAATTATAACACCAAATTTCACTAATATAACCGCTAAGTACTTCTTCAAAAACTTTGGATACTAATGCGATGTTGGCTACACGTCCTTATACATTGTAGCATGTAGCGCAACAATATTTACTCCTTAGTTCTTCAATTTTGGTTGGATCTACTGCTGGTGTAATTCTTAGATCTTTCCTTCCTACCTCTGCTTCTATAATCGTCATTCTCAATCACTAACTTCTATAATAAATAATCATATTTGAACTAATTTATGAAAAAATTATAAGAACCCCATGAAAGTAAACTCAAAACTTACTTGAATTTCAACAACTTTAGATTGATTATCATCAGGAGAAGGATCTGCGTATGATGAAACGTCACCATTTTCAGTGATTTGTGGTGATAAAGAAGGTGAAGAAGTAAAAAAATTAAATTATTATAGAAGATGAAATTACAGCTTCCGTGACTCACTGATTGAGATCTAGGGTTACTATTTTCTCCGTCAGTAAAAGAAATGAAAAAGAAAAGTAGAAAATAGAAAACAAGAGTCAATGGTGATGATGGAGAAATGGTTTTAGTTTTCTTCTTTCTCTTTCACGGGTTTTCCCTATTAAGATTTCACGAAAATCTACATCTTTAATGTCTGGTGCCAGTGGATACGTTGGTTTCTTATTTTGGGCGAAAATAGTTGGACTAAAATAAGATTTCGTTTTAAGTTTACAAAGTGGCAAGAACGTGGAAAGAGGAAAAAAGTTAGACCTTTGACCAGGGATCATACACCATTCATTATTTTCTCGAAATCTAAGTAAAACCAATTTTATCTAATTTTATATAGGACTTGTTTTTAGTAGCGGTGTTTACTACAACTGTTGTTATAAGCTTCAAATTAGATAAGAGTTTCATATAAAACTGCTGCAGTATCTTAAAAATAGCAACAATTTATAACTGTTATCATATGTCGCAGATATTGTAACATTTTTGGACAATAATTGTCATCCTATGTTTATTCAGTAACAGTTGTAAAACTGTTAGGGTTGTTCACCATTATTGGTGATAGTTTTTGTAAGAAACTGTTACCTCTACCTTACTATCAATTCTTTGGTGACAGTTCATTTGTTACCTGTCACAGTTTTAAATCTTGAACTGTCACCAAAGCCCAATTTTGTACTAGTGTTCCTAACTTCTGACAACGCTCACAAGTAACACAATAACGGTTGATGTCTTTAAACAACATAGGGTCAGTAGAATCCACACTGTAATATCTTAGCATCGGTTTTCTTAGTACTAAAATGATCCCCACAAGCATGATCATGACAAAAGGAAATAATACTGGACTGGTCACTCTCAGGAATACATCTCCTAATAATCTGGTCTGGAAAATACTTAAAAAAATAAGGATCATCCCAAAAGAAATGCTTCACCTCGGCTAAAAACCTAAAACGATCTTTTTACCCCAATATTGGGGCACTCGACCAGTGAAAAGATAATTCACTATATTCGCATACCAAGGTAATCGGGAAACAAGGAAAAGTTGTTAATCAGGAAAACTATCCCTCACATGAGGGAATCATCAAGGGAATCAAAAACAAGCCTAGACAAGTGGTCTTCTACTACATTTTCTGCACCCTTTTTGTCTCTAATTTCTAGAGAAAATTCTTGTAACAAAAGGATCCATCTAATCAATCTAGGTTTAGTATCCTTCTTGGACAAAAGACACTTCAAAACAGCATGATCAGTAAAGACTATGGCCTTAGAACCTAAGAGAAATGGTCTAAACTTGTCTAAGGCAAAAACAATGGCTAACAATTCCTTCTTTGTGGTCATGTAGTTCAGTTGGGCATCATTCAGAGTTTTGCTAGCATAGTAAATCACATGAAGTAATTTGTTTTCTCGTTGTCCTAGCATAACACCAACAGCATAATCTGAAGCATCACACATGATCTCAAAGGGTAGGTTCCAGTTAGGTGCCTGGACTATGTGGGTGGTAGTGAGTAAAGTCTTAAGCTTCTCGAAAGCCTCTAAACAAGCGTCATCAAAGAAAAACTTAACATCTTTGGCAAGCAAATTACAGAGAGGTCTAGAATCTTTAATGAATCGACGATAAAAATCTGCATGCCCTAAGAATGACCTAATATCTCTTACGGTTTTAAGAACCTGTAAATTCTTAATAAGGTCAACTTTGGCTTTGTCTACCTCTATACCCTTAGAAGATACGATATTCCCTAAAACAATTCCTGATCGAACCATGAAATGATATTTCTCCAACTAAGCACTAATTTTTTTTCCTTACATCTAGTCAACAATGATGTCAAATGATGCAAGCACTTATCAAAAGATGAACCAAACGCTGAAAAATCATCCATAAATACCTCTAAAAACCATTCTACCATGTCAGAAAATATGTTCATCATGCATCACTGAAAACTAGCTGGCACATTACACAACCCGAAAGGCATGCATCTATACGCAAAGGTACCAAAGGGATAGGTAAAAGTAAGGGGAAAGTGGTCCTCTGCAATAATATCATGTGTGGCGCATTACACAACCCGAAATCAGGTATCATTGGTCTTCTGGGGCAATAACAATCTGATTATAACCAGAGTACACATCTAACAAGCAATAATGACTATGTCCAGATAATCGCTCTAGCATTTGGTCGATGAAAGGAAGGGGAAAGTGGTCCTTCCTTGTGACATTGTTCAATTTTCTATATTCAATACAAACACGCCACCCCGTGGTCACTCGGGTTAGGATTAACTCATTGTTTCCATTCTAGACTATAATGATACCTGATTTCTTGGAAAAAACCTGAACGAGGCTGACCCACTTACTGTATGAAATGGGTTAGATAATACCTGCATATAACAACTTAAGCACCTCAGTTCGAACTACTTCTTTAATGTTAGGGTTCAGTCGACGTTGCATCTCCCTAAAAGGTTTGGTGTCATCCTTTAAATGAATTTGATGCATACAAGCAATAAAACTTATACCCTTAATGTCTGCTAAGGTCTACCCTAAAGCTTCCTTGTTGTCTTGAAGTAAGGTCACTAGCCTACTTTCCTGATCACTATCCAAGTCGGATGCTACAATTACATGCAAAGTCTCAGATGGGCTAAAAACACATATTTCAGAGTATCTGGCAATGGTTTAAGGTCCAACTTAGGAGGCTTTTATAAATAAGGAATTAAGGTAGAATTAGAAACTGCTAGTGGTTCGAACTTAGATTTCCATCTATTAGTATCTAACACAGGGTAGAGTCTAACAGAGCATTCACTTGATCAATGGTGTTATCATCGTCAAAATCTAAGCCAAAATGGGATAAACAACTCTCTAATAGATCTTCAGATAAGATGTTTGGTAATGACTCCTAAACTAATGTTCCCATCATGTTCACCTCTTCAATGCACGTGTCATCTAGCTCAGGGGGTTGCTTACTAATATTGAAAATATTCATCTCAATAGTCATATTACCAAAAGATAAATTCATAATACCATTTCGACAGTTAATGATCGCATTAGATGTAGCTAAAAACGGGCGACCTAATATCACATGTATTTGGTTTTCTGGGTCAGGAACATGTTAGGTATCCAGGATAACAAAATCCACAGGATAGATAAGCCTATCGACCTCAATAAGAACATCCTTGACAATACCATGGGGAATTTTCACAGACCTATCATCTAACTGAAATGTTACCTGGGTAGGTTTTAAGTCACCAAGTCCTATCTAGAGGAGGTGCACATGGTACGGAAGTAAGTTCACACTAGCTCCTAAGTCAAGTAATATTTTCTCTACACGGTAGTTACCTATTGTGCAAGAAATGGTAGGGGAACCTGAGTCTTTGTACTTAGGAGTTGTGTTGTTATAGATAATTGAACTCACATGACTAGTTATAAAGGTTTTTTTCTGTACACTAAGCTTTCGCTTTCGCGTACAAATATCCTTAAGGAACTTGGCATAAGTAGGAATCTGTCTAAGTGCATCTAATAAATGAAGATTGATGTTGACTTGCTTAAAAATCTCCAATATATCATTAGATTTGGATTCCTTCCTAGTTGGAACTAGAAGTTGTGGGAATGGGGTTCTGGGCAAACTATATTACCAAGATTTTGCCTTTTCTCTCAGGGAAAAAGGAAACAACCTAAGTTTCAAAGCTTCATCGGACAGGTTGTTAATTCTTAGGGTACTACATATTTCTTCAAATTCCCTAATGTGAAAGTAGGAGTTTTCATTTTCTTTTCCTAAGAACATTGGGAGCATCTGTATGGTCCCGGGTTTTAACTCATAGTTTGCTTGAGTTGCAGCTCACTTGATACATGATGGACGAGAAGTCCTAGTGGGATTCAACAAATCTTTAAAAAGTTTCCGTTTGTGGCACAACTGGAAAACTAGGAATAACTTCCTCACTAAGAGACAAATTCTCAAAACTAAAGTTTTCAAAAATCGGGCTCTCAAAATAAGGGTTTTCTAAATTCTCAATTAAAGACAAAGTTTATATTCTCGTCAATGATCAAACGACCAATAGAATCTCTTCTCCAGGCACGCTCACTCAAGGCTTTAGCCGGCCTGGGCATGCAATAAAATAACTCTTAATTGGAAGGGAATTCTAAGCAAACAAAAGCAAGGCTGACTCGACCAAGCAAACTTATTTAATCTAACAAACAAAAAGCATGATGGCTCCACTTAGATTGTTTCTAGACTAGCTTCTATTCTTCAAAAAGGAAACTAGTTACAGTTCTAGAAAACCTCTTGAATCAATCTGAATTAGATTAAGTTTGATCTAAGAGAAGCAAGATAAGCTCTATGGAGCTTGGATAATCCTACCTATTTGGCAAACGTTTCCTTCGGTTACAAGGCGACACAAATCAACTTAAAATAATCATCCTGATCCTTGAGTTGAGCTAACAAAGTAACCAATACAATCCTTCAAAAATATTTTCCAATAAGCTCGATACCCTATAGGTCTTCTTTCTAGTCAAATTTGAAGGATTAGGTTTGCGTTAGGTAACGTGTTCCTAAGGCGGGCAAGAAGAAAACGGTGATGAAATCCGAGTCCTTATCTTATATAGCCCATCCTTGCCCTTTATTAGAAAATAAATTCGTATTCAGTTCCTCAACAGATATGCATACGAAAGAGTACATTTAAACCACTTGCAGGGGATTCATGGGTTGATCGAGTCTTACCTCCCGTACCAGATGGGAGATGAATCAGTTGTATTCGACTCGGGCCACCGACTCATGTGTCAGTGTACGAACCCGAGGGGCTGAGACAATATCGTAATTGTTGTCCTTCCCTGTTGCAGTTTATATTTAAACTACCCTTACGTAGGGTTTAAAAATAATAATAATGTTCAAAGTCCCAAAATAAAGTCCAAAAGTGTCCAAAAATAAAAGAGAAATTACAGAAATAATAAAAGATTTCCTAATACAATTTCCTAAAAAGAAAAACAAATAAAATCTAAAAAATAAAAATAAAATCTAATTAAAAATAAAATTCTTTGTCTTCTTTTCCGTTCTTTTAGCTATAACTTTAACTCCAAGTCTTTAATCACCAAAATCTTAGGCTCAATTTCCTTTCAATCCAAAATCCAAAACCTATAACAAAGAAACGTAAAATAGAACAAAGTGAAAATAATAATAAAAACAAAAATAAAAACCTAAAAATAAATCTAAAACTCTAACCCTAAAGACAATTCCACGTCGGCGGCGCCAAAAATTGATGTGATTGTAGATGGTGGTAAGAATAGGTTTGTTTCAGAACTTGTGCAAATTTGATTTTTAGACTCAAATTCTAATAATTAAACTAGAAAACTCAAAACAAAGTTGGTATCAAGATTATAAAAAAAAGCACCGAGACTCAGGATTCCACCATTAATCAATTAAAGTGATTCAATCTAATCAATGTTCATGCAATTTTTTACGTTTAAAGTGATCTAATATATTACAAAAGTAGATTTTCACATTAACAATTGTAAATCAAAAGTATAGAACATCAACAACCCTAGGCTAAACATGCTCTATCAAAAGAAATCACAACTGCTTAATAAAAGTCCTTAAATCAATTTTCAATCAAAGCAAATAATCATAAAAGAAATTGCAAAATCAATTGAAATAGAAATATACCACTTATCTTGGAACAATGGCTTCCTCCGTCGCCTCAACAAAGGGGTTTAGCACCTCATATTAATCACTTGCTCAAAATAATGATTCATAGCTCAAAGTGTTTAAAAATGATGAAAAAGAGTGAACATAATGAAAACTTGAAATTCGTAACGTTTGTAGGCGTTGTGAACTCGCTATTACATAGGGAAAAGTGACTAAAGATAAATGTTACAAATCTAAAGATATTCGTTGCAAATGGGATGAAGAAACCTGACAAGTGGTTGAATGAACCGTTGCCTATTCTCTGTTCTTGAGCAGCAACAACAACAAATCTTTCTGGATTTTTTTCTTGTGTTTCTGGCCTCTTCCAACCCCCCTTTGATGCTTCCCCAACCTCTCTATTTATGCCACTCCTCTCAAATCTCATCCTTCATTCAGAAAATCTCTCGAATCTCTTCATTTATTGAGAATAAATTCTCTATCAAAAAATCTTCCTCACTGTTTAATGAAAATCTTGACGATTCTGTTATTCTAGGATGTTGCTCGAGTTATCAAGAGATATTAACAAATATAAACAGAATCGTGTTAGAATAGGAAAGAGGATATCGAGTTTCCAGTTTTATTCTTTTCTCTGTTTTGACGTGAACGAGAATTTGCTGAGATTTGTTGATCTTTAATGTGCCCCAACTTGTTTAACTTCCTTTTATTAAGGTAACAAGATAATTTTCTCATTAATTCTCGCCAAAATCTCCAAATATTCTTCTTTCCAGAATCTCAGGTTATTACAACCGATAAAGATGAGTTCCCGCCATTTTTCAAATTCAAATGAAAGGTAGTGGGTGCCTTTATCAATGTTGGGTGCCTTTAACACTTTTTACACCAAAATTTCCACTAAAGTTTATTCTTCGAAAAATACCTACAAATACAATAAAATGACAATATTAGTACACAATCGAGCTCTATCAATAAATAGAATTGAGATTAAACAGACACAAATATGTGTCTATCGATAGCCGGATCAGGAAGGTGCATCCAAAGTTAACGGACACCTCAACAAGGGTAGTCGTAGTAAGAATCTAGTCATCAGCCTGGTTGCTACAACAATAAAATGACACAGTTCAAGTTTCATGGGCGTCCAAAAGAACAATGTATGAGATGAAAGCTATGTACCTACCAGTTCCAGGAGCACGAACCATAGGAAGACAGACATGATGCTAGAGTAAATGGAGGATCCAAATTAGAAGAAGTTATCTGTGAGGCCTGCACTTCGCCATTTACATCTTATGTAATGAGTACTCCGATACCTCTTAAATGCTCATTTCCGACCTTCGTGTGCTATGAAGGGAACAGAGACCCCAAGACACATTTGAAGTACTGCTGTCAAGTGCCATCAGTTAAACTCTTAGATCAAGGTATACTTACTGGTGTTATCTTTACTCGAAATTGCTCTACATAATCGCTATGCAAAGTCTTGCAATTTATACTTGTGTAAATAGTTGTTTGAATTTTACACTTATCACTTAATTTTTTACTAGCGATAGACTAATCAATAGATTAATTTAGTTGTACACCTAAACAATCTAGAAATTACTCATAAACATTGAATATAATAAAGAAAAACGATGTGATGATCAAAACTCCAAATAAACTTGTATAACTAATAAAGCTTCATGTTTCGAACATTGAATTCATCTTTAATCAACAAAAAAATAGTTATTCATGATACAAAAAAAGAAAGAAGAAGAAGAATAGGTTTTACAGTTCCCCCTAAATGGAAAAACTCTAGAATAATGAATGTGGAATGTCTTTCCTCTCGCTGGTGGTCTCTTATTGAGCCTTAGATGTCTCCTTATATAACCTTCAATGCACGACCCTCAAGTATCCTCCAATTAGAATTATCTCTTATGTAAAAATCCAAGTGTTGGAGGTTTCCTGTGCTCGAACCCCGGTAGAAAATAGCCAAAAATAGGTCGCTTTCAAATATAGGATTGAATATTCCCTGTATAACTGGTTATATAAATAGTTTTCAGGAGATATTACGTTCAACTTAGGTTTGGAAACTCATATAATAGGTCCACAAACCTACTTATAAAAAAGTCTTCTAGAAAAGTCAAATCGGTATATATATGAATACTCTTCTTGCACTTTTCTTATAGCTTCTTCGTTTTTCTTAGGAATGACCTTAATCTTTCTTCGTTTCTTTGTTTTTTACGAGATTAAGATATAAAATTCTGATTTTGAACGAGCTCTAATTGGTTTTTGATTCTTCTTCATTTACAATACTTTACATTGGTAGCTATTTCCACTTCTTTTTGGATGATTCACCTAACAAAAGACATAATCTAGAAGAAAACAAAAGCATAATATAAGGTAATATACAAGAAATATGCACTTATCAATATTCTTGAAGCGAGGTAACTTAGTGCTGGTATATTCTGTCTCAACTACATACTAGACCGAATTTTGATAGTAGGTAAGAGTGGAGCGGCTTCATTCGATGAGTATTAAAATATGGACTAAGTCCCAGGGTATTTTTGCATTTGCATTTTTCCTCGTCAACAAAATCTCTGGTGTCGTGCTTTACTTTATTTCCCCATTATATTGGTATTTCTTTATAATTAAAGTAAGAGCACATGGACGCTAGCCTATGTGTGAATTCTAATATCTTTTCTATCTTATGAAAGATTATTCACAGAGTGTCTGGATATGTTATAATCAAAAGGTTAGTGATATACTCGCTACCCTCGCCTTGTTACATTAAGATTTTGAGAATATGATATGATCATCACTTGAAAAAGTGAAATATGTGAAAAATCCTTTATGTGTATTGAGAATTTGTTAAATGAACAAATTACGGAAAAGTTGATAATGTCATGGGTTTCCTTGAAAAGTCATTAACAATCACTACAATCCTCGCTTAAGCAACATAAAAAAATATCCACGATATGCAGTTTGAGAATCATGGTAGCACAAAAGTTTTCTATTATATAAACAAGATATATTAATTTGATGCTTGTTTTCTAAATACTCATATAATTAAGTTAACATTCGTAAAGTCGTCAAAAGTTGTATTACTTCTCATTCGTTTTAAGTTTTTGTCCCATGTGATTTTCCTGACAAGGTTTTAAACATGCAACATGTGGATGATGTTGGATCATTACTCAAAAATGTTGATATTGTTTGTTTTTTTCTTTGTCCAGATTTGTCCCCTTGGGTTCTACTGGTAAGGTTTTAATGACGCAATATATTTAGCAAGGTGATCATCCAAGGGAGAATTGTGTATGTTCAGTTATTTGGTGGATGCTCAGCATCGACCATGTCAATCTGTTAAACCAAATCAAGATTATCATCTTCTAATAGGTAGAGTGTCATTCTAAACCACATAAGCGGTCACGAATTCGATCATTGTTCAATTATAGTAACATATTTATATCTTGGAAATTTGGTAACGAAACTATATTAACTACTTCTGAAATCACCTCAAGGAGTTGACAGTACATTGCAATAGTCCTTAATGTGTTGAAGAAAAATACATTCCCAGAAAGAAAATTATTTGAAGATGATTCTGCTTATATAACATTAAATAAGACTTCATCAACTAGAAAATTTCTTTAGAATGCATAGCAATATCGTGCATCATAGAAATTTGCTTAACAAAATTGGAATGTATTAAGGAGCATTTATTAGACTTATCATATTGTACTCTTTTACTTCATCAAGGATTTAACGAGGCAATATATGCACATCCAACACCATATTTATGAGACTTGTCATATTGTACCTTTTTATTTCATCAAGGTTATAACGAGGAAATATATGCGCATCCAACACTACTTAAAAAATGCCACTCTTGTCATTTTTAAGCAAAGGTGAAACTGTTTTTCTCTCTCTTCTTCGTCACAGTGTTTTTGAACTCATAAAAACTTTTATTTTGCTTCAGTATCACCCAAATCGGATGCAGTCGTACCAAAATTTCACACCCAATTAAATATATTTCAATCTTATCCTAGATGTATTTTTTCCTTATGATTGCTGAATCACATTTAGGTTTTCAAGTCTAAATATTTCAATCTGATCGTGTTAAGATAATATTACCTATACTTTTCTTTTTCCTATAAACATCTTTTATATCTCATTACAATTCATTTCAAAACCCATCTTATTATCCGATGGGCTAAATCCTGTTACCTAAAAAGGTAGAGGGGAAACTTGATTTTAAGGGGAGCCGGGGGGTGGATTCATTGCTGAAAAAAAAAAGGATTTATCGAGCTTACCAGTTTCACACAGAGGTTTATCCCCTAACTGTTTTTAAAAACTAATAAAAGTCTTCTTTTGTAGGGGTCTTTACTCAGCAGAGTAGGTTTTCAGCACTTTAATATCTTCATATGCGCAAGATAATTTTGGCCTTTGTGAGTCTGACTTAAACAAAAGTACCATGATTATACTGAGTGGGGAGGCTTTTGTCTAGCGCAGTAATGATATGAAGTTAATTAACTGGTGGTGGTGGTTGTATCTCCAAGTGAGATTTAAAAAGATTACTAGCTGGATAAAAGAGCTAGTTCAAGTGTTTATCTGTAGGGGATTTTCTTTATTCTACCGGTTGTGTTCTTTATTCTCATTCTCATTCTCAAGTCCTTTTCCAAACCTGTTTATGGAATTTCAACAACTTTAGATACAACCCTTATATGTCAAAGAAGTAACATCAAATATGGAAAAAAACCTATCTCTGTTAGAGTTAATGAGCCAACAATATATAAAGACAATACAATCATAAATCACTGCTTTCAAGACCTAGCTCGAATGGTAATCATTAAAATTTGTTCTTCATTTCCCTTTTATTATGATAGAGTAATTGTTGATGTAAGACATGAATGGCACTTAAATTATGATCCTGAAGTTCTGTCTATGGGGGGTGGAGATATCTTTAGAAATAATAGATTCATGATAACTTTGAATAGTAAGCAATATGCCAATAGAGTCGAATGGGGTAAATCTTGGAACTTCAATGACTTTCTGGTTATTGCTAGGATTTTGAATACCTATACAAAATAACCGCAATCGCACGACGTCTAACTAGTAGACAGTGGTAAAATACTGTCATTAATATTTCTAATAAACTAACCAAAGAAAATACTGTGGATTATCAAAGTTGAAAATGAAATAATAAAATTAACTAAACTAAAATAATAAAATAATGGAGTCAGAAACTAGGGAATTCGGCTTCTACCAATTTAATTATGTAAACTCAATTAATCTCTTAAAAATATTTTCTAAATTACTCAAGACAATTATATATTATTAATCTCATATCTCGGAAAGTAGTGCATTAAAATCCCAAATACTTGTTTCACCGGTATAATTTCCTTCGCTTCTAATGTAGCAATTCTAAATATCATCTATCAATCCTAAAGCATATACCGTCAAAGAATTTAACCCAAGCACGATATATCAATTGAAAAGCATAAACAATCAAGAAAGTCACATAATAACAATTAGATGCCAAACTATATGAAGTGAAATTATTAATCAATTAAATCATTACAGAAAATATTTATAGAGAAATATGAGTTCATATAACAAATTTTGGCTTCCACCTAAAACCCTAGTTACAAAATTAGCTAATCATGGAGATGGATTTCTTAAAACCCATAAAAATAAATACATAAGAGATATAGAAATTAAACTGTTATGCCGCCGTCATCCGTCAATAGATTGTTTTCTTTGCCTCTTGTATTGTTTCCTCCGGAACCTTCACGGTTGTACTTCCTTCTCTCCGTGACTGACTAACAGACGAGCCAAGAAAAATTCCGCACCCAAAAGAGAACCAACCCCAAAAACAGCCGTCAACCTCCTTTTTGTTTTGTCCAATTCTCTCCCCTCTTCCTGTCAGGATATGATACAGACATAATTTATTCATTTTTATCGCCTAATTTATATTTGCTTCTACTTATAATTATATAAATTTTACTATTTTCATGTTATTTCAGGTGGTTCGTATAAAATCCAAAGCTATAAACTAAACATGCTAAAAGGGTTAATTGGTAGACTTCTAGAGATGGAAGAGTAAGACGTGTAAGAGGAAGTTAGACTTCTTTTGTTGAGATGGGATGGATAATAATTAAGAAGTGATCTAGAGGCAGCAGGTCTGGCAGGAAGTAAAAAGAGGAGTAGAAAACAGGGACATGAGCCACTGAGAAGGTGCTGCTATTTCGGTGGCTCGTGAAAAGAGAAGAAAGAGATAGAAAAAGTTTGTATGTTGGCATGGGAGTTCGTTTTGTTGGAGAAAATATTAAAGAAGGAAGTGGTGGTGACGTGGATTCAAAAGAGTATAAGAAGAGGAATTTATTAGGTCTTCTGGGGGAGTCTGCTTTGGGAGGCGACAGTGGATAGAGTCTAGGGAGAGAGGGAGATAGAAGGGGGATTGAACGGAAGAGTGGCGGCTAAAACGGAAAGAGAAGGGAGTGAGGCAGGTGACGTGAATAGTAAAGAAGGTGGAAGATTTCTTTTAGTTTTTGGACGTCTGAAACAAGAAGAAAAATAAGAAACAGAAAAGGACAAATAACTAGAAGTCGAAGAGGTATAAGGAGAAAGGGGAAAACCAGCCAGGGAGTGAATCGGTGACACCGGAATCCGCATTTTCGCTCCAATATCATTGGTTTAGTTTTCTTTCTTTCTTGATTTATTTTTATGGATTTTAAGAAATCTATAACCATGTCCTGCTAATTGATTTGTAACTAGGGTTTTATGTTTGAAACCACTTTGAGTAATAAGCTGTTTTGAATTGATTTATGAAGCAAAAGACTATTATGATTTGAATATATTAATTCCTGATTTTGATTTATTGATTTAATGATAAAATTAGTTGTTGCTTCACTGGTTCTGTACAATAATGTAACCTTTGCCTATAATTAATAAGATCGTAAATATATTTTTCTACTTATTTGATATTCCATGTTTGGGTTAAATCCTTTGATGGAGTATGCTTAGAATAGCCAGGTATTATTTGTGAACCTATAATTAGTTTCGTATAATTTTCTCGTAACGTAATTTGATGGTGTATGCTGAGACTTAGAGCTTTTGATGCGCTATACTTAGGGTTTCCCAATAATATTTGCGACTCTAATACATATAAGAGGTGATATCGATAGAACGAACAATAAATTAACATTCAGGAGTTATGTTTCTCTTCCGTAATCGAATAAAAATAGTGGTGGATACTAAAAACCCTGGTTACCGACTCTCCCCTTGCATTTACTTTACTAGTTTAGTTTATTTTCTATGTTATTATTCTTTCAAAAATCCAAAAATATAATTCTTGATTAGTTGATTAGAGATATTGATTGCAATATTGTCCACGCTCCCTGTCGGTTCGACTCGTATTTGCCGCTTCTACATTGTAGACGCCGTGCGATGCGATTATTTCATATAGGTTTGAAAAAATCCTATCAGGCTATTCCTCCTTTTATACTTCTCTTTTCTCTCGATTAGCCTAGGCATGTCACCGCCTTCTTTTCTTTACTCGGTCCCACTTCTAATACCCAATACCAGATGTGCCGCATAGACTACTTCTCTCTGTTTATTTCATTCTCCAGCCAACATACTCACTTGGGTACGTCCCACCTTCACTTGTTGGACGTCCCTACCAAGGCCAAGAGTCCACAAAATTATCAAAAAATCAACGTCCGCCTATCACACAACCTTTGAAAACCATCCATTTATTTGAACACAATTTAGGCATGGTGGTCACTAGCTCCACCTCACTTGTATCAAACTTCTTGTAGGACAAAAGCTGTTGGGATGTGACATCTAGTGGTAGCGCCAATCCATGAAAAATTGATTTCTTCGGGGTTATTAACATTTCGGGTCTTTAGCTCCTTTTAGCCATGTTTATCTGTAACAAATGGAATTTTGTGTATAACCTAAAAGAATACAAGAACAACGTATTAGTATAAAAAATAAATACTAACAAATATAAATTAAGCGGTAAAAATATATAAATTGAGCGCTTATCAAATACTCCTAAACCTATATTTTATTAGTCCTCGAGCAAATTAATCTAAAAAATAAAAATAAAATCTAACTCACTTTCACAAGCATCGCAATTGCATTTAGTGTGTGCAACAAGCCTTTGAACCCATAGGTGTCCCTGTCGGACAAGTTTTAGTCTCGTGAGGGTTTACAAGAGGTGTACCCATAAAAACTTTACTCCAACTTCTAGTTACCTGTGAACAATTGAGGATAGACACTAAACATGCTATTTAGTTGGCCTACTAAATTTTTAGGCTATAAGAATTATTACCCTATATGAATCCAATTATTGTACACGAGTTTGCACTCAACGTACTAAAATTCATATAAGAATGCAAAACTCTACTCAAATAATTCAAACGTTTCAGAACTGAATGAAAATTATCAACATTCACATTGCTCGAAATCAGTCAAATTCAAACATATGGATAGATTATAAAATGGACATGGACATAGTGAAGCTTGCGATGTTGACTAAGGTGAATGATGTTTTCCAAAATATTTGTATGAATGTCAATGCCAGGATGAACCCTAATGGATTGAGCTATGCACCCACTGGTCTGAATCTTAATTTTAGTATCAACTCAACTGGTATATACAAGGGACCGAACGGTCGATTTTTTTTAATGAATGTATTGACAACATGATTAGATCTTTTGAATCCAAGCACATACTCCTTTTCAGCAGATTGCATGATAGTTCCCATGGATCCTGCATTCCAGCTTGCTTAGGCGGCGGAGACAGGGAGAACACACACATATTGCTATCCAAGTGTTTTTTTTTGTCTGAATAATGGTCTAAATAAAATGCAATAATGGGGTTTGATCTCAAACACTCTACTTCATCTTGGCGGCGACAACAAGGCAATACTAGGGCCCCAACAAATCACTTAGAGAAATACAAAGTTGCAAAAAATAAAAACAGAAAGTGATATGGTTATGATGATTCCGAGATATGCTTGTTCAATGACTATCATGTTATTTCTAACACTTGAGTTAGGCATTGATATATGAATAAACCATTTAGCTGAGAACGCTAATTCCTATAGACAAGAATTAAGTTTCCATCTACCTGGAATGGTTAGTGTCATCCTGAATTGTTCACAAGTTTCTAAATTTTTAATTTTTTTATTGGCATCAATTTTTGGAAATTCTACCCCCAAACCTAAGTCTAACATTGTCCTCAATGTTTCAAACTGTGCAACCTAGAATGGCATGCAATAAATATAAATAGGAGGAATAAATATAAATCAAAGAGAAAGGATTGGAAGATTTTACCTGATTGACGCAAGAAAAGTAGTATTCTCTATAACACACATCAAACCATAGTAATAATAAAGAACACTAAAAATAAAAATAAAAAAAAAACCTAAAAGAAAATAAAAACAAGAAAATAAGAAGCTACCTACTGTATATATACAGAAAGGATCTCCATAAATTAACAACCTAAAAATTTGGAGGTCAATCTAAAATACAATATTTACAACCAATGACAGCCTCACACTCTCGCAGTAGCAACATAAAGATGATGAGACTATCAAAAGAAAAGAGCTACCCCCAAACTTGGTTAGGGTATATCATTTTGAAAAAAAATAACCGAGTCAAAGGGTTCGCTAGGGATGGGAACTGAAACTATATGAGAAACATGCTCAGATTCATAGATGTCACGAGAAGCAAAGTAGTCCAACAATTTTTTTGAAGCACACACATCTAATCCTAAACTAGGAACCTTACAGAAAATTGGGTTAACAAATCAAGGAGAAGTGACACATAATATGGATCTAGAATCCTCTATCTTGTCTTCTTGTGAGGAAGTCGATAAACCCTCCAAAATCTCTAGTGTTACATGGTCATCCGTGTCCTTGAAAAATTCTATTGATTCTCCTAAATCACAGGAAAAACATGTACTATCATTACTCTCATGTAATATCCGTGAGAGCCACACATCATCATTCTCAATACACACTGTATTATCATCTAAAATAGTTTCATTATTAATATCATGAGTATTAGAAAAATTATAACTTGTGTCCTCAGTAACCCCACAATCATTCACCGACTGCATTAGTTGAGCAATCAATAAATTAGTTTGTCCAGCAAGTTGATCATAATAAGCATAGGTTTTACTCAATTCAGCAATAAAATAACTCACTAGCTTTGGTCCGTTCAACAATGTCATTTTTGAGGCGACCAAGCTAAGATGGTGGAGACGAGTCACAGTAGAATTGATGGTGTCTCTCATACTGTGACTGAGAATCATGTGAATAATAATTGTAATCAGTAAAATATGGCTCAGAACCTGGGGCACGGTTGGTAATAATCATAACCTTCACAAGGTTTGCAATGATCATAACCGTGAGAATAATTCCAATCATTATTAACACACTCTGCTCTTATGGTTCCTGATAATGTGAATTTGTACAAGCGTATTCTCCAATTGTTTTAGTAAATAACTCCTTTTCTAACTCTTCTTTCTGGAACTTTTTGAATAAGTTCCAAAATGTCAGAAAGGATGTCATGTCACTTGACTCCATATATACAAATAAAATAAAAACTAAAATTTATACAAAATAAAATCGGTGCAAATTCAGGAAGTAAACAAACAAGCAATCACCAATTCATTCGATTCCATAAATCACATCATAATGGAAAAGAAAAGAAAAGAAAAATTTACAACTACCCTTATAATTGGAACGGAAGAGTTCAAAGGACTCTACTAAGTATTTTCCACTTTGAAAAGCAGTACTAGTACCTCGTATCAACATTCACAATTTAGGATAACGAGCGTCCAACCTGTCCAAAATCGTTCAATATATAACTCACAAGCCAGAAACTCGTGAGTATTTTATATCAAATGAATGTTGTTGAGCTAGACGACCATGAACAACCCCAAAAGTACCTGAAACAAAACTCTAAGACTAGTAAAAAAGAACTAAAAATCCTAAAAATAATATAAAAATACTATAAAAACTTATAAATAAATATAATAAAAACCTAAACTACGATTAGAAATAAAAAAAATACTAATTACAATATTCCACAACTGCTCCCCGGCAACGACGCCAAAAATTGATAGGATTTTGAATACCTATATAAAATAACCGCAATCGTACGACGTCTAACTAGTAGTCAGTGGTAAATATGGATCGAATCCACATGGAACGGTGGAAAAATACCGTAATTAATATTTCCAATAAACTAACCAAAGAAAATAATTGTGGATTGTAAAAGTTGAAAATGAAATAATAAAATTAATTAAACTAAAATAATACAATAATAAAGTCGGGAACTAGGAAATTCGGCTTCCACCAATCTAATAATATAAACTCAATTAATCTCTTAAAAATATTTTCTAAATTACTCGAGACAATTATTGAAACTAATCTCATGTCTCGGAAAATAGTGCATTAAAATCCCAAATAATTGTTTCACCGGTATAATTTCATTCGATTCTATGTAGCAATTCTAAAGCATCATCTATCAATCCTAAAGCATAAATAATTAAAAAAATCACATAATAACAATTAAATGTCAAACTATATGAAGTGAAATTGCTAATCAATTAAATCATTACTTAAAATATTTACAGAGAAATATGAATTCATATAACTAATTTTGGTTTCCACCTAAAACCCTAGCTATAAAATTAGCTAATCATGGAGATGGATTTTTTAAGACCCATAAAAAAAATCAATAAGAGATCTTGAAATTAAACGGTTATATCGTCATCCGACAATAGATTGTCTTCTTTCCCTTTTGTTTTGTTTCCTCCGGAACCTTCACGGCTATACTTTCTTCTCTCCGTCACTGACCAGCAGACGAGCCAAGAAAACTTCCGCCCCCAAAAGAGAACCAACCCAAAATCAACCGTCCGCCTCCTCTTTCTTCCGTCCAATTCTCTCTCCCCTCTTTTTGTCAGGCTACTCCTTTTATATTTCTCTTTTCTCTTAATTAACCTAGCCACGTCGCCACCTTCTTTTCTTTACTTGATCCCACTTCTAATACCCAACACCAGATGTGCACTCACATACCACTTCTCTCTGTTTATTTCATTCTCCAGCCAACATACTCACTTGGGTACGTCCCACCTTCACTTGTTGTACGTCCCTACCAAGGCCAAGAGTCCATAGAATTATCAACGGACAAAACCAACATCCGCCTATCTCACAACCTTTGAAAACCGTCCATTTATTTGATCACAGTTTAGGCATGGTGGTCACCATCTCCACCTCACTTGTATTAAACTACTTGGAGGCCAAAAGCGGTTGGGATGAGACATCTGGTGGTAGCGCCAATCAATGACAAATTGATTTCTTCAGGATTATTAATATTTCGGGTCTTTCATATTTATCTGTAACAAAGGGAATTTTATGTACAACCTAAGAGCATCTCCAATCATCGATCAAAACGTCGATCAAAGATTAAATTTGATCGATGATCGGTGAAATTCAACCACAGCGGTGCGATTAGATTTAGTTTATAATCGTTGAAAATCACTGTTCAGGATTAAAAGAAGTCGCTGATCGACGACCAAAAGTTATAGTCGAGCGAAACTCTACTCCCTCGCTTGTGAACAGACGACGGACCAGCATCTCGCTTAAAAACACGGGCGAAGAGTTGACATTTCGCCAGCTCAAGCGTTATGCTAAACTTTCGCTCCACCAGACGAGTAACCAGAAGCTCACCTACTCATAAGCGAATAGCAGAGATTTCGCCTAAAATTTTCAAACACGGGCGAGATGCTACCGAGTCGCTTGAAGTTGGGCGGCACTACAAGGCTCCGCTTGGAGTTTGGCGAGACCCCAAGGCTCCGCTTGGAGTTGGGCGAGACCCCAAGGCCTCGCTCAGGTGTGACCGTTAATTTGTGTGACCGTTTGTTTCCGTTGATATGTTACCGTTGGCAGTTTAACGGCTATATATTTACCCTATATATATGGGATACTAAACCAATGGCATTTTACTAAACTCATACATTGTGTAGTTGAAAATTCTAAAGTTGGTTCTTATTTCATAAGTTTTGAAATCGATTAGTAAAATGGCGCCATCAAAACCACGAGGTCCAAATTTTTCGTCTTTTGAAGATGTTACGATGTGTACGATTCATTTGTCTATTTCTCAAGATTGTAGCATTGGTACTGATCAATGTGAAGAAAAATTATGGTCACGTATACTATGTCGGATGAAAGAATCTATACCTTCTATGCCAGAACGTAGTTGGACCTCCCTTCAGAAACGATTTCAAATTATAAGTAAGGATGTGGCGCTTATGTCTGCAAAGGAGGCTGAAGTCGAAAGGGAACATCATACTGGATGGGGCCCCGAAAATAAGGTAACAACTCGTTTAATTATGCTTATTACATTAATCTATATGATTGTATATCCTTTAACAACATTGAATTGAAACACCAGTTCGCAGAAGTACGTAGGCTTTTCAAGGAAGCAACTGGTCGAAGTTTTAAACATGAAGATTGCTACACAGTTATGTTAGATAATATTAAATATTCCAAAGAAGGTCGACATCTGTTTTCGATTCATCACAAGGAGAGTCTGATTACGACAACGAATCTCAGGACGTACAGGACACACCAGACTTAAGCCTTGATGGTCCCAGCGCCTATGAAGACCTTGGAGATATCCCCAACACATTAATCCGTCCAATGGGGAAAAAAGAGGCGAAACGACAGAAGACAAAAGGGAAAGCAAAATTTGCTGAACAACAGGAAATGATGCAAAATATTTATAGAGAGCAACAAAGCTTCAACGCCAAATGTACCGAACAAAGAGATATGAAGATGGCACAAAGAGAAGCTGAGTTTGCAGAAAAATTAGCTAATGATAAAGCAAAGTTTGAAGCTAAATTAGCTGATTCAAATGCAAAGTTTACGGCAATACAAGCTAGGAAAGAAGCAGAAGATGAATTCCGTATAATGACGATGGATATCTTCCAAATGGATGATGTATCAAGACAGTACATCGAACTGAGGAAGGGAGAAATTTTGAGGAAAAGATTAAACCAATCATAACGTCCAGATTATTATTTACCATTTTCATATTGAGTTTTAATTTTGATCAATTTATTTAGAATTTTCAGTATATTTTTTAACCAATAGATTTTTATGTTTTTAACGACTCCTAATTTAAATTAAAAATTTAATTTAGAATTATTTTTTAAAATTACTTCTAATACTAGCTGGACTCGAAGAACAATTAAAATATAATGCGACTAATAAGTAAAGATAAGATAACTCTCGCTTTAACCACGGGTCCACTAACAACACATTTACCCCCAAAGCCCATATAAAAGTTCACTCTTCCCCAACAGATGACCATATATGTTCGATCAGGTCATTTCTCAAACGAACCCCAGTTTGTTTATCGAATACTGCACGTCTGCGTTG
This sequence comes from Papaver californicum, assembly GCA_023531435.1. Taxonomy (NCBI): domain Eukaryota; kingdom Viridiplantae; phylum Streptophyta; class Magnoliopsida; order Ranunculales; family Papaveraceae; genus Papaver; species Papaver californicum. Next base: position 8,801,602 of record JAJJMC010010614.1, on the reverse strand, counting down.
GTCCTTCACCATTCTAGAAAGTTGAGCAGTGTTGTCCCTTGAAATAACAACTGGAGCACCGTGGCTGCGTTGCTCATAGTCATGCGGCCAATCACCGGGAATACGTTCATCCTCCACTATCATATTATGTAGAATAATGACAGTTTTCATTATATACGCTAACACGTCCGGATTCCACATTCGTGCGGGTTGTTTGATGATTGCAAATTGATTTTGTAGTACCCCGAACCCCCGTTCTACATCTTTTCGACAACCTTCCTGCATCGCCGAAAATTTCTGTTTCTTTTGGGAGTCTGGATGTTTAATGGTAGTTACAATAGTTTTTGTCTCTGGGTATATTCCATCCCCAAGATAATACCCCATATTGTATTGATTTCCATTGACTGAAAAGTTTACTGCCGGTGCTTTACCGTTGATAAGCTTTTTGAAGATATACGAACGGTTCATCACATTGATATCATTGTTTGAACCCGGCATACCAAAAAATGCGTGCCAAAACCAAAGATCATATGACACAACTGCCTCAAGGATAATACTTTCGCTACCCTTGTAGGCGGTATAAGCACCGGATTCCGCCGAAGGGCATTTGTCCCATTTCCAATGCATGCAATTAACACTACCAAGCATCCCTGGAAATCCCTTTTTTTGGTTTTCATCAAGAAGGAGTTCAACATCACGCTGAGTTGGTGTCCGCAAATATTCATCCTCGTACAATTGGACTATCACCCTGCAAAATCTACGAGTTGCTTCCAAAACCGTAGTTTCCCCAATACGTAAATACTCATCGATTGCATCGGCCGCACATCCGTAAGCTAACATACGAATAGCTGCAGTAATTTTTTGGTGCGGGGTTAATCCTAGAACACCACAAGCATCTCTTTTTTGCACAAAATAACTATTTGCCGCCACAACATCAGCCAAAATACGGTTGAATAATTGTCGACGCATTCTGAATCTTCTTCGGAATACATTAGGCTGAAATGTCGGGTTGCTGCAGAAATAGTCTCTCCATAGACCTTTAGCACCTACATCACGTTGTCTTGGTATTTTTATACGTGTATGTGGAGGGTTCATAGTTGACAATATTAAACCAGCAGTAACTGCTAGGTTATTACTGTTCGCTTCAAGTGAACTTTCATCTGATGAGTAGTAACTTGTGTTATCATCATCGTTTAATGAACCAGAAGAAGAAGAAGTATAAGAAACATAGTGAGGAAAACTAGAAGAGGAACCATACTTGTCTATATGATTTACATAGTTTGCCATTTTGTTATGTGTTGGAATTTGTGAGGAGCAAGAGATGATGATAAAACTCGGTTTGTATTGATGGAGAAGCAAGTGTGGTTATTTATAATAAAAAAAGGAGAATTTTGAACACAAATATTATTTATCTTAGATATTTTATGTATCTTGACAAGGCAATGACATGAATTGACAATACACCGACCACATTTCAATGCAAAGATTTATTTTCAGAAATATTATTGTCAGAGATATTTTATGTATCTTGACAAGGCAATGACATGAATTGACAATACGGCGACCACATTTCAATTAAAGGATTATTTTTCAGATTTGTCAGAGATATTTTATATAACTTGACAAGGCAATGTTATTAAATATATTATTGTTCTCTATTTAATCCCAATACCTTCTTTGTTTACTTCATAACTTACCTACACCCATGTCAACATTTCATTCAGCCGAAGACTTGGCTATAACAAAATCCTGGTATTACGAAACCTTACGTGAAGATGTTATAGTCGGAATTGTTGATCCAGAAACTGTATGGGGGAGGATCCGCAGACATTTTGGTGAGGAATATGGAAATTCAACCCAAAGATCTATTGTACAGATTTATGATAGATACCAAGTTATTCGAAAGGGAATAGCTGATTATGTATCTATACAACAACGGATCTTTAACCACACCCATTTAGGATTATCGATCCAACAATTTGTAAGTATCCATACCATTACAAAAGTTGTCTCCTCTATCATTAACAACAATTACAAATAACAAATTGTTTAACTGTTTCTTCCCTTGTGTAGGAGGAAATTGTTAAAATGCACTACTTTCAGGAAAAGGGGGAAGAATTCATATTTGTAGCAAGCTATGAGTTCATGAAATCCAAAATGTAATCGCAATTAACTCCTAAAATTATCAATTGAAGTTAAAGTTCAACGGTTCTTTATTTTTAGAGTTTCAATTTTTTTAATGCTAATGACCTCATAATATCCCCTGAATCGTCGTTAAATGAACAATAACTTAAGGTACTACACTACTTTTATTAAATCAAAAAAGACATACATGAAAGGGAAAGAAAAATAAACTCCCGATACAGATAAATAAAGTAAGAAATAAACCTATTAGTGAAACCGAAAGGATTGGCTTGTCGGACGACGTTGACGAAGTTCTGCCCTACTAGGTAGAAAGATCAACACAAAAGGGTTGAATTCATCCATTACCCTTAAGATCTCAAAATGAGGTTTGTACCGGAAATCACTTCGTTTCCATCTTGTCTATTCCTGTAGTGATCGAGCAACAACTTCATCATCAGTTTCATTCCTAAGACGAAATTCATTGACCCGAGCAGTTAAAGAAGAAAATTCTAATACTTCCTTAGTAATTTTCACATATCGACAAAAAAGGCCTGTTCTGTTCCGGTTGTTGGGATTACCGGTTTCATCGCAAAAGTTAGCATGCGTGTGTTCCAACCATTCCATCGTCATACAACCATTGATATCACGTTCCTGACCCCTTGCTGGATAATGTAATACTATGTTTCGACATATGGATAAATCTTCATCTAAAGTAAAATTGGTTGCATTAAGGGTAAAATTTTCGTAAACAGACACTGAAAAATAAAATGTGGGAATAATGAAATGAGTTGTGTAGCTATTGAATGTTATTTATAGTAGTATAAACCCAAAAAAAATAGCCGTTATGCAAGGACAAAAAAACGGTAATAAAACAGTAACATAACGGTAACATAAGGGTAACATAACGGCAATAAAACAGCCATTTAAATTTCGTAATGATCTGTAAAATTATCATACTACATAAACGGCGTACTAAAAAATAACATTTCATATAACCGTAAATCAACAATAAAAATAACCGAACACGTTCTTTTAACCGTCATTCGAAATTTTAATTTTTTGTTTAACCGGAGTTTGATCTTGGTGGAATAAATGGAGGGAAAGATGGTCTGACGTTCTGCGTTGGTCGAACTGTTGATGAAGATCCCGGAGGTGTGGTCATAGCATATGAGGCAAATCCAAGAGGTTGTTCTGCACGAAATTGGGTAAGCTTTCTGGTCAACAACGTATTTTGATCTTGTAGGAGGTTCATTTGAGCGGCTGTCTGACTCCGAAAATTGTTGAACTCAACTTCTTTACGAATCAATTAGTCCATCCGATCCTTAGTTTCAGCTAAGGTAAAATCACGCAACTCTTGCGTAAAATTTGCAAACTCTTGCACTAAATCATAAGCCGCCACCTGGGATGAAAATAATTTAGAATAACCACAGAAGCATAAATGTGTAATCTGTATTCAATTTTTCAAAACTTTGTTAAAAACTTACATATGGTAGTTGTTGGGGGGGAGGAATGGGCACATGATCACGAGGCCGTGGGATGTTGTGTTTCATACGGTCACCTGCATAGCCATACGTTTCAACCTCCCAATCAACTTGCGCGACATATTTGTAGAGGTTGGTAACATGTCTCCAATATTCATAATAAACATCGTACTCCACGACACGTACGTATTCACTAGCATTGACGTGAGAAATTGATGTCATGTCCTCAATCTCGTCTTCGACGAAGTTGGAGATGCAAGTAGGGGGGTTTGCAGGAATACCCCAAGTTGGGTTGTTCTGCCTCCAACAACGATCTCCGAGATACATATTGTGCTTTATCCAAGAAAATGATAATAAATAAATACCTACCCATTCACAACAGTACGAGTTGGAAAAAAAAGGAGTATGAGAAAAGGACTAGGAAACATACAGTGCCCATCCAGGTGAATGTTATTCTTTTTCCAGAAAGTTTTATTGCTTTGCGGCCAATATCTTCTGGTATGTAGTTAACTGCAGTAAGCCATGGTTGCCACGTCACGGCGTCTACGGATAACTGGTTCAGTTTAGTCCTTGTCTTCACTATGTCAACACCCTTCTTCCGGGAGGCAACCCACCTACGACATCTAGGCCATTCATGTTCACTTTCAGCCGAAGGGATATTTGGACGACATATCCCCAGATATTCGTATCCCCAAAACTACAACAATTTTTTTTTCAAAATGATTTAACAACATAACAATTAAATTTTAAGAAAATGAATTTTGAATAACGTTAAATAAATTACCTCCAAAATTTGGAACGGCCCGGATACTGATTTTTGTCCCCTAGAAGCCGTGGCAAGACCCGAATACAATTTTGAAAATGCAGGACCACCCCAGTCGTACTGATCAACTTCATTTAGATTATCAAAGGCAGCCAACCATCCTGCATCAATGTAGGTTTTTGCATTTGGGAAAAAGAAATTCCCCAGAACATACATATAGAACGCCCTCGCTACTCTATCAGCAAGAACACTATCATCGTTCGCCGCGTGCAATGTATCTTTATCAAAATAGGTGGTCAAAAACTTGAGAGTGATGGCATCCGAAACCCACTGTTGGGGAACACCTTCTCTTTTGCATACCGCATTATCTTTCAGTTCAGGAAAGATATTGTCACGAACATACTCAAATTTGTACTTAGCTGGCTCATAAGGAACAGATCTCCCGACACCGATACTAAGCCCGGTCAACATAACCCAATCGAGGGGAGTGAACCCAAGCTCTCCAAAACAAAAGTGAAATGTGTTTGTAGTATCCCAAAACCGCTCGACAATATAATCAATAAGAGCGTGGGATGAATCTACTAAAGGTAGGGATAGTAATCTGTCCCAACCTCCCCTTTCTATTATATATTGGACCCTATTACACTCCTTAGTGATTTTCTTGTACATCTGTATAACTGATTTGAGAGAGCCACGATGGTCAAACCTGAAGTTGGCGTCGGAGGAATATGTAATATTTGTCGAAACGTGTTCCTCCGTATCTTCGACAACGTTATAGTGTTCCAACCCCGGAACATCTACCGACTCGGGGACCATGGATTCAGGTTCAGAATCCTCTGCGATTTTAGCTTTTTTGCTTTTCTTCTTTCTACCAACCCATCTCGAAACAACATTGCTAGACATCTGCCCAAACAAATAATAGAACATTGTCAATATATTCAGTAAATCACCACAATGCATAAACAATTAAAATTAATTTAACACCAACTAAACTTGTATGTAATTGTCTATTTCCATACACATTTGTACCAAGAATTATACATCAAACATTCGAAAAATACATACATCATTATCAAAATACAACAATCTCACCAATTATAATCAATCTCATTCAAATTACCCAATTGCGAATACTACCATACACATTTGTTTTTAAATTAAATCAAAATTAATTCCTTTAATTTCTACACAACATACTACATTCAACCAATAATATTTAACTTTGTTAGAGATATTTTGCTTTCCCTTGACAAGGCATTGCGATGAAATGATAATAGACTGACTACATAATAATTCAAAGATTGAATTTTAACTTTGTCAGAGATATTTTGCTTTCCCTTGACAAGGCATTGCGATGAAATGACTATACAATGAATTGACAATACAACGACTAGTTAATAATTCAAAGATTTTCTACTCAATTTGTCAGAGATATTTTATTTTACTTGACAAGGCATTGAGATGAATTGATAAATAACTTGCCAACTACATTTGGTATCCGTAGAAGTTAATATTCATAAATAAATTAAAAGAACTAAAAAGGTTCAACACCATAAAGTTCAACACTTTGAAAGATAAAGGGACACACCATAAAGTTCAACACCATAACTAGCAAATTCAGTTTGTTCTAGCGATCTTAATTTTCACCAGAACAAAGGGTTGTTATCTCTTGTAGCACTATTCGAACTCTTTGTTGTTCTTCTATGCTCATCACCTCCCTAGACTCAATCGAGCGAGTCAGTCTCCTAGCCAACAAATCGGTTCTATCCTTTATAGCTGACATTCGATTGTCAACCACTGATGGTTGAACTACCCTTTCCCCCAAATCAACCCCCCTTGTTGGATCAACTACTCCACCATCTTCAGGTTCTATCCTGATGAGCTGACTCAACCCATGTGGATGTCCTGGCACTCTAACTATTCGATACATATCATCGAAATTCATCTTCAGAATCTACATAAAATAGCAATTCGATACATATCGACAATTTAACCACAACATAATTAAATTTAAACAACCAATTAATAAATTATATACAGGCAACAACAAATAATCATCAATAAGAATATACCCAATTTATAATATTTATCATAAACCCTATGACAAAATACACAATTTCAAATATATCCATACACATTATTTTCAAAATTAAATCAAAATTAATTCCTTTGATTTCTACACAACATACTATATTCAATCAAAAATTAAACACAAACCCACTAAAATTAAACTACAACAATTTCGTATTGTATGTTCAATTTAACAAAGGGAACAAATTTTGAAACCTAATTGATAACATCCACATAAACCCTAAATAAATTCCCAATTTCATAAGTTTAGAACACAAAATTCACAATTCAATAATCGGTTTATAATATGGTAATTACATGATTAATTAAACAACATATACAACCAATTTAACCACAAAATCATCTAAATTGCATATCAAATTAAAACAAGTAAATTCAATTTTGGTTTGTAGAAGATATACCTTGATTTCGCTTGGAATAAGTTTGAGCTAAGTATGAAAATGAGAAACGAAGCTTTGGGTTCTCGTCCAATGATCGATGTGTTGGAAAAATGGGGGTGTGGGAGGGTTTCGGCTAGGAGAACATGAAGGCAAAGGAGGGCGAGGTGTAGAAGAAACTAAAAAATTTAGGGTTTAAAACGGTGAAATAGACAGGCGAGAGCTAGGGATCTCGCCTACATCAGAGCTGGAATCTGGCATCTCGCCCGTCTATTTCCACACACACATGCGTCGCACGCTCACTAGGCGAAACTCTAGTCTCCCGCCTATATGCAAGCGGTACTCCAGCATCTCGCCCGGATCATTTTTCACACGATTTCTTCGCACAATTCATAGACGAGATTTTACAACTTCGCTTGTACAAGCGACATACTGAGATACCGCTTGGGAAGTGGGCGAGGTTTTGGGATTTCACCTGTATGTTTGTTTTGCAGGCGGTAGTCACAATCTCGCTTGTACGAGGCGAATTGTTAGTATCTCGTCCGTCTTTCCAAGCGATATATTGGTACTTCGCTTACCCCCAAACGGTACTCTACGACCTCGCCTGATCATTCACCGCTGTTTTTGACCCAGATCAAAGATCAAATTTTTTGATCTTTGATCGATGGGTATAATCGTGTGATTGTGGATGCTCTAAAAAACACAAAAACAACGTATTAGCATAAGAAATAGGCACTAATAAATATAATTTAGACGGTAAAAATATATAAATTAAGCACTTATCAGTTATTGTTAGAGATTTGGATGTCATCACTGCACCATACCTGATCCCAATGGATTCAACTGAATTCAAAATAACTCTCAGTAGAATCCCAGTTCACTTGCAAAAACATGGTATTTCAGAAATTGTGGCCAACAGTATTGGCACTTTGGTGAAAATGATAAGAAAAAAAAAGAAGCCAATAATAGCTTTAGTCAAAATGGATGTAAGAAAGAGTTTATCTAGAGGTGTAAACTTCCCAGTAGATGGTCATGTTAATGTTACTGTGAGTTCTTCTATGAAAAATGACCAAGGAGATGATGTTCAGTTTGCAATATTTTGGACCATGGTTCAATCCCTTACAATTTTCCTCTGGTAAATCTTGGACACACTGCTGTTTCTAGATCCTTTTAACTTGCTGCCCACATCTCTGTAACAGTCCCTGCCTTTAAAATCTCTGTTCCTATCTCACAAGATGCAAAAACTTCAAATATGAGACTTAATTCCGAAAAGAATATCTATCCTTCATCCAAGCATGGAAGCAGAAGTTGTCATACTCTGTTTGAAATATCTAGGAGGCAAAAGAAGCCTAGAACATCATATCACTATGCAAGGCACACTGCAAACTTCATCCAAATTGATTCAACTAATGGGAAAGAGTACAATAAATCTAACATTGTATCCACGACTGAAGGAGCTGACTCTTCAGAGAACATTGAAAGAGATTGGCTTACCATTGGCAATTTTAAGGGACTTGACAAGCAACCAGCCTTACCTGCTCATCAACTGCCATCAGTTTCAACTTCAAAGGCTTCTCCACCAGTTCACTGTGTCCCATCTCCAGTCACAAACTTCAATTCTACTCCTCTGGAGAGGGGGTGTGGACTTCAACTCTGAATCAACATCTACCTGCAATTGATGAGCATGTTATACGTAAAGAAGCTCAAAGATACAACATTGTGGAAATTATCAACATTGACTCCACATATTCTGAATCTCCTAATGTAACTGCTTCTCACTCAAATTCATATGGGACCTTTTACTCTGGCTCTGGTTCGAATGGAGTTCATAACCCTGATTGGTCAGTCAATCCTTTTGGCTGCTCCTATTTGTTGGTACCCAAAGCATAAACCATCATGTTGGTAACAACCCAAACCTCAATACCCTGCAATCATCTCAGCTCTCAAACTCTAATCTGCTCAAATCCTTCCTAACCCCATTTCAGGTCCAACCTTCAAACCCACACCTTTCTACTCAGCTTAATGCCCATGCAGAAATGCCAATCCCAAGTACTTCATCAACCCCCCCTGAATTTTCTCACTTAAGCCCTCAAGTTTTTGCCAATACAGTGGGTTTTTTCAACTCATCTACCTCTCACACCTCTCATCAACCTAGCCTAAACTCGATAACTTTGCTTGATTCTGTACGCGAATTGGATTCAAATGGCTTCAAGTACTCTACAAAAGAAAAAAATCCTATTATTTTTATGAATGCTGAAAACATTGCATTTTCTAAATCAGGGCCTAGGGCTACTCATTTCTGCAAGATTTTTGGTGTATATGCTTGTAATCAACTGGGAGTGGATATCTCAGGAGGGTCTTCAAGATATTCTAAACCTGCTGCTCCAGCTGCTATCAAGAGAGGTCCAAGCATTGCCCAACTGGAAAAGGGTAGGCTATTACTTGAAAAACATGACAAAGCAATGAAGATTCTGATAGATGAATCAAACAAGAAGAAAAATGTTGCTTCCACATCGACTCAAACCCCCACTTATCCCTTGAGATTTTTGGTCAGAAAAGAAATGAAGATGCTTAGAACAATAAGGAGGCAGCCAGAAACATCAACAAACCTACTCTGTTTGTTGGAATCCGCACAAGCAGAGGGTGGTCTTTGTTTGTGATCTGGGACTCAAATAAGATTGGTAAGGTTATGACCGAACCAAGCTGCTGCTCTTTGCATAATATTGGGTGTATAAGTTTTATGTATTCTAATTGTTGGTTGCATATGACTGCTATCTGGACCATGAACATCATTGTGTGGAACTGCCTAGGATGTGACCCTCTGGTAACTAGGAGGAATTTGTTAGACATTTCAGCCTTTCACTCAACTGATATAATTTTCCTATCTGAAATTAAAAATAATAATTTAAAAGTCATCCCTCCTTAAAAGATGTAAATTTATCCATTGGGACACTTTCGTGTCTATATGGCGTTCTGGAGGCCTAGCTTTAGGATGAGGACATCAAATGTTATTGTCAAAGTCATTTAAAAGAGTTTTAACATGATAAATGCTTTGGTAACATACCCCACCTCCAAGATTGAATGTCTTATGGCATTTTTCTATGGAAACCCCTATAAAGGGACTAAAACGTGACCCGTGAAAAGTGGTAGCAGATATTGGTCTTAAAGTTTCAAACCTCCCGTGGATTCTAAAAGGACATTTAAAATTTGTTCTAGACCTTAATGAAAAAATAGGAGGAAATACTTCCCAGAACTCTGAAGTTTCTACTATATCTGCCATAATTGATTCTTGTGGCTTTTTGACATGGGTTTTGTCGGCGAAAACATAGTTACATGGTCAAATCATAGATACTCAAAAGGCTTAATTGAGCAACGTTTGTACCGGGGTCTTATCAACTCTGAATGGAACATTGCTTTTCCTGATTCCTCCCTTTCCCATCTGGCACCTATAGGATCTTCATAGTCCTTTTCTCCTCAACTTAGCTAATTTTTTCTCTTCGGGAGCAAAACCTTTTAAATTATCTAACTATTTTTTTGCGGACCCGACCTGCTTAGAAGTTATAAAATTTATTTAGGAGAACTTCGTTTTAGGCTCTCCAGGCTTTAGGGTCTGCTCCAAACTAAAAAATTTTTATTCAAAGAATTTTTGGAAAAATCCCATCTTTTTTAGAAAAATCTCATCGGGAAACCATCAGGACCAGGAGCTTTCGAGGGATGCACTTGCTAAAGAGTGTCCCATATTTCCTCATTAGTAGGAATGGTGACCAGATTGGCATTTATTTCATCAGAAACCCAGGTTGGGACAAGCTCCGGAATGCTGATTGGTTATTTTGGTGTTCCAGATTATCAATACAAGAAGATCTGGCTAAAGTGTTGAAATGATTTTTAAGCAAAACAGCTAAATCACTAGGATTAGAGTGGATAATTCCATGAGAGTCTTGAAGTCTCTGAATTTTGTTTACTCTAAATATGTTAGCCACAGACCTATGAAATTTTTCCAAGTTTTCAAAAGCGAAGAACAACATCCGACAACAACCATAATGCTTATAAAACAGGATCTGGCCTCTTATGCAGAAGCATACGCAAAGATGGGAAAACCAAAGATGAGCCTAGCTAGGATTAGTTACACACGACCATAACAAGAAGATACACTGGGGAAAACCAAGACTAGTAACAAACAAGATCAATGATGATGCTTCATTTATTGATCATATCTCTTATGTAGGAATCAGCCTAATTTGTCGTGATTATACAGGTTTGATCCAAGGAAGACAGTACCACCAGCTCCTAGTATACACTCCGGAGGAAGCTGAGAGCCAGCCAACGCTCTTAGCACTAAAGTGGGCACGGGACAACAACATCAACAATCTAGATCTGGAAGGATACAACATTAGTGTAGCAAATTATCTTAACTGTTTTATTGGGCGTGACGGAACGGTGTTGCGGACAAGATGGCCAAAGAAGCTCGAATTTCAGGACCAAGTAGTTTTATTTCTCCTAGTATTCCAACTTATGTTTTAACTGGTGCTCTAAAAGATATTAGTGTTATGGATGCAAATGTAGCTCCCTTAATGGAGCAAAATTATCTTACTTAATTTTCCTGGCGTTTTTGAGGGCTACTCAAAACTAATTTGGGGCGGCTATTTTAAACCCATCCAATAAAGGTGGCTATGGGATAACCTAATGGTATGTAAAAATATATATATACCCTCTCAGTAATCAAAAAAATATCGTAAACCCTTTTCACTAATCTAAAAATATATTATTTTTTTAGATAATTTTTTTTAAATTTTCTTTTTTAAACTTTTTATTAAAATCATTGTGTAATCGGTAGTTTTGACAATTTCGATTACTACCGATTATTTAATAAGCCCAAACGGAATTTTTGTACTATCATAATCGGTAGTTTCAGAAAATTATTTATCTACCGATTATGAATTTTTTCAATTTGATAATATTGTTGAAAATGTTAGAAATTTGATAATTTTTTAATTTTGAATTTGGGGCAACATACACAATCGGTAGTTAAAAAAATTTCTTAGACTACCGATTGTATATGTTGAAAATGTTGGAAATTTGATAATTTTTTCAATTTGAATTTGGGGCAACATACACAATCAGTAGTTAATTTTTTTCTTAAACTACCGATTATACTTGTTCAAAATGTTGGAATTTTGATAATTTTTTCGATTTTCAATTTGCGACAACATATACAATCGGTAGTTTAAAAAAATTCTTAGACTACCGATTATACATGTTTAAAATGTTGGAATTTTGATAATTTTTCGATTTTCAATTTGGGGCAACATATACAATTGGTAGTTTAAAAAATTCTTAGACTACCGATTATACATGTTCTGAAAAATTAGTTATATACCGATTATGAAAGTAGTCCCAGAAATAATTTTTTCCAAACTTTAAAATTTTCAAATTTTTCTACTTTCATAATCGGTAGTTTCGACAAATTTGTTATCTACCGATTATAAAACTATCCCCAGAAATAAATTTTCTTAAACTTTAAATTTTTTGAATTTTTCTACTACCATAATCGGTAGTTTCGGAAAATTAGTTATCTACCGATTATTTATTTTAGTTTTTCTTTCTAACAAAAATTTTAATTAATTTTTAAATAAAAAGCTATCAAAAGAAAGTAAAAAAAAAAGGAAAAAAAAATATTTTTAAAAAAATTGATTTTTTTTAGTAATTAATTAATTATAATTTAACTAATTTAATTAATTTTTAACACTAATTAAGCAAGGGCAGATTAGCCATTAAAGAAAATATATGGATAATGGGTGTACTAATTTTACTTCTTAATGATCTTATTTTGTTTTATTAGTCGCCCTAAATTAGTTTTGAGTAGCCCTCAAAAACACCAGGTTAATTTGAAGTTTGGTTTATAAAAAAAAAACACTACTTAAAAGTCTTTTACATGCTTATGTATTTTGATTTAGACACAATGAACCCTGAACCCTGAACCCTGAACCCTGAACCCTGAAGCCTTCTCCATAGAGGGGCTTCTCATGTGAAGACGAAATAGAGACATTTCAAGTAAATTTCAAAAAACCCCTTATCTATGGTATTTTCATAATGGCTAAACTACCCCTGATTAGTTAATATTAGTAAAACTAATTAGCTAATAGATTAGGCTAATCATAATTAATCTAAAATAATCTTATACCTAATTCAAATCAATTTTTTGTTCTTTTTGGTTTGGTGGGAAGAAAAAGTAGAAGAAATGAAAGAAAATTTTCTAGGGTTTTTTAAAAAACTCTAGATTTTGATTCAATCAACCAGAGTAGTGAGGTATACCTCTAACTTAAACTCTTGGTCTTTTAATGGCTCAAATTTGATGAAATTACGTAAAAAATGATGATTGTTTTTGTGATTCAGAGAATTTTACGGTTGGGTTTTCATGTCGAACCCAACCGTAAACAACATTTACGGTAAGGTGTTCTTCCCAACCCAACCGTAACCGTAATTCCATGGATGAACACCAAATCGTAACAGTTTTACGGTTGGGTATTTGCAAAACATTTTTTGGAAGATTAGTTACGGTTGGGTATTTGCATCGGACCCAACCGTAACTAATCTTCCAAAAAATGTTTTCTTATCCAAGATGACTTACGGCTGGGATTTGAGAATCCAACCCAACCCAACCGTAAATACCAATTTTAGTTTTACTTCCAGACAATTTCAGCCAATATTTACGGTTGGGTTTGGGCTTCCCAGCCCAACCGTAAGATTGATATTCATATTTATGGTTGGGTTTTGGCTGAAAACCCAACCGTAAGTCTGGCATGAAAAAAATGTCAGTTTTACGGTTGGGTTTTGGCTCAATAACCCAACTGTAAAACTGACATTTTTTTCATATTGAAAGTTTTACGGCTTAAAACCCAACCGTAAATAATCATTTGTTTTTTTTTGTGACTTGATTTCTTCTTTGCTTGGTTTCCAACTTGAAATTTTTGTAAATAAAACATGAAATTTAGCTAGACAAATTTAAGATAAAAACTTTCTGATACATTCTAACTAAAGTTATAATACACCCACAAAAAAAAAACTCTTAGTTTGACGTAATAATAAACATAGAGTTAGGGAGAAGGAGGAGGGGTATGTCGATCCGTTTGACGAACTCTTTTTTTTCTCGAAGGATAACGCGTACGAGCACCAGCACGACCGCCATGAGTACGAGCACCAACACGACCGCCACGAGTACGAGCACCACGTTGCACATCCTCGGCTTCATCATGTGTCTCTTCGTCACTAGGTTGCGGTTCTCTTCGGCTAGTAGTCACATCTCTTGTACCGGCTCTACTCCTCTTTAAGATTCGAACCGTCTCATCTTCGTCTGCTTCATGAAGCTTCCCAATTTTAGCTTGTAGGTTCTTTAATTGGTAAAACGTCATCACATCACCTCTACTTAGGCATGGTGTCATAGACTCTGCCGATGCAAGTGCTTTCTTTTTGATCTTATTTTTCTATTCACATATGAAAAAATAAAAGTTGGTTGAGTCTTTAGTAATAAATCTTAAAAACATTAATAACAAAAGTAATTTACGTACCAAATTGAAATATGTTTTTTTCCAAACATCTATGACACCATCTCCTGTGTTGTTTCCTTGACCCCTTTGAAGTATTCTCATAGATTCAGGATCAATGTTAATGACATTTGGATGACCAAAATGGAGATACCAATCCAAGTAATCTTCTTCAGCCTCTTTTGTGCCCGGAGATGGATTTACCTCCTCCCTTTGGATTTGGTATTCCGGTTGATGGCGGTTTTTCCAAACCGTGACCGAAGGCGTTGGGATGTAGTTGAGCACGATGCTTGGGTCTCCGATCATGGAGCCATTCACACACAATTTAAAGGTTTCGCGTGTTACCTTGGTTGACATAGCCACATTGGCGGAGAGTTCGACGGGGGTTGCACATCATGAACCCAAACGGATGGTACAAAGGCCCGTTGTAGCCAGACACGTTTGATAATTGACGTAAATCTTCAACTAGTCCATCATCATCTATGTCAATCTTCACATAAGGATCAAAAACAACATCTTCAACGGTGAAAGCATCAATTTCACTTCTCTTCTTCGCTATCTGCACTTCTTTATGATTTGACTGAGTACCGGTGAATATGAATTTCTTTCCTGTAGGTCCAGTAAAATCACCGCTCCACTCCGTCTTAGGAGCCAGGCTCGGAAAGTGATCATAGACCCATGCCTATGAAGATAATAAATATTAATATAAGATAATGCGTAAAAAAAAATCTGAATTAAAACAATGAAATTCTAACAATAAATTACCTGAAGAAGACCAGTATTCCCGGAAATCTCAGTTCCTCTAACCCTCGAAGCTTTTCTAAGGTTGGCAAGTAGGTAAGCGAGGGTGGCAGTTCCCCATGAGTACTCATACGTCTTCTGGAGATCCGTCAACCACTGTAGAAAGTGAGGGTTGACCCTGTTTCCTGAGTTGTCAGCAAAGAAGATGGTACCAAGCATATATAGCAGATACACCCTGGCTGTACGCATAGATCTGGTTTCATCTATGACGACCCCATCCTTTTCCAACTGTAGGGTTCCTCCAAACTTCTCCCTCAGACTACGCAACAAGATATTCTTG
The DNA here is from genome assembly GCA_023531435.1 of Papaver californicum. Classification (NCBI taxonomy): domain Eukaryota; kingdom Viridiplantae; phylum Streptophyta; class Magnoliopsida; order Ranunculales; family Papaveraceae; genus Papaver; species Papaver californicum. Next base: position 8,786,165 of record JAJJMC010010614.1, on the reverse strand, counting down.
GTCATACCTAAACCTTTCTTCGTTGCTAACCCCGGTTTATCTCCAGCATCCAATTTAAACTCTGATTCGGCTTCTGTCTTCTCTCATCCAAGTGTATATTTAACAAGGACACCAAGATCACTCCAAGACATGTTGTTGTCAAAATCTTCATACACGGCTTTCCCTTCAACTGGTGAGACAAGAATTGACGTGACGTCATCCGGCGTTATTGTCATCTCACCGAATGGGAGATGAAACGTATCGGTTTCAGGCCAATAACGTTCCCTGAAGGCTGTGCAGGTAACACTGTCATACTCCAACAAAGAATTGGTAATTCCGGGAGCTAACCCTGTACCATTTACAAGAACTTGGACGACCATACATTCTTCAGCTAACGGCCAATGTTGAGCCCTTGACGAACCAATTTCTTCACGGCCTGTGTATGATCCTACAAAGAATAAAAACAATCTGTTTTAACTTGAAGTTAAACAAACGGAAATTTAACAAAACAAGAGAAGTTTTTAGATTAATACCCTAGTCTCAGCAACTTCGGCAGCCCATGAATGCGAATAACCAAATAATATGGCAGACCTGTCTGGGGCCTCACCCCAAGGTCTTCCATTCCTCTTCTTAGGCAACAACACGTCTTTGCCTTTGGGATTATGCTTCCCTTTCGGTTCTGGCTGCTTCTTTGACTTTTTTTCCTTCACTTGAGGTTCAGTAGAAGCAACAACAATTTCTTTACCTTTTCCTTGAGGGACAAATTGTTCCCTGTCTGTCTCTTCTTCCTCACATTGTTGCTTTTGTGGTGGTTCTCTAATCACAAGAGCACCTCCACTGAACACCGGTAGATCTTCGAAGTCTTGAGGTAGTACTTATTGAGTAGAGCTACCACCCCCTACCTCAAAAGTCGTCTTCTTCTTACCGTTCTTTCTCAAGCCTTATTATCTACCCTTAAATGAACTCCGTGGCGAGGGGTTGGAGTGTGATCAATTGGTGTTAAATTATTACCCCTCTTCTTCTTATTCCTACAACATACAAGCAATACAAGTTAGATAATTTCCAAGCAATTCAACTCAAACAATAAAAATTTCTTACATTCAGAATTTTTTACGGTTGGGTTACACATATCGAACCCAACCGTAAATAATAAACATCAAGAAGATAACACATGAGACTTTACGGTTGGGAATTGACAATCCAACCAAACTGTAAATAATCCTCAACACAAAAAATTTGCATATGCAGTATAATTTACGGTTGGGTTTTCTAATCGAACCCAACCGTAAATAATCCTCAACACAAAAATGTTTACATATGCAGAATAATTTACGGTTGGCAATTAGAATCAAACCCAACCGTAACTTCTCAAAAAAAAATTGAGTACGAAATTTTTTACGGTTGGGTTCAGAATCTAACCCAACCGTAAAAAATCATCTCCATCTCCTTCTTTTTTATTTACGGTTGGGTTTTTTTTAATAACCCAACCGTAAATTGTAGAAGAAACCAGTTACGGTTGGGTTTTCCAATCAAACCCAACCGTAAATTTTTCTGTAACCCAATTGTTTTTACAAAACCATCAATCATGGGTTTTGTTGAATACCATATATACACCATTTGTTGTGGTTTCGGAGTTTGATTTTCATTCTCACCACCGATTTGTTCTTCAATCTCTTGATTAGGTTGAAAAGTTTGATTTTGATTGGCATCACTACTACCTTCTACACCTTTGGTATGATTCTTCATCACGAACTTTAGAGTTTAATCGACGAAGAATTTTTTGAATCGACGATTAATCGACGAGAAATTTCGATGGAGAATTTTTTTTGAAATTGAAAAGTTATGGTTGGGTTGAAAGAGTGATATGAAATGAAAATTGGAAAGGTTTTATTTTGTTTAGGTTTTAATTGATTGAAGGGTAAATTAAATTTTTTCATAGATAGAAAGGTAATATAGACGTTTAACATAGCCCTTAGGACACCCCTTAACAGATTATTTGGTCACCCTGAATCTAGAGGAAACCCTCTATGGACTTGGCGGCTCCTATTTAAACTTACTTAATTTAATAAATATCCTATGTCTAACTTTAGGTTTTCCAAGTACTTCGGTAACCTTAACATAAGTCATGCTAGATAAATAAAAGCTTAGACTTTCATAATTATACACACAAATTACGAGTAAAAGTGCTGCGCTCCCAATTTACTTTTCTTTTCTTCTTTGCTTTTATTAGTTCCACAACATAAAAATAAGAAAAAATATTTACTTTAATAAATAATAGAATTTACAAAGACCCTGACACTGATCCTTCTAAGTTAGATCCAAAACCTAACTTTTCGTTTCCCCACTATTTTTTAACTACTGCAATACAAAATACAAGCTTGTCAAAGTAGCCCAACCCCGGTGTTTAGAGATGGAGGGGAAAGTGAAGCTACATGCTTCAAACAGCACCCCACCACCCCCACATTATGTGGGTTGGGATTCTTCGTCTGTCTTATCTTTTCTTTTACAAATGGACAAATAAACAATGGAATTAGGGGGATTGTTGGGTTTCGGAGACTTCTAGTTGAGGAGGCAAGAGATTGAGAAAGCTCCCTTGAACAGGTTGATGAGGATGTCTTGAATCGTCATCTGTATCACGTGAGAAGAAAAATATAAAAGGATTAGAATTGAAAAGTCTGTGAGCAGATGAGGGTGAGAGATTAAGATTTTTGCAAGACTGATACAGAAATAAGAACCAATATCTAATGAAGTGTTACATAAGATAAGTTAATAGTTGGGCTTCAGGTTGCTAAACAATGGATCTGTCTTTAAGGGCTTGATCTGCTCCAAGTTTGATGACACTATAGTAATTCATATTTCCATGTTAAAATAAAACTAAAGGCGGTCTAAAGCTGTCTATATCTAGACCCAACCAGTTGGAAGCTTAACACAAGGATAACAAGGGATAATGCCTACCAAAAAGGGATTTGATGGATGGCCTCTTTAATTTGGTGCTCTTTTTCTTCAGTTCAGCTGAAAGAATAAAGAGAAAGAAAGATGTTTAACAATAAATTTGTTTCTCAACTTGAACAATGCACAAAACTCAAGGATAAGTAAACAATAATAATAACAATATGATTTTGTGGGTCATCTAGGATGACCAAATCTAAGGACCTTCTCAGTCTTAGGTACTTGATGAACAGGAAAGGGTTTGATGCCTGAAGACAGTTCTTACCAAGTCCAGGTACTTAATAATCATTGACAATTTCAAAAATTTTTATACGTGTACCCGACAAAGTTAATGTCCTTTGATGAAAGCATCTGCAAGCAAAAAAACACAGCCCCAGAAGCATGTCAAAGAATGATGACATCAGCAGGGTCATGTCTAACAGATCAACCACCAAATTTTGTACTGTCTATTCATTAATATTGCATGAAAGTGATATTATTTGCATAATATCCACATTGACAGGACGCACAGCGGAAACACTATTAAAAATGAATTGTCTAAACGACCAACTGACCTATATCAGCTAATAATTCAGCGAAAAACATTTTAAGAAAATTTATTAAATTTATTCGAATAAAACCATATAGAAATGAAACTAATATATGCTTCAAAATAAAAATATAAAAAAACGGCTAATATAAGTTTAGTCTTACCTTTCTCCACGGTCCTGATTTGGCTGAGGTCTGAATCTGGTTTTCAGCCTGCAGCACAAAGAGAAAAAGAAAAGGAAAGAAGAAAATGATGATCAACAAAAAGTACTTAAACATGGAGAGAAACAAAACATCAGAATATAGAGAATATTTATACCTCCTCAAACTTTCAAAGTTTTGAGTATCCAACTCATCATTGACCTCCGGAATAAACGCAGCTTCCATCTGGTACAGTCGGTCCCATTCAACACCGTCAAACCATGGGAGCCTGAAATACACAAAAGGATCAACCAGGTAACCACATGAATTTATAATTACTTACGAAGCAAAAAGCAAAAAACTTAACATTTCATACCTTTATTTTATTAGCACCTTTAGTTCCAAGTCTTTGCTCAACGTTGCACAAAAGCTTACCAATAAGATCTTTAGCTTCTACAGACAGTTTTGCTTCCTCAGGAAACTTCAAACGAGTTCTCCAGTTTACGATCTGTGCAAGACGAAAAGCAGTCATCAGGAAATAATACTATTATGCTATGCAACTAAACTTGGTAAGAATCACTCTACATTGGCATGAAGGTGGGAAATAAGTAAAAGTACCCAAGAAAACACATGGAACTCAGTCAGGGCATCAAACCTTACCTTTCTACACGTTGACATTGGTTCATCTGAATAAAAAGGTTGATGTCCCACAAGCATTTCATACATGATAGCTCCAAGTGACCACCTGCAACAAACATTGAAAGCCTATTGTTCAGGAAATGTCTCTATACTTCAAGGTTAATAAGAGAATAAATTAATACAACATAAAAGTCCTATTTACCAATCACATTCCATTCCATATCCTTTCTTCAATAAAACTTCTGGAGCAATATAGTCAGGTGTACCAACAGTAGAGTAAGCCTCCAACATTAACAACTTAGCAAATACAATACAATGGGGTCAGCATCAAATATGAGTACAGTAACAAGTTCCCCAGTGAAAGTTTCCAAGAAACATAACATTTTTTATTATCAGTCAAATGGGGATAAATATATTATACACTCACCAGCATCCTCCGATTTCTCTACCAATGTTGCAATTGCTCCTGTTGTGTACGCTTTGGTGCAGTCCGGCGCTCATCATTCCGCTGGGATCCATTTCCATTGTTTGCCACAGAAAAATCCTTTTCATGTAGTGTGCTGCAGTCTAATGGCTTATACAGTCCGAAGTCTGACAGCTTCATGTACCCATATTTATCCAGCAATAGATTGTCGGGTTTAATATCTCTGTGAAACAATAATGAAGGTTTACTATTCTTATCGCTAAAAGAAGAATGCACATAAACATACTACAAAAGGTTCCATGAACATGATTAACGCACAACACTTGTGGATGTAATTATGTTTGTGTATAGATCAATAGCCAGAATTGATTCCCAGTCAAAGTATCCTTCCGCATAAGTTAAGTCATCATATCTCCACCAGGTAGATATTCTATAATTAGATACAAGAACTCCTCGTCTTGGAAAGAACTGACTATGCAATTGCTATCAACTTCTGCAAGTAGATTCCTTTCAGCTTTAACATGCTCGACCTGAAGAAGGTAACTTGCAATAAGAATAATGAAACAAGCAACTATACCAAAAGGGGTATTCTAATATACAAATACATGCGTAACATGCATGTATACCTGCCCTCTGCGAAGCATTTCCGACTTCTTCAGCTTCTTCATTGCGTACACATGACTTGTTGCCTTTTCTCTACAGACCCTGACCTGCAACATGAATAGAATATGTAACTAATGTTCTTCTTTTCAATTTTTCTCTTTTTTGTACTATCGCAAGAAGTTACCATAAACTGAAGGCTAAAAACAGGAACGTAAATTGCAAGGGAAGCCTGCTACATGGAACAAAAGAAACCGATACCGTGTGAGAAAATTATACCTCCCCAAAAGCACCCTTTCCTATCATTGTCAACAGCTCAAAATCATCAGCTCCCATCTTATGCCTCTGTAGGCGCATATATTCTGTTTCTTTCTTTTCCAGGTGCTTAAAAAGGTTGTTCTGCTCTTCCTCAGACACATCAGCATCAGCCAGCTTCCTTTCAAGCATATCACGTCTGCTCAAAAACAAAAACAAAGCGAAGCAACTAGTCACTAAGATGTACTATAGGTTTAAGTGTTGTGAATAATGCATGTCTTCTGTGCAAAACTAGTACACCCTGAACCTTAAGCTTTGATTGCATCCAAATCTTCTTAAATATGGATCTTTTGTTATGGGACAACATGCGGTCAACGCTTGTAAATAACCATGTCATCTGTGTACAAGCAAGTACCCATTAAACATTAAGTTTTTATTGCATCCAAAACTCTATCAAGAGATATATAAATAGAGGAATTTGTTGTCAACCGCTTGAGCTCAGATGCAAGTAACCATATACTTGATTTGCTACGAGTTTTCAAGTAGGGTTCTGTTAGCAAACACATAAGCTAACAAAAAGCTACCAAATAAACAAGACCACTGCAATCTTTCATGCCAAAACCAGTATAAAGTTGCTTTCATATTCAAGTACAGCAAATGACAGAGTGCACAATTAAAAAGATCTGAATTGCAAACTAATTAAATGGATCCATAAAACCTTGGACTCAGTCAATTTCAGTGCACTGCATAGAAAGTTGCCATCTAACCAAAACTCAACCTTTTCTTCTTCTTTACGTTGATTATTGAGCAGCATAGTTCTTGGACTAGATATTTTATACAACATTACTGCTCTCTCTCTCTCTCTCTCTCTCTCTCTGAGCCACAGACATCATTTAGGCTTCAGGAGATGTTAAGATGTACGATAATAGCCAATGGATTACAGGTGTTTGTCGCATGGCAATGGTTTCAGGAGATGTTGAGATGTACGATGATAGCCGCTGGTTTCAGTACAGGTGTTTTTCATGTGGCAATAATTGACTATGAATGCTATATCCCACTTTGAAAATTAACTCAACAGTTAAATCGGTAACTCAGAGGGGGAAATCCAAGCAAATGGGAATTATCACACTTCTCACCAAAACCGTACTTTGAAAGGAATTTGCAGAAATATCCTCATTCCTACATAATGCTGCCAAGTGCCAAGCATGAAGAAGACACGAATCTTTAAAGACATCCATGTCAGGATTTTCTCAAACTAGAAAAAACGTAAATAAGGCAGCTTTCATCATATCAACCGAAACTAAGATATTGGTGCATGCAATCTAAAGCATAAATCACTGGAGGTTTCCGAAATAGGCAAAGTTCCCAAGGAACCATAAATTACAACTAGGTATTTCCAGTTACCTTGAAAATACTTACTTTACAGATACTACCAATACCAGAAATGAAATTGCAAGTAAAATATGACAAAAATGCGGAGTTTAAAAATGACATACCTTTCCTTTCTCTCCCGCAAATTCTTCATTTGTTCCTTATAATGATTTTCTATGTACTGTTTCGCTGCTGCAACTTTTTGTTTGTTACATTAGAAGGAACCATTTCATCATTTATAACCAATTTTGACCCTTCTTTACCATCAGTTGTTTCCTTCTTTGCTCTAAATTTATCTCTTGGTTGAAACTTTGAAAACCAACTCCTTGCTGAATCAATTCCCCACTTAACTTACTCTAAAATTTACTAATATATCTAAAAACTAATTATTTCTCATGCCTGATCGAGAAATTCATTAATCCAATTAATTCTGCACAAAAAAAAAAGAAAAGAAAATCGTAATTGTTTTTCTCAGAAGAAACAAGGAAATGTGAATTCTTATTGTAAACCCTAACTACTAAAATTATGAGCCTTTATTACAGAAAAACGTAACAAAATCATCAACAAAATTCAATTTCTATATAAATAATGAAGGATCTATAAGAGTAAGAAACCAGCAAGTATAAAATGTGTATCCCGAAACCCCTATTGAAAACGACGAATTACGAAGATTGAATGGAACAGAGATAGAAGAAAAAGAATTGCCGTATAATTCGGGTTACCGTGAAAGAAATTGCTGAAGAAAAATTCGGTGAAGGTGATTTAGATGAGAAAGAAGATAATGGAATTTCCCGCCATTGTAGATGATGAAGCAGTAATTATTATTGTGATGATCTTCAAAATTTCGTACTACTTTTTTCTTCTGTGCATGAAATCTATTTTCTTTTTTCTATCCTTTTCGTTTATTCTCTCGTAACTTTTTAAATATGAAAATAATTTCTCTTTTTTACGCACTCGAAAAGAAAGAGTTAAGAGCTCGCATCTGATTAGAGGACACGCATAATTAGGTTAAATACTGGATGAGGGTAAAACCGTGAAAGAATAATTAAAACAAAATTAAACCAAACGATGCACACACAGTCTAAACTTCTCATCTAAATATACCATTCAAAAACTGGTACGGACGTTGCTGGATTAAAAATGTTCGAAAACGCAACGCATATCTTCTTTAGCAACCTTTTACAATTGTTTAAATCTTTTATTTTATCCACCCCCAAACGGATGTGTTTTTTCAACTACTTGATGTCGTATAAACAATAATAGGGGTATTATGGATCACCAGAAACAGTGAAGGTATAGAAATGATTGTAGATCACTCTTGGTCTCAACAATTTGTGATTTGCGCAGGGCTTGTGTTCCGCTGTCACAAAACAGAAAATGCATTTTGATTTTTTCTTCTTCTTCTATTTTGATCCTATACCTGTAAAATTTAATATTCTCCGTAATTTTGACATTCTAAGATGCTATATTTTGTAAAGGTTGTGAGGGTATTAAATTCCTAACATCACGTGTTCAAATACTATGAAAAGAATATCAGATTATGATGGAACGAGAAACACTGAAGCAAAACTTATTAGATAAGTACTGAAACAGACATCTTCGTTGCATGACAGACATGCAAGTTGCGGGAAAGTACGACTGTACGAAATAGATACCTTCGTTGCATGACAAACACGCAAGTTGCGGGAAAGCATGACACAATGTATAAAACTGACAAACATCGATGCATGATAGACACGTCTCAGTTGTGCAGGTTGCGGAACATAAGAAGCTAAAACATGACAAGTCACTTTCAATGGCTCCGTGTTGAACATGCCAAATTCTGAAAATAATAATGTTACTTTCAATGCCCACATGTCGGACATGCCATAATTCTAATAAGACTGCAACATTCATCAAAATCCAAAAGCAATAACTTGAATACAAATCCGCAGAAGAGGTGCGGGTCACCAAGCGGAAAATTAAGGGAAATAAGAAGTGCGCATGCCAAGTCTTGCGGGAAATACAAATAAGAATGCGGGATAAGTTTCGTTGCAAATTATGGATAAAAACTAATAGGTGGAAACAAAGAAGAGGGGGACCCAAGATATTTACTATAAATATCAAGCTCCAAAACAGAAAGAGGGGACGGGAAAATTTGGAAGAAGGAAAGGATCAGAGAAAAAAGTTTAGGTATGGGATTTGTGTCAATTAAATATATTGGTAGTTCAATCATTCTTTAATGAATTTTACTTGATGCATATAGCATTTCATCCTTTGGTAACATACAACCGTCAATAAAAACATCCAAATCTTTTATTTCCCGTGGATGTAGACACTCCGATGTCGAACCACGTTAAATCTCTCTTGTGTGATTTCATCTTTTAATTTATTATGTTTAATCTATATTTGCTCATTGTTTTTGGTTTATTGGTTATCATATGATTCATGTGGTTGTGTTGCCAAGATAGATTTTTGGTAATCATAATTTGGCGCTAGAAACAGGGTGAGGTAAAAGAATTTATTCTACCTGTCCAAATCTTCATCTATGAAATCTTGAATTTTGTTATCTTAGAAAACCCCTTTCCTACATCTTTAATCATGGGTTCTTTTCTCTTCAATTGATATTTCAAAATTTTGCTTATAGTATCTCTCTGAACTTTTCAATTGATGTCTATTTCGATTTAACTGTTATGTTCATACACAACACCTTTTTAACTGTTACTTCTCTTTTAAATCAATACTCTGATTATCTCGGAGGTGATCTTAATCGAAAATTTGAGAGACTTTGTTCATAAACTTCCTCCAAAGTACTATGTTTTTAACAATTTTACAAAAAAAAAATTTGGTTTGAAATCGGGGAATTTCTATGTCTGTAATTCAACCATATTTAGCTGCATATGATATTTTGTCAATTGATTGTATAAATTAAGAATACTTTACAACTGCCTAGTTTTGATTCTCGTCAAAACAGAAAAATAAGTTTTAAACTGAATTTCTAAACTTGTTTTTGACTTAAAAATGATTTAGTGAACCTTTGAAATCTGTTTTCAGTGAATTTTTGCAAAAATGATTCAATGAACCTTTGAATTTTTTTTTTTGTGGAAATTTGTCTAATTTTTATGTGATATATCAAATTTTAATTAAAGTTAGATTTTTTCTATCAATCAAATTATTTCATATATATATATATATATATATATATTGCGGATGTTAAAATTTTATGAAGCACTTATCTCATTATCTGAACTTTTATTAGAACATCAACAAAGAAATTTCTACAACAACACCAGATTGGGCAAAGAAGTCATTATAATATCCCAAGAGAAATTAAATAAATGGAGACAGCCGCAAACAAAACCTTACAGGAACAAGAAGTCGATATAAGAAATTTGGGTAATCAAACAATGGGGACTTGATGAAAAACTCTTCATCAAATAGAAAGAGAAATTGTAGAAGAGTCTCAAGGACCGTAACCCTTGGATCAGACAATACAAAATAGAAACAAAGATACTGAAATTGCGAATACTATTCTGCTACAAATAAACGAAACAAGGAATCAATTACAAGAGGCAAACAGAGTAGAACAATTATAGAGATTGCAAGATGAAATGATAGAACCAAACATCCTAATTAACCAATCAATTGATAGCAACAAAACAATGCAACAACCACATGTAGAAGCACCACAAAACAGTATTGATCCCATCAATCAATTATTCGAAGAATTGAATGAAATGCGTAAAGCTCAAAAGACTTATGCAAAAACAATTGCTCTTCTAACGCAAGAAAATCAGATGCTCAGGCATAAATCCCCACAGGATGCGGAAGCATCTGGTACAAGGTTACAAGGGCAGGGGTAAGTTCAAAAAGATATGCAGAAAGCAAAATGAGGATCAAAAGAGATCAAAGGGTGATGTTTATTGAACCAAAAGATGATACATATGTTCATCCAAAACAAAACAGGTTTAATCAGCGGTATGAGCCCGATAAACCAGATTTTGATGACTCAGAACCGCAGAACAACAGGTGGAATAAATATTTCGAGGATTTGGAGGAAATGAGAGAGGAAATAAAGACCTTGAAAAACAAACAAGAGGGAGGACGTCTTGAGGAAATATTAAAAGAGGCCAGTAGAACACCATTGGCTTCGCACCTTGCGCTTGCATCCATCCCGCACAAATGCACATTCCCCACCTTTGAATGTTACGATGGGACAAAGGATCCCGCAGCTCATTTAAAATATTATACCCGCAATATGACCCGCTGGGAGCAAAACGATGTTATCATGTGCCGATATTTTCCCTCTAGTTTGAAAGGATCTGCATTAACATGTACGACAATCTACCAGAAGGAACAATACATTCATATACACAATTGACCCAAAAATTCTTGGAGACGTACATGTACAACAAACCCGCAAATGCTAGAATGGATAAATTATTTGCCCTTGCATCTTGGACAGATGAAACTATCTGAGATTACACAGATCGATGGCAGACAATTTGTCAACCAAAAGGTAACGTTAGTCCAGAAATCTCTATTAATTGTTACAAATAGGGAATATCAAACCACACGAACCCGTTTTTCGTAGATATTCATGGAGAGGATCCAAAAACTGAAGGGGATCTAAGGGTAATTATCGATAGATATGCAAGGTTACAAGATATACAAAAACAGAATCCAAGAGAAGTTTCTCAACATCAGAGAGTTGCAAACAGAACAAATTTTGTGGAACCAGCAACAAGTTCTGGAAAGCGAGTGAAAATCCTTATAATGAATCTAAGCGAGGCAGAGCAGATGAGAAAGAAAGATCAACCAGCAATTTGAGGATCGAGTTTTTACTAAGCTCAACACCCCGTATTCACAAATTTTAAATACAATTAGAAACAAACAAGATTTTGAATGGCCATGGACGAAAGGAAGGCAACCACCACACATAGAAAGTTCTAAAGATTATTGTGGATATCATTGTTTTTATGATCATCCCACAAATAGATGCAGAAATTTAAAATTCCAAGTCCAGAAGTTAATTGATGCAGGAGAAATGAAGGAATTCCTTCATTTACCCGATCCTCCACCAAGGCTGAACACAGGGAATACTGTAAATATTCTGGAAAATAACCGAACCATCAACACGATTTCCTACACAGAGTCAAATCAATTATCTATGAACGCAGCAATTGATAAGAAGTTGCGTAAAAGAATTGACAATCATGAAGTTTTTAAAGTTGCGGGAAGAATGACAAAAACATGGGAGGAATGGATGGCTTCCCAGTTAACTTTTTCAGCGGGTGAAGTTGATCAAGAAATTGAGACACACAATGATCCGCTGGTCCTCACTTTATCAATGTCTGGATGGAATGTGAAGAAGATCCTCATGGATGGGGGGAGTTCACTTAATGTGTTATTTTATGACACATTTCAAAAAACGGGACTTAAGGACGATCAACTCACACCCTCTTGTTATACTATTTATGTAAAGCCAAAATAAGAGATTTTCCTTGAAGTCATGGCGGGACCGATAACCGTTTTAACCAAATTCAGTGTAGTAGAGGCACCGTCCCCATATAATGCAATCATTGGCAGACATTGGGTTCACCAATTGAAAGGAGTAACCGCAACTTATCATCAATATTTGCGATTCCCAACACCACAAAGAGAAATGGAAATAAAGGGGGATCAAAATGTTGCAAGATCTTGCATCCTCACAGAGACACACATGAATGAAGAACGAATTCAACAACAACAAGATAAAAAGAAAGAACGAAAAATCAAAGCAAAGGAAGAGGCAATAAATCAATATCTGATTGGTAGAGGATCGGTGAATGAAACAAATAAAAACACTCCATCGGAAGGGAGAATACCAAAAACTAATGAAAAGGGCAGTATTCCAGAATAGCAATCAAAGGGAGCTCCCATATTTTAGGAGTTCCCAAATCCAATTTTTCAGCAGTTGAAGAAACCAAGAATGTCAATATAGGAACAGAAGAATCCCCGAGAATAATCAAGGTTGGAACACTAATGGAATCAGAAAGGGAACATGATTTGGTTATCCTACTTAGAGATTATGTAGATATTTTCGCATGTAAAATGGAGGATATGTCAGGCATTGATCCAAGTATCATTTGTCACGAATTACATACACATCCAGGCATTACACAATTTCGGCAGCGTATATGCAAAGTGGCGCCCGAGTAGCATTTATCAGTTGAAAAGGAACTAAAGAAACTCATGGATGCGGGATTTATTCGAGAGGTGCGATACTCAACCTGGATATCCAACATGGTAATTGTACCAAAAAAAAAAATGGAGGAGTAAGGATTTGTATAGACTTCACCAATTTGAACAAGGCATGCCCTAAAGATAGTTATCCGCTTCCTAGCATTGATCAATTAATAGATGCAGTTGAAGGACATGAGGCTTTATATTTCATGGATGGGCATTCAGGGTATAATCAAATTTCTTTAGCTGAAGAAGATCAAGAACATACTACATTTTTTACTCCGCATGGTTTGTACTGCTACACTAGAATGCCATTTGCACTAAGGAATGTGGGAGCAACCTATCATCGACTGGTAGATGCAATCTTTAAACCATGGATAGGCCGCATCTTGGAAGTCTATGTAGATGATATGCTAATAAAAAGTAAACTTTCAAAGGATCATTTACAAGATTTAAGAGAAATATTTGAAGCTCTACGCAAATATAAAGTGAAAGTTAATCCGGATAAATGCATCTTTGGGTAACATCTGGAAAGTTCTTGGGTTACTTGGTAACAAAAAAGGGGATTGAATTTGATCCAGCAAAAATACAAGCAATTGTTAATATGCCATCTCCAAAGAATGTAAAAGAAGTACAAAAATTAAATGGATGTTTAGTTGCACTAACAGATTCATTGCCAGATCATCAGACAAATGTAAACCATTTTTTGACACAGTGAAAAAGAAAAACAAATTTGTATGGAATGAAAATTGTGAGCAAGCCTTTCAAAACACCGAAGCTTATCTCGCCACACTACCTGCATTACAAAAACTAAAGTCTGAAGAGGTACTGGCCTTGTATATAGCTGCAACAGAAGATGATGTAAGTACGGTATTGGTACGAACAAATGAGAAAATAGAGAAACCAACGTATTATATCAGTAAAACTCTTAATCTAGCATAAAGGAATTACACCAAAATTGAACAACTGATATTAGCACAAGTTTTTACCGCACAAAAATTGCGCACATATTTTCTAACACACTATGTGCGGTACCAAGTAAAGCTCCGTTGGAATCTGTACTAAAGAATGCGAGAAAAGTAGGGAGAATAACGAAATGGAATGCACGATTGGAGCAATTCCATATCATTTTTGAAATACAAACTGCACAAAAATCACAAATCTTGGAAGATTTCCTTGCGGATTTACTACTGGATGACGACTTTGAAATCCAAGGTTTGTCGGGTATAGAAGATGATGATTCCCAAGATATCCTGAGTTCTGTTAACTCCCGCAGATGGGAAGTATTTTTTGATGGGGCACGGAATAAAGAAGGAGCAGGAATCAGAATTGTGATTACAACCCCTACAGGAGAACGAATGGTGCATGCATTTCGTCTTGAATTCGGTGAACACACAAATAATATAGTAGAATATGAGGCTGTGGTTCATGCCCTTCAGCTCATCATCGAGTTGGGAATAAGTGATGTACGACTTATAAGTGATTCACAATTGATAATTCGGCAGGTTGAGTTGAAATATCAAGCGCTTGATGAAGACTTGATAGAATACACGAATCTTGTTCAAAAATTAGCATCTCAAATTCCAAATATAATTTTTTGACATTTATCCAGAGAGAAAAATCGCCATGCTGATGATTAACATTCATTTCTTCAATGATAAAAGATCAAAATATATCGATAGTCAAAATTGGGCGCATCTATGAGCCATAAATTAAGATATGGGCAGTCAAAAACATATATGAGGAAGTAAATGAAGATATTGAAGATGCAGCCATTAAAGATGATGCAAACTTTTCACAGAAACCAGAAAATGAATCATCTAAAGAAGATTAGAGGCTCCCGATACATCAGTACTTACAAAGTGGGATATTGCCCGCATACACTAAGGATGTTAGAAAAGTACAATCAAAATCTGCAAATTATCAATTGCGGGATAAAATTTTGTACCGCAGGTCTTTTTTGGGGTCGTTACTTCGGTGTTTGTCACAAAAAGAAGGACAACATATTCTCACAGATATTCATTATGGAGATGTGGGAGATCATAGCGGAAGACGATCACTCGCACTGAAAGCAAATACGTAAAGGTATTATTGGACATTTATACACAAAGATGCGAAAAATCTGGTAAGAAGGTGCGAAGAATGTCAACGCTTTGCAAAAAAAAATTAAAGCTCCCGCAACGGAACTCAATTTTGTACTCAGCCCATGGCCGTTTGCAAAATGGGGAGTAGATATCGTTGGGCCCTTAGTGGAAGGCACACAAAAAAGAAAATACTTGATCGTAGCAACTGATTATTTCACTAAATGGGTTGAAGCCAAAGCTCTTGCTCGCATTAGAGATACGTATGTTTTCAAGTTTTTATTCGAAGATATAATTTGCAGATTCGGAATCCCGGTAGCTATAGTCTCGCATAATGGACAACAAGTACAAGGAAAAAATATTGATATGCTTTTCGAAGCATTTAATATCCAAAAAAACAAGTCCACTCCACTTTATCCCCAAAGTAACGGACAAGCTGAAGCTACAAATAAAACTATTTGCCATGAATCTAAAAAAGGCTCTAGATGGACATCATAAACGATGGTGCGAACAACTTCATAACACTTTATGGGCATATCGCACGACGAGAAGAGAAACCACTGGAGAATCACCATTTTTTCTCACTTATGGAGCGAAAGCAGTTATTCCAACAGAAATTATTTTACCCACAACAAGGACAGAAGCATGGGAAAAGAATTTAAACACAGATGTAATGCTTGAGAAGTTGGATGACTTAGAAGAAAGAAGAGAGGTTACGCTCCAAAAAATGGAGAATTATCAAAAAAGGCTGGCAAGAGAATATAATAAGAAAGTAAAGTTGTGGAACTTTGTTGAAGGGCAGTATGTTCTGCGATAAATCCCAGAATACCAAAGAGATAAAAAAGCGAAAAAATTTGCACCCACATGGGGAGGACATATGTCATACAAGATATTGCGGGACAGGGCTCGTACCACTTGCGGAATATGAATGGAGAAGTCTAACGACATCCTTGGAACGCACAATATCTCAAACCATATTATCCATAACAAATCAAGTAATTATACAATAATTTGGTTTCATACTAGGTAAAGCAAAACAAATGCAATCTCGATAGAAAATCCATATAAATGTCTATGGGTGTATGACTATTGGATCTTTCGCGAGCAAGAGATGCATAATATGACATTAATTATTGTATCAGGTAATATCCGTTTCAGGAGGTACTCATTAGGGACCGCATCATTAATTTCCTCCTGGCCAGAGAAAAGTTAGTCATGTGACTGTACCCTCAAAGGTGACCCAGGGTACAGTAAACGCCTTGTGGTTTCTCAATTCACACACTCATAACGCAAACTGATTATGTATATATATTTGTTAATTGTATTGCATGTACAATAATATGAGATAAAAATGAAGCTTGCCAATACAATTCAGAAGGAAAATATTAAGGAATATGAGGATCTGCACCAGGAGAAGGGTGTTTAGGGATTTCCTTGCGGCTATAAACTTTGGTGAATCCATCAGCTTTAACCCTATCTAAACTGTTGTTGATCGCTTTTGCAACTCCAACACGAGCTTCAATTTTTAACCAAGAAATTTTAGCTCTTGCGGTTTCAAGCTCCTGCTTACACCTATTCACCTCGGCCACAGACCTTTGGACACGCTCCTCCCAATAAGATTTTCTCCCATTCTCCGTAGCCAAGTCACAAGTCAATCTCTCAACTTTCAAGGTTTCCAACTTCCATTTTTCCTCCGCTTCATTGGCTTTGACAAGCTTCAGTTGTCCTTTGACTTCCTACAACTTGGCAGTATCAAGCTCCCCTTCATCCCTATCAGCTCTTGAGGCCGCACCTTTGAATTTTTCCTCAAAATACAACGTAAATAACAGATTAATCAATGCGGAAATGATATTCAACTTTAAATATGCAATAAAATAAGATACCTCTTGCGAGGGATTCAAACTCTTCTAATTCATGAACTATTACATCTTTAGAATCATCGAGGAAGTCATATTCTCTTGAAATTTTATGATAACTGTCGGTAAGATGCTGAAGATCTTGACGATATTGATCTAACTCCGCTTGTTTCAATGAATTATTGTCCCGCAACTGATTTGATTCGTTTGTACACCTTTCCATCTCTTTATGTAAGCGGAAAATATCGCTTTCACGAAGAAGAATTATATCAGATAAGCTGCGGATTTTAGCCTGAGTTTCTGCAAGGGCATTCCCTTTAGCATGAGCTTCTGAAGCTGAATTATCTCTGTCTTTAATAATTTGCGCCATATAAGAAGAAAGCTGTGAATTATGATGTAACCCGGAATGAGAAAATCTCACAAGGATATTCTTGCATTCCACACAGAGCTTGCGATTTTCTTCTTCCAATTTCTCTGATTGTGCCCGCGCTTCAAGAACACAACCTATAGTCCATAAGAGAGTGGCATCATATTCTTTCTTCTTGCGGATATAATCTACATGTAAAAGCCGGTGCTTCAATTCTAGATCTACATACTTTGATTTGGCTTGATTCATCATATCAACCAAGTTATTGAATCTTTCCTTGATCTCCATATTTTCTTTATTGATTTTTAATACATGTTCTGTCAGACGATTATCTCTACGTTGCAGCCTATTCACGAGGTCTGAATCCCCCACTGATCCCGTAAAGTAATTTAGAAACATGCAAATAAAGTAAGAAAAATGACATGAGAGAAAAAACGTTAAACCTTGATTCTAGAGATTCTAATAGCTGCTGACGAAGGGTATCATTTTCCCGCTTCAAGTCTGCAGCATCTTCTTCTGATATGATTAATTTCTCCTCTACTTTTTTAAACTGAGTCTCAATCTTTATGAATCGTCCTTTGAAAAATTTATAAGCCACATATGCGGCGTTCTGACCCCGAGCAAGATGCAATTTACGAAATTACAGCTATAAGTAAATATGGAAAGAAAATGAAATTTAAGGTCATTAAAATAATAAAAATACCTGCAAGATAGCTAGTTGCGGGAAAGAGTATGCTCCACAATCCATTAGAGAAATCGTCTCCGCAAGAGAGGAAGGAAGGTTCATGTCAAAAGAAGGGCAGACGGGATGGCCTTGGTTCTTTAACCAAGATTCTTTGACTACTTCATACGGAGCAAACCGCATGCATTCCCGCAGATTAGCAACTAAAGAGGTATCTGCCTCCACTGGCTGAAAGTCGCATGGAACAGATAGCAACTCTTTGGACATGAACCAACGAAAGACCTCCTCCTCCTTATCATAAAATTCTCATCTTCCACTTTTCCTTTACCCTTATCACTGTGCGGGATTTCTCTATCCATATGAACTGCATCAGTGACAATAATGATCTTTTCATTACCCTCGGTAGAAGAAGCTTCCACCGCAGCATTAGCCGGCTCATCCTCAACTGCGGGATTTTCTTTATCAGATAGGCCATCTTCACTCGCAGAAGGCATGAGAAGATCATATTCAAACAAAGGGGAAAACTGAGAGGTGATGTAGGAGAACTCAGGATCTGCGGTCTGGTTCGAACAACTGTCCGTAATACCTGTAGTTTCCACCGCAGCATTAACCAGCTCCGTGGGTTCAAAATTAATAAAAGAAAAATTTTCAACATTCTGCTCCGAATCTGTCAGCTGAAGCGGGACATTCTGCTCTTCCACACTTTTTTCACGAATTTCTCCTTCCTCCCTATTAGTGGAAATGCGGGGGCAACTTTAACTTTTTTCTGACCCTGTCAATGTACCGCAGGAACTCATTAAATAAGTTTCATGCAAATTCATTTGGATAAGTCAATACCTTTTCTATTGAAGCTGCGGCTTTGCGCTTATTGCCCGAATCACCCTTTGAACTCCCTTCAGCTTGCGGCTATGAAAAAAAAGAAACAATTATACAACGTTTAAGGCATGATGTAGAACAATAGAAAAAGAATTCTACATACCACATCGTCATACGGGAAAAAAAGCCTTTGAAGTTTAACTGCCAAGGGAAGTAAGAATGAAGGCGTGATGTAAGGTTGCAAATCACACTGTCTTGAACAAACCCATAAACACATGCTCCCTCAATTATCAGGGGAGTGCGGTACCACATGAAGTCATGATCAATATGAATCTTTTCCCATAAAGGAGCCTGCGTCCCAGGAATGACATTCAGCTTAGAGTTATCAAGTTCCCAGAGTAAACGAAATCCTTCGCCACCTTTACGACCCGGTCCGACTCTCCACTTTTTGTAAACTTTTTGTAGCATGGAAATCATATGTATCATGGAAATTATCCACAGTATAATGCTCACGTTCCGCAGGATTGGGAACGTAGCATGTGAAATTTGTTTCTCCCCTACTAAGTTTACTACATTCATTCAGCACACGCCACCAATTCCCGTTGTATTGGGAAATAGACCGGACCAAAACATGCTTGGATTTACTTCGGCTCGCAAGAACCTCATACTGGAAAGAATCCCCACTCTTATACAAAGAAATCTTCAAGCCAGCGTGCAGCGCTCCCGCAGTTATTAATAATCTGTTGGCGCCATACTGAAATTTCTTCATCATATCAAGAGTAATTTCATCTCCTTCAGCAGGATCGCAAAGGGAAATTTTAAATTGTTGGAGTTGATGTTTCTCTTTAAATTCTTCAATATCCATTGACCTAAAGTTCAAATTCTCGTTTAAATGCTTACTCTTAGAAGCTGTTCTATTGGCCGCAACATATATATCATTAATTCCTACCAAATCAGAAGATTGAACTTCTAAAGTACCAGATTGATCTCCCACTTTATTTTTTCTCGAAAAGTAACGAGATGATTTCTTTTATATAGGTTGATCACCATGATGAGAGGCACCTCCAACAACATTACTATCATCTTTTCCAGACATGATGAATTTTACCTATATATGAGAGAACAAGAAAAGATAGATTCACCCTGATGAGAAGCAAGAAAAAAACAGAAACCCTTCAAAATAAAGGAAAAACAAGATGTTTATTAAAACAAAATATGAACGAGTAGACAACTTTCTGATCAAGAAAAAAGATTTATGGATTCAGTGAAACAATCAGAAAATAAACTAAGAACATCATCATCACCATTCACTCCTAAAAGATTCAGTCAAGAAGATTGATAGATAGACAAATAAATTAAAGTTAGAATGATTCACACTCCAAACAGTTAAATTGTTTTAAGTTTTTAAGCAAACCCTAAAATCAGAATTCAAACACAATCACAGGAATAAGTTAGGAGTATTACCTGTATCAAAGTGAAGAACATAAATCAAATCAGATAATTGGATGAAAAGAAGACCTGATCCCGATGAAATAAATCCTTAATCACGATTTAATCAACACAAATTGAATTAATCAAATCACGAGGAATCACTGAAAAGTTCAGTTTCATAAGAATGAAAAAAAACATAAATTTTAAGAAGAAAAAGACAAAGAAGACGAAGAATAAGATGAAAGATATGACAAGATTTGCATTAAATATGAAAGGATTGAACTGACGAAACCGTTGAAAAAATAAAGTGGAGGAGAAAGGAACTTTATCAGAGATGTGATTTTCTCGAAACCGTCAAAATTGTCAGAAAAGTAAACCTAAGCGTGAGAAGAAAATTTATTAGAGGCATACAAATCGGAAAAATAATAATTGTTTTTCCTTTTCAAATTCCTACCATACGTAGAATTCAAAAGAAAAAAGGGGCAAATTGTGAGGGTATTAAATCCCTAACACCATGTGTTCAAATACTCTGGAAAGGATATCAGATTATGATGGAATGAGAAACACTAAAGCAAAACTTATTAGATAAGTACTGAAACAGACATCTTCGTTGCATGAAAGACATGCAAGTTGCGAGAAAGTACGACACACTGTACGGAATAGACACCTTAGTTGCATGACAGATACGCAAGTTGCGGGAAAGCATGACACAATGTATAAAAATGATAAACATCGATGCATGATAGACACGTCTCAGTTGTGCAGGTTGCGGAACATAAGAAGCTAAAACATGACAAGTCACTTTAAATGGCCCCGTGTTGAACATGCCAAATTCTGAAAATAATAATGTTACTTTCAATGCCCACATGTCGGACATGCCATAATTCTAATAAGACTGCAACATTCATCAAAATCCAAAAGCAATAACTTGAATACAAATCCGCAGAAGAGGTGCGGGTCACCAAGCGGAAAATTAAGGGAAATAAGAAGTACGCATGCCAAGTCTTGCGGGAAATACAAATAAGAATGCGGGATAAGTTTCGTTGCAAAGTTTGGATAAGAACTAATATGTTGAAATAAAGAAGAGGGGGACCCAAGATATTTACTATAAATATCAAGCTCCAAAACAGAAAGAAGGGACGGAAAAATTTGGAAGAAGGAAAGGATCAGAGGAAAAAGTTTAGGTATGGGATTTATGTCAATTAAATATATTGGTAGTTCAATCATTCTTTATTGAATTTTACTTGATGCATATAGCATTTCATCATTTTGTAACATACAATCGTCAATAAAAACATCCAAATCTTTTATTTCCCGTGGATGTAGACACTCCGATGTCGAACCACGTTAATTCTCTCTTGTATGATTTCATCTTTTAATTTCTTATGTTTAATCTATATCTGCTCATTGTTTTTCGTTTATTGGTTATCATATGATTCATGTGGTTGTGTTTCCAAGATAGATTTTTGGTAATCATAATTTGGCGCTAGAAACAGGGAGAGGTAAAAGAATTTATTCTACCTGTCCAAATCTTCATCTTTGAAATCTTGAATTTTGTTATCTTAGAAAACCCCTTTCCTACATCTTTAATCATGGGTTCTTTTCTCTTCAATTGATATTTCAAAATTTTGCTTATAGTATCTCTCTGAACTTTTCAATTGATGTCTATTTCGATTTAACTGTTATGTTCATTTTTCAAGGTGTGTTGAAATGTGATGTCCATATAGGTGATGAAGATGTGTTCAAATACAATGGTTTATGTGATGATTTTTGTGACTCTAATGTACTGTTGATATGTGATGATATATATATATATATATATATATATATATATATATATTGTAGGATTGAGAATGTATGACAATTTTTATCGCATTATGCGTTCTAGACATCCGGTTTTGTCGCGTTATAAGGGTTATCATAAGTTTAAATTTCCCAAGGGAAAATATAGGCACATGATAAGAAAACATTAGGGTAGTACAATACATGTTGGTGATCTTTATATCATTATCTCCTAGAATCACCATGGTAGAGCAGTTGTCGATAATTGTGGGTTTGGATCAATGTTTAGATTAGTTTATCCAAAACTTAACGACACGGCTCTAACCACCGGTATATGCGAGAAGTGGTGGCACACCACCAATACATTTCACTTTCCAACTCTTGAAATAGGATTTACACCATGGGACTTCATACAAATATCATGAATACCTATTGACCAAGGAACCCGCATAAGATTATAAAATTTCGGTACATGAGAATGGGATGAAATATCACCGGTATGGATAGATTGTTTTCTCTCCTTCATCCAAAAAGTTAAAAAGAAGAAAAGGAAGCAAGAAGAGGGGGATGGTGAAGAAGAAGAAGGAGAAGAAGAAGAAGAAGAAGAAGAAGAAGAAGAAGAAGAAGAACAACAACGACAACGAGTACGATTACAAGAAGTTACACCCCAAAATATAGTTGGTTTGGGAAAGAAACTTATCTCACAAGCTGAATTAAGATGAGTGTGATAATATTATTTCTTGAATAGTGAACGATATTGACTGTCATGAACAAATGGCAAAGTGGTTTTTGATGTGGGTTATGAGTGATGTACTTTTCCCAAATAAGAACGATATTATTCGAGAATCTGGCTAAGGGTTCAGTCATTTATGGTCGTACGTTTTGGAGTTTGAGTAAGAGAGTAACGCAAGAGAAATGTGACATGATGTTCGTTTGGTATCTATTAATGGTAAACATATTTATACCCACTCTTAAATTTCTTTTGTTGAACGTTAGTCATCAATAATCTTTAAATGTTCGTGGTTTTACAGCCTCTATTTTGGGCGTACTTTCGATCTCTATTTCCCAAGATAATTTCCAATGAGCGAGAAATATTTTGATCCATGGTTGGATGGTCGGTAATATGATGAGATACAAAGATAGAATGGAAGAGGTAAACAACATGATACCATTAGCCATTACATGACAACATTCTCATCTTTTCAACAACATTGATGTCGTGGTTGAAATTCAATGGCAACATAAGGAAGAGGTGAAACATGTAAGAAGCATTTCTGAAGGACATAAATTATTATATGATCCATATGGAAATTCCGCCATGTACTTGGGAGAACTGTGTCTCAAACAAGTTTTTGGAATTACAGTAGTACTAGTATATCCACCTGATACATTGATAGACATCGTTAACGACTAATTGCACTCCAAAAATGAAGTGATGGCTTAAAATTTAATGAGGTCCATGATTCAGAGTGTTATGAGTATTGGAGTCGAAACTCTGTTGAAAGATACTCCTCGATTGTTGAACATTGGTCGTTTTAGAAAAGTGGTAAAAATATGTTCGTTCGCTGAGACTTGTGAAGATTTGTTTTAGACCTAATTATAATTTAAATTAGCAAGTTTATAAAAGATTGTAACACTATTGGGAAGAACTGGGACTCATGATTCCAACAAAATCACGTCTGAGTGATTCCTACAATGATTCTTAACAATTATAACTCTTTTATTGACTCTGTTTCTTTGCCAAAAGTAGATTTCTAAAACATTAAATGTAAATCATAAGCACGACGCATCAAAAGCTCTTAAGTCCTAGCATACACCATCAAACAAAATCATAACTAATTAGAAAAAATCATAAATCAATGTAAAACTAATGCAAAAGTCATAAAAAATAAAAAATAGTTACTATTCATTCATGAAATATGGCTTCCTCCATTGTCCCAGTGATGGGGTTTAGCTCATCATGTTCAAAACACTCTCAAAAGATAGAAACTTAGCTCAAAAGTGTTGAAAAGAAGAAAAGAAACAAAAAGAGAATAAAATAGGGCAACTACAACGTTTACAAGCGTTGCAGAGTACACCGTAACATAAATTTAAAAAGCTACGGAAAATGACAATCTTCTGCAGCTGAATTATAGGTACCGATTTCTGCAACTTTTCTTTGGTGTCATTCTCTGTTTTTTTTTTCTTCTTCCCTGTTGATGAAAAACTCGTATGCGACTCGAGTTTTTGACTCTGTAACCTCCCCAAATCACTCTATCTCCATTATGTTGACTCCAACAATCCCTTTTATACACAACAGGCTCAAAATCTCGATGATACCTCTTACTTTTTCTTTTTCTTCCCTGAAAGTTTCGGGAATTCCGGCCGAGCCTCCCCCTCCTCTTATTATCGATCTCTTTAGATTATATAGGTCCCAGAAAACCTAATACACTTTCCTTAATTGATAAGGACTCAAAACCTAATCCAAAACCAACTCAGAATCGTGTTTATCTTAATTTGATATTCAACCTTTTTCCAGCAGCAAAAGAGAATCTCCAGCTTGTTTCACGGCATCAAATACTCCTTATGACGTGTTTTGATTGTTTCTTTGTGTTGTTACCTTTAAGATTCATTTTAATCCCATAAAAATAGGAAACCAATAAATCAGAAACATTCTCACGAAGTAAGAAAAAAATCCCGCCATTTTCTTCTTTTGAATTAAAGAAGAGGGGTGCCCCTATTCGAGAGTTGGATGCCTTTGTCATCTTCCTAGGTGACTTTAGTAATTTTATGGGTGTCTTTATTAATTTTCGAGCCAATTTTTTCAAAAATGTTTATTCCCCAAAAATACCTACAAACACATAAAATAACACCATAAGTACCAAAATGAGCACTAACAAAATAGATAACTGAGAACAAATTAGACACAAAAATGTGTCTATCAAATACCCCAAATTTATTACTTGCTAGTCCTCGAGCAAATCTAATTTAGAAAATAGAAATCTAACTCACTTTCGTAGGAATCACGAATACACTTAGCATGTGCAGCTAGCCGTTAAACTCCTAGGTGACCCTAGAAGACGAGTGTTGTCTCGTTAGGGTTTACAAGAGGTATACCCACAAAACCTTTTACTCCAAATTCTAGCTACTTGTAAACGATTGATGATAGACACTAAACATGTTATTTAGTTGG
Source organism: Papaver californicum (assembly GCA_023531435.1). NCBI lineage: Eukaryota > Viridiplantae > Streptophyta > Magnoliopsida > Ranunculales > Papaveraceae > Papaver > Papaver californicum. The sequence goes on along the minus strand of JAJJMC010010614.1, from coordinate 8,760,888 downwards.
CTACTAAATTCTTCGTCTATGGAAATTATTACCCTATATGATCCAATTGTTGTACACCACTTTGCACTCAGCGTACTAAAATTTATACAAGAATTCAAAGCTCTACTCATATAGTCGTACAACGACCCACGATACTCAGAGTCTATAAAAGTTCAATCACATGAATATATTTAGAAGATGGATATGAAGATGATGAAGTTTGCATATGCTGACTAAAGTGAACAGCGTTTCCCATATTTGTATGAAGGTGAGTGCCAGGATGAATCCTAATGGATTGAGGTATGCTCCCACTGGTCTTAATCCGAAGACTAATATCGACTCAGCTGGTATATACAAGGGCCCCAACGGTCGATTTTATTGAAAATAAAACAATTATTTACTTCTTTTTTTTCATTCATTTTTTTTGTCTGAATAACGGTCTAAATAAAATAAAATAAAGGGGCTTGATCTCAAACGCTCTACTTCATCATGGCGGTGATAACAAGGCGATACTAGTGCCCTACCAAATCACTTAGGGAAGTACAAAAAATTGCAAAAATAAAAAAAGATGGTGATATGGTCGAGATAAACTCTGAGATATGGTAACAACTATCATGTTATTTCTAACACCTAAGCTAGGCGTCTTTTTAAGAATATACCATTTAGTTGCACACCAATTCCTATAGAAAAAGAGCTAAGTTTTTATCTACTTAGAATGGTTAGTATCATCCTAAATTGTTCACAAGTTTCTAGACTTTGGAGTTTCATATTTCACTAAAAGTTTCTCCCTTACCCCCAAACTTAAATCTAATATTGTCCTCAATGTTCTAAAGATAATTGATTAAAAGCATGAACAAGGAGATACTATTACCACTTGAAGAAAAGGAGTTAAGGAAGGATATTACTGATTCGCATGAGCATGGGTTACCTCCCAGCAAGTGCTAAGTTTAAAGTATTCAGACATACTAAGAATGTACTAGTCACCTTATAGAATCATGTAGCAATAGCAATTGTGGGTCATCTGAAGCAAATACTGGTATCCTAAATAAAAGGAAACTGCAACAAATCAAGTGAACAAACAGAGCAAAATCTTATCCTTATCTAATGTCTTGTTTAATATAACGACATATGTTTTTGGTTCAGGTTCAGGCTCTATAAAAGGGTTTAGGTAAATTTATATGGGCTGGATTTCCTCATTGGCAAGATCCGGAGGATCAAGTAGAGTATGGGAAAACTCAACTAAGAACTTAGAAACACATAATAATAAACTGAATAATTATGGATCCTCAAATTCAATCAGATTTGACTCACATAGTTGACTACAATGAATGTGGTAGTCATTACTGAGCAAATGTGTCGATTCTAATTTCCTAAAGTACTTTGGCTTAGTCTCAAAACTTAATAACTGACACATTTGAAACTCATACGTTCCTGTAATTGGAAGTAAAATTTTTAGTGGGACAACAAAGTTAATCTTGGTGTTATTGCCTGGGAAAAAAACACATCAACCAGAGGATGAGTTTCTAACAATTGAATTTCTTTCTAGATATGATTAGGTTCGGGAAAACTCGTATGAAGGTAATCTTGTAAAATGGTAGAGGTGCATATGTCAAGTCCCAAGTGAGGGATCTTTCTAAAAGTCAAAGGTGAAGCACAGGGAGAATGATAATCACCCCCAGACTTAGAATTTTCTGTTTCTCTAGATAGACTAGTCACAATTTCCCTAATTTCCAGATCATCAGATTCCTGAAAATGGTCAATTGCTTCTTCTAGGTTATAATCAGGTGGTGCATCCTCATTCATATTTAAAATCTATGCGAGTCTATCTTATTTATCTAAGACTATTGTTTCTAAATCGATGGACTCCAAAACAGTATTCTCAGGATAAACCCGTTCCTCTAAATCATCATTAACTTCAAAACGAGGAAATACTACATCGTCTAAAACAATGGTATCTCTAGTCAAATCCTCTTCCTTTTGAATAGGTGAATAATCATTAAATTATTAGGATTTGAACCAGAAATAACAATATCATTATGAAGCGCGATTGGAGTGAAAATTTCCTCGTCATTATGACTACAAATTTCTTAATCAACACTATAACATCGTTATAAAAATATGAAGATGGTCGAAGCTCTTCTAAACTTGTAGTGTTACCACTTATAGTCAAATCCTCTTCATTTTGAATAGGTGAAAATAATCATTAAAATTATTTGGATTTGAACTAAAAATAACACTATCATCATGAAGCACAATTGGAGTAACAATTTCTTGATCACGCTGCCTGTATATTTCAAGTTCTTCGTTAATACTATCCTCATCATCTGAACCACGTCTAAATAAGTAGTGTTACCAATTCTATCCTCGTCCTCTTGACTAGGTGAATAATTATCAAGGGTAGCACTATATTGGAAATTAAGATCATTTTGAGTAATACTCATCGTTGTAAAACTTTCCTTCACATTTAAGTCAAACCTATGTGTCATCTCAGTTAACTGCTTGAGGGATTCTTCTAGAGAAACACTTGGATCATAAGGAGTCCTAGATTGCAACTGCTTGAGGGTATCTTCTAAAGATGAAGAACTCGCATTTTGCTTATTTTTCCGTTCAAATGACTTGTACGCGTACAAATAGTAATCGGGACCACCACAGTATTGAGTCATAACCTTCTAAAGATTGGTGATGGTCCCAACCACTATCCAAACTTTGGTCATAGTAAGAATAATGTCCATTTTTAAACTCAGTTGGATATTCATTATACTGGTTATCATAATACCAGTTTGACATCCTAACTGGAAAGGAATTCTAAACAAGCACAAACAAGGTTGACTCGACCAAATCAGTCTTATTGAATCTAAAAAACAAAAAACATGATGTCTCCACTTAGATTGTTTCTAGACCAGGTTCAATTCTTACAAAAGGCAACTAGTTACAGTTTTAGCAAACCTCTTGGACCGATCCGAGTTAGATTAAGTCGATTGAAGAAAAAACATGATAAGCTTTATGGAGCTTGAATTACCCTACCCCTTTAACAAACGTTTCCTTGTGTTACAAGGTGGCACGAACAAACTTAAAATAATCTTTCTGATCCTTGAGTTGAACTAATAAAGTAACCAATACAATTCTTTCGAACAATTTTCCAATAAGCTCGTTACCCTATCTGTCTCTTTTTATTCAAATTTAAGGTTCAAGTTCGCGTTTGGTAACGTGTTCCTAAAGCGGGCAAGAAGGATACGCTGATGAAATCCAAACCTTTATCTTGTATGGCCAGTTCTTTCCCTTTACTAGAAAATAAAGTCCATATTCAGTTCCTCAACATATATGCATACGAAGGAATATAGTAAACCCACTAGCAGGAGATTCGTGGGTTGATCGAGTTTTACCTCCCGTTCCAGACGGGCGATGAACCATTGAAGTCGAGTCGTGCCACTGACTCCTGTGTCAATATACGAACCCAAGGGGATGAGACAATATCGTAATTTTCGTCTTTCCCTATGCAGTTTATATTTAATACTACCCTTTCGTAGGGTTTAAAAATAATAAATTCCAAAAATAATGTCCCAAAGTCCACAAAAAATAAAGTCCAAAAAGTCCAAAAATAAAAGATTACAAAAATAAAAACCCTAACACAGTTTCTAAAATTAAATGAAATAAATCCCTAAAAATAAAATAAAATTAAAATCTTTGTCTTTCTTTTTCCCTTCTTTTTGCTTTGTCTTTAACTCCAAGTCTTTATTTAATCACCAAAATCTTTAGCTCAATTTTCTTTTTGATCCAAAACATGTGGCAAATAGACAATTATCCAAAAACGTAAAATAGAAAAAAGAATAAAACTCTAAAAATAAAACTAAACCTAAAAACAAAAATATATCTAAAAACTCTAACCTAAAAACAAGTCCCCGGCAGCGGCGCCAAAAACTTGGTCGTTTTAGAAAAGTGGTAAAAGTGTGTTTGTTCGCTGAGACTTGTGAAGATTCGTTTTATACCTCATTGTGATTTAAACTAGCAAATTTGTAAAATATTGTAACACTATTGGGAAGAACTGGGACTCAGGATTCCACCAAATCCCTTCTGAGTGATTCCTACAATGATTCTTAATAATTATAGCTCTTTTATTGACTTTGTTTCTTTGTCAAAAGTAGGTTTCTAAAACATTAACTGTAATTCGTGATCATAGTGCATCAAAAGCTCTTAAGTCCAAGCATACACAATCAAACAAAATCACAACTAATTAGAAAAAATCAGAAATCAATTTAAAACCAATGCAAAAGTCATAAAGAATCAAAAATAGTTACCATTCATTCATGAAACATGGCTTCCTCCATTGTCTCAGTGATGGGGTTTAGCTCATCATGCTCAAAACACTCACAAAAGATAGAAACATAGCTCAAAAGTGTTGAAAAGAAGAAAGAAACAAAAAGAGTATAAAACAGGGCAACTGCAACGTTTATAAGCGTTGCATAGTAAACTGTAACAGAAATTTAAATGCTATAAAAAAACGACGGTCTTCGGCGGCTGTATTATAGGTAACGATTTCTGCAATTCTTCTTTGGTGTCATTTCCTGGTTTTCTTCTTCTTCTTCCCTGTTGATGAAGAACTCGTCCGCAACTCAAGTTTTTGACTTGTAAGCTCCCCAAATCACTCTATCTCCCTTATGTTGACTCCAACAATCCCTTTTATACACAATAGGCTGAAAATCTCGATGATATCTCTTCTTTTTTTTTCCGTGAAAGTTTCGGGAATTTTCGGTCGAGCCTCCCCCTCATCTTTTTATCGATCTCTTTAGCTTATATAAGTCCCAGAAAACCTAATACACTTTCCTTAATCGAGAAGGACTCAAAACCTAATCCAAAACCAACTCAGAATCGTGTTTATCTTAATTTGATATTCAACCCCTTTCCGGCAACAAAAGAGAATCTCCGCTTGTTTCACGGCATCAAATACGCCTTATGACGTGTTTATATTGTTTCTTTGTGTTGTTATCTTTAAGACTCGTTTTAATCCCATACAAATAGGAAACCAATAAATCAAAAACATACTCACGAGGTAAGAATAGTTTCCCGCCATTTTCTTCCTTTCGATTAAAGAAGAGGGTTGCCCCTATCCGAGAGTTGGGTGCCTTTATCATCTGTTTGGGTGCTTTTATCAAATTTCGAGCCTATTTTTACAGAAATGTTGATTTCCTAAACATACCTACAAACACATAAAATAACACAACAAGTACCAAAATGAGCACTAACAAAATAGATAATTGAGATAAAATTAGACACAAAAATGTGTCTATCAAACATAAAGGAAATAGAGATGTGTATTGTTCGCAAGATCCTAATGCTTTTGTTCTCCACCCACAAGAGCAAAGGCAATCCATATATACACAAGATTTGGTGCCAGTGGAACGTCCTTTCTTCACAGTGCAAAAAAATCCTTATGTCAAATTTGTCGATGGGTGTAATTTTCCTTCATGAGATATACTAGAAATAAATGTTTGAGTTAAGTTGACAAACCCTGTTATAAAATCAACTAGGGTACAAATGTGAGTATCACTTTTATTATTAATACGTTTATGTTATCTTTATAATATGGTTTTTTATCAAAATAAGAAATTAATATTTTTTAGTGTTTGCAGGAGATGTGGTGTCGATTGGCTGAGGAAAAACAACATCATATTGACAATATGAATCTACTCGCTCGAAAATACAAAAAAGTTTCAACATCGACTTCATCCCAAATAAGATTTCCATCCCATCTTTCTTTTATCATACCGTATGAAAGACAATATATGGGTGAGCCGTCGGTGACTCCAAGAATGAGTAATAGGGATCGTGATTCAGGAACATCGTCTCATTCTTATGTACCATTCATGATGACCAGTTTTATCATCTTATAGATGAGTCCCAATATCACCTTTAAAGCAGGATAACATATCAAGAAAATGGTTACGCACCTGAAGAAGGAGACCAGAGTCATCGATCAATTGATTATAATGTGGAACATGATCTATCTTTAGGATAATATCAGGTTTCATAATGTAGATTATAGACTTTAATGTTTGTTATTGTCTTATTTTAGATTTTAGATTATGTAATTTAAAAAATTCAAACAAGCCAATGGTGTTATTTAGTTTAATATTAAGGAAGCAAAAAAAATCACAATCTCTTTAATCTAGTTCCAACGATTATAGTTTTAGAGTAATAACTAATTTTTTGAATAATGAATAAGTTTGATTCTTTATCGGATCGTAAAAACCCAATTTTCGAAGATTGACTATTTTTACTGTTTAATGGGTGGTTTTTGAATTCAGAATACTTTAGTGATTTCTCTATATAGTACAAAGCATTCCCCAAATGAAATTGTCCAAACATTGTATTTTATTTGCGACAAAAAATATAGCGATTCACCAATAAAAAAGATGGTTTCGTTCGAGCCTGAATATCGGTTACAAATGATCTAGCTTATGTATTTGAAAACTTTCATACGCTAACAGGTAATGAAAATGCTAGAAATAAACAAACTCTTCAAAAAAAAAGATTCAATTGTATCAACAGTGAGGTGAAAATATTTATCACGATTCAGGTTGAAGTTAACATACAAAATCCTGGGATGGTGTGTGAAAAGCGAGTGAGTATCTGAACATAAGGGATGATTAGTCTTTCGGATATATTTGAAGTTAACATAGCTAACATATTTTTATTGATTTTTTTGAATTCTATAGTGATTTCCCGAAAGTAATATCTTCTTCCAAGTTTTTCCCGTACAAAACAAACATGAACTATTTTAGTGTTTAAATGGAAAAAAAATATTTTAAGATATGTAAACCAAACTAAAATCACTTACAATAATTTCAACTATCATTTGAAGAGCTATGGTTATCAAAATTATTTTTTGGATAGCTAGGTAGAGTATTAATACCTTTTTAATGACAACAACCCTAACCGGCCTAGTTCTTTGATGAACATTCACAAACTCTTGAATATAATTACTGTACACCTGCTCCCAAAAGTTAACAGCTGGAACTAGGTTATGTAGGACATCTGGTTGAGGTGTAGCATTCACCCAAGCTCTGGTGGTTGCTACATCTTCTTCTATATAATGCAAAGCCAACCTTATAAAGATATTCTCAAAAATTTTAAGAGAAGATGCAAAAAAGATTTTTAGAGGAGATAAAAATGATAAATGTTATGACTTTGGTGTGTGTTGTTTGGTAGAGATCTGGTTCAATTTTAATGATTTTTTTTTTATAATAGCCGTTAAAAAATGGTCGTTGGTGAACCGTTGTGTTGTAGGGTTCAATAAGATGTAAAAATAATAATTGAATTTTAAGATAATTATAATTTAAAATTATTGGAATTTGAGTAGTGGAGGGAGAAAAAATATAGCCGTTGTGTTGTATGATTCAATAAATAGAAAACAAGGAAAAACTAAACTACAAGTTCACTTCAATAAAAACACTAATAACTAACTTATTTACTTACGAGATTTTATATTGTTTGAAATACTATTAAACTTAAGCAAATTACTAATTCTTGATTCTAAACCTAATTCATTCGTAGGAATCACGGTTACACTTAGCATGTGAAACAAGCCTTTTAACTCCATGTGAACGAGTTTAGTCTTGTGAGGGTCTATATAAGATGTACCCACAAAATCTAGACCAGCAGTTGTCTTAATCTTATGCTCTATCTTCGGCTTACACCCGGATTAAGCCCTGAAAATTTGTCCTTAAAGATTAGGTAACATTAATAAAGTTTGAATTCTCTACCGTTATCCAGAAAGTAGATATATTTGGTCATTTCCTCCTACATAAAGAGACAGTTTGGTGTTTAATTGGACAAACAATACAATGTAAATAATGAAAAAAACTTATATTTCTTTCAACTGTCATCTGAGGAGCTCTGCAACCATATAGCCTTCTTTGGATTTCAACGTACTTTGTTATTGTCATTTTAATGGAAGCAAGATGAGTTTTTATAATTTGTCTACTTCTTCGATGAACATTCAAAAATTGTTGTACAAATTTTTTGTGCACCAATCCCCAAACATTAATATCCAGAAGCTGGTGTTGTACCACATTAGGAAGAAGTACAACTTTCACATAAACTCTGATGATTGCAATATTCTTCTACAAAATACAAATCCATAAGAGGAGATGAAAATAGATTTTTAAAGGGGATAAAAGGATAAATATTATGATTTTGGTGCGTGTTGTTGTTTGGAGGAGAGTAACACAATTTATAAGAAAACTTTCAAAAGTAGCCATTGGAAAATAGTTGTTGGAGAGTCGTTCTAAGATTAAATGAGATTGAAAAAAGTTGAACTCGGATGTTAAAAATTGAATTCAATTTATTGGAATTTAAGTTGTAGAGTGACAAAAAATATAGTCGTTTGTATTACTAAAAAAGTAGAAACAACAAATAGATAACGACTTCACTTAAATAAAAACAGAAACTAAATTACAAGATCACTTAATAAAAAAATTAAAATTAAACATATTTAATAATTAAAATATAATCTTACTGAATTAAAACTAGCAACTTATAATTAGCACATATAATAATTTCGTAACAAGGAGGTTAGTTGTCATTTTCCATGGGGATACTAGTAGTATGAATGTTGTGGTAGTGAAGGAACTTCATGTGCATTCATCTTTAGCAAAATGACTTATTGTTTAATTTCATAGTATTTTCTTGAATTTGGGGCCAATTTTGAGAGATCCTTTTTCGTCAATACGCCTTTCCTCCATTTTCGCATTGAGACGTGTTTCTACTTGTTGTGTTTTTATCAAATTTTGCAAAATTTCATGTTGTTGTTGTTGATGAGGTTCGTTCGTTATTCATGTTTCTTTAAAATATTCAAGAAGTTTAGAACCCGCGACGCTCATGAGTGATTCTTTGCCATGATGGTGTCGGGGGTGTGCTTGATTGAGAGACCATTTTCTTGGATGTGGTCTTTTTAAGCTGAGCTTTTGACTTACGTTTATCGGGAAATGTTGTGGTATTTTTCCGTCACCAAAAAACGGTATAAGCCTTGTGAAAAGACGAGGGTACCAAGTACTTTAAAAATATTTTGAATGCAATAATATTCAAGCATACGAGTATAAGAATAATCCTTTTACAATTAAATAAACTTAATGTGGGAATTGTAAAAACACACAAACATAACCATTTTTGTTTACTAGAAAAACTGCTTGGTAGAAAAAACTCCGAGACCTAGTCCAATTTTTAATAATCTCATAATTAAGATGCTATACAAATTGACTACTTGTAGATGGTGGATTTTTAACAATTATCAGAATTATAAAATCTCTCTTCTTCCTAGCTGTAGGAACATAGAAGTATTCGCGCATATTTGTGCGCATACTTCTAAAACATCGTCAAAACGTGAAACACTGTATTTGTACTTATTCCGTAAGAGAATTAAGAATACAATCTCAACAAATAACTACAAGCATTTTATACTGATCTTGTAGTCTCTCTAATATATACAATACTTATATATACACATGTATATAATCGTAATTATTGTATGACCCAGTATCCATCTATGTATGAAATTCTTAGAATAGTACTGGTGCTTGCTGCAATACTCTCAGATATTATATAATATCTACATAATAAGTCTCAATCTCCTAGATGGATTACCCACTAGTATAAAGCAACTTGAGTCTTCTCTAGTGATATTCTTAGAGCTTGTTCTATAACCAATTTCGATACTCAAATTCTTATTTGAACAACATTAATTTACTGCTATACACATATTCTGGGAATATCTGATGCCTGATCCTCAAAGACATATTCCAGCTTAATGCCATGTTCGCAAAGAAAACATCGCAACTCGACTTTTATGTTCTTAAAAATATGTCACTCTAGCATTGTACTCAAGGATGTGTCACAAATTATGCGTTGTTCCTCCGGGATGCGCCACCATCAAAGAGCAGAGACGCTTCTGATACGGGCGTAATTCATACATATTTACCGTCTAATTTATAGTTGCTAGTACTTCAATTTATACTAATAATATATTTTTATTGTTTTATTAGGTGGTATGCGTACCCCATATTACAAGAATAAAAAGTTAAATAAACACAAATGTTGGTGTATCCACGATTATAAGCTGCGGAACAAAGAATACAGTGCTAGCATTTTCATTCAAAAAACTTTCCAAGAGCTAGTATCTCCATGTGCACAAACCTAATACAATATATATGGGAAACCTCAAATTACCATGATAGTGGCACCTAGTCATCAATTAAGGGGAGATAAAATAAAACTTGGCATTTGATAGAAAAAGAAATAATGGACGGGTGCTTAATAGGCTAAAGTGGACTAAATGGTTTGGTCGGTGGACTTATGGAATGTCCATGTAAATTAAGCATGGAAATTAGAGAGAAGAAGTCTGACGAAAAAGTCAGCGAAAGAAGTTAGGTCCGAGGGGTTCTCTTTTATTGGACGTTCGCTAGGTGAAGTGACGTGGAAAAAGTGGCCTATGGATTTGGGTCTGTTGATGGGAGTCGGACGTGGCGGTACCCAAGTGAGGTGAAGAAGAAGGTGAGCACGTGGGAGATAGAGAGAGAGCGTGAGACATTTGAAGAGAAAATGAGAAGAAAATGTGAGAACACGTGATTTCTTGTGGAAAACTTTTTAGGTTTTCTTTTAGGGAGAGACGGAAAGGGAAGAAGGGGAAGACGGCTGATGGATTGATTGGAGGGAGTGGATCGAAAAGGGGAGAGATAGAAGAATGGATAGTGAGACAGTAGATAGAAGATTGACTCGGGAGAAAGAGGAAGAGAGAGGTGGTAGGGTGCGTCAGGCAGGCAGAGAGAGTTGACCGACTGGAGATAGGCTATTCTGGAGAGAGAAGAGCGAAGTAGGAAAAGTGAGAGAGACAGTTGATTGAGACCGGAGAGAGATTAGGGGAAAAGGCCAAAGCTGAGCTTGGTTATGGATTCCCGGCTGGAACAAAAAGAAAAAAAGACAGAACCATTAAAGTTGAAGAGGCACAAAAAAGGTTTAATCTTTTCCTCTCTATTTTCCTCTTGTATTCATTTTTATGGGTTTTAAGAAATCCAACTCTATGTTCTAATTAATTTTGTGACTAGGGTAGAAACCAATTTTGATTATGGAAAAATTATAAATAAATGGTTTAAATGTTTAGTAATTTATCTTCATTGTTAGCTTGATTAATTATTGCATAAATAGTAGATTTGATCATATATGCTTTCCGTTTGATATGTCGTGCTTGGATTATATTCTTAGACGGTGAATGCAATTAGTTAGATATTTGATTCTTTGAAACTATATAAGGGTTAGATAGTTCTACTGATTGTTTATGCTTTTAAATTGATATGCCATGCTTTGTAACATTAGATGTGATATACTTTTCGATTGATAAGCAATTCCTTAGAAATCTCAACTTGGAAGCGAAGAAAATTACAGTGGTGAAACAATAATTTTGGGGATTAGATGTGAGTTTTATATATCAAATTGGCGAAAACCGAAAACCGTAGTGCTCTCTCTACTTGGTCACATTGTATATCTTAGCTAGTTTATTTTATTATTTTCTCGTTTATTAAAATTCCGAAAAATCCCAAAATATTGTTTCTGATTAGTTAATTGAGATATTAATTGCATTATTGTCCCCTCTCCCTATGGGTTCCACCCGTACTTGCCGTTGTCTGCATTGTAGACACTATGCGATTGCGGTTTATTATATATAGGATAATCTGAAATCCTATCAATTTTTGGCGCCACTGCCGGGGAGCGGTTGTGGAATATTGTAATTAATATTTTTGATTTTATAATCAAAGTTTAGGTTTTTATTTTATTTATTTTTATTTTTGTATATGTTTTTATTTTATTTTTAGGGTTTTTTAGTTCTATTTGACTTGTTTTGTGTTTTAGTATCTCTTTTCAGGTATTTTTCCGAGGATGATTAATCTTTTGCTGGAGGTAACTCTTATGCAGGATGCATCATCTAATATGACACTGGGGGAATATAAAAATCGGTCACGACATAATGAAGTTCTTGCTTCACCTGAGGTAAGTGAAGAATCACCTCTAATGATATATGAGAAGTATTATAAACACAGACCGCTTAGTTTGGAACAAAGATTGAGAGTTCTGGCAATGCAATGATTATATGCTGATGATGATCAGCCTTGTAGTGACTCTCAGTTCCAAACAGAATATATAGATGACCCTGTGGATGATTGTGTAGATGATTTGCCTGATTCCATAGATGAATCTATCTCACAAGATCATTCACCCGACTTAGAGGTTGTTTCTAGACCCCTAGACTTCCAAAAGTTGCCTAACTTAGGGTTAGAGTTGTGTGCTTCTAAGTTTTGTTGGATCATTTTGCATCCAAATATCCAGAGGACTTGCCTATTCCTGACACCATGTACGAACCAATTGATATTTCCCCAATCCCTATGTTATCCCCATATTATGTTCTTTACGAACTTCCGAGTGTCGTGAAAACTAGCTTTGGGGGTAATCACTTCTTTTTGATAGTTTCACTGTCACCGTGTCACCATTATATAATTGTGAAACTCTCATTTGTATATGTTGTATTTTGGGTTGATCCCCAAATTTCAGGTTATTAGTGTTTGGGGATTCTATCCGTACATATCCAGTAGGTAGATTTTTATTTTCTTTTAAGGACTTTTTGCTTTTATTTTTTATTTTATTTTCAGTGTTCTTTGTTATTACTATCTTTTGATGTGTGTTACAGAGAATACTGTTTTTCTTGCGTCAATCACGTGAGACGTTCCAATCCCTTCTCTTTGATTTACATTTGTTTCTCCTGTTTATATAATGTTTAATGATTGTTTGAGTAGAGTTGCATTCTTATATGAATTTTAATACGCTGAGTGCGAACTCGTGTACAACATTTGGACTCATATAGGGTAATGATTCCCATAACAAGAAATTTAGTATGCAAACTAAATAGCTTGTTTAGTTTCTATCCTCGATCGTTCACGAGTATCTAAATTTGGAGTAAAGGTTTTGTGGGTATATCTCTTGTAAACCGTCACGAGACAAAACTAGTCCACTAGGGACACCTAGGGGTTCAAAGGCTTATTACATATGCTAAGTGTAGTCGCGATTCCTGCGAAAGTGAGTTAGGATTTTTATTTTATTTTTAGATTAATTTTGCTCGAGGATTAACAAAATATAGGTTTGGGGGTATTTGATACAGGCGTAATTCATACATATTTACCGTCTAATTTATATTTTCTAGTACTTCAATTTGTACTGATAATATGTTTTATTGTGTTATTAGGTGGTATGCGTAAAACCCAAAATTACAAGAATAAACAGCTAAATAAAACAAATGTTGGTGTATCCACGATTATAAGCTACAGAACAAAGAATACAGTGCTAGCATTTTTATCCAAAAGACTTTACAAAAGCTAGTATCTCCACGTGCACAAACCTAATACAATATATATGTGAAACCTCAAATTACCATGATAGTGGCACCTAGTCATCAATTAAGGGGAGACAAAATATAACTTGGCATTTGCTTGCAAAAGAAATAAAGGACGGGTGCATAACGGTCTAAAGTGTACTAAATGGTTTGGTCGGTGGACTTATGGAATGTCCATGTTAATTAAGCATGGAAATTAGAGAGAAGAAGTCTGACGAAAAAATTCAGCGAAAGAAGTTAGGTCCGAGGGGTTCTCTTTTATTGGACGTTCGCTAGGTGAAGTGATGTGGAAAAAGTAGGCTAGGGATTTGGGTCTGTGATGTTATTTTAGATAGTGGTAAAAACGGGTTTGTTTCTCGAACTTGTGAAGACTGATTTTAGATTTTAATAAACTAATTTTAAACTAAAAATATACACAAAATATGAAAATAATATTCACAACAAAGTTGAGAGAAAACTGAGGCTAGGTTTCCACTATTTTTCCAATTTTTATAATGATTAAATTCAATAATTATAATCATGCAATTCTAACTTTTAATTTGATTCTAAAATGTTGCAATAAGTAAATTCTTAAAGTAACAATTGTATAACAAAAGCATGGAATATCTAAACCCTAGGCAAAGCATATACCATCTAACTAAATCACAATTGCTCTATAAAAATTATTAAATCAATTTTTAATTAAGGAAAACAATCATAAAATAATTGCATAAATTAATTAAATAACATTACCACATAATTTTTGGAAAAATTAGCTTCCACCGTCGCCTCAGAGATGGGGTTCAGCTCCTCATATTTTTCATTTGCTCAAAGTTACAATTCAATGCTCAAAATGTTCACAATGATAAAAAATGAGAAAAATAAAGCAAACAGTGAATTTGCAGCTATTATATGAGTTACATATTCATTGTTATAGAGGGTCTGAAGAACAAATGTTGCTGATTTGAATAATCATTGCAAACAGGATGAAGATTCCGTCGCCTTTCGGTTGAAGCTTCCGTCGCATTTTCCTGTTCTTCGTGCACCAGCAGCAGCAAAATCTCTGGATTGATTTTTCGAGCTTCTATGCCTCTATGAACCTTACCCTAAGCTTCCCCCCTTCTATGATACCCAAAACACCTTTTCATAGCTTCATAACACCTCCAAATCCATCCATTAATTCTCAACAAGATCTTCATTAACCCGATGATTTTTTTCTTGATTTTATGATATGATTCTATTCTATGTATCTCTGAGTATATTTCCATCGTATCTTGTGGGCATTAAATAGGGGTTTGATACTGACTCTATGCAGATATTCTCTTCATCAAATCATTCCCGAAAAATATTTCTCTCGAGAGAGAAAACAAAATATTCATGATCTGTGATTGAATCTTTTTAGTGATTTTCACGTATCTTCCGCTTATTAATCGATCAATATATATATGGTAATCATTCTCTGTTGTTTTTGACCCAAAAATTACGTGAAAATCTCATCCAGAATCAATTCAGGATGTCTCCATTTAAACCAAAATATTCCAGCCAAATTGAGTTTTTGAACCGTGAAGAAGGGGGTGCCCATATCCAATGTCCCGGTGCCTTTATCGATTTCCAGGTGCCTTTAGTAGTTTTCCATGCCAATTTTTCTCAAATGTTATTTCTCCATAAGTACCTATTATTACATAAAATTACAATATTAATACAAAATCGAGTTTTAACAAATAACAAATTGAGAACAAATTAGACACGTAAACGTGACTATCAAATACCCCCAAACTTATTATTTGCTAGTCCTCGAGCAAATCTAGTAAAAAAAAAATTCTAACTCACTTTCGCAGGCATCGCGATTGCATTTTGCCTGTGCAATAAGCCTTTAAACCCCTAGGTGTCCCTAGTGGACGAGTTTTTTCTCGTGAGGGTTTACAAGAGGTGTACCCACAAAACCTTTACTCCAAATCCTAGCTACTTGTGAACGATTGAGGGTAAACACTAAACAAACTATTTAGTTGGCATACTAAATTCTTCGCCTATAAGAATCATTACCCTATATGAGTCCAATTGCTATACACGAGTTTTCACTCAGTGTACTAAAATTCATACAAGAATTCAAAACTCTACTTAAATAGTTGTTCAGCCACGATACTCAGAATCTATCAAAGTTCAATCACATGAAAAGATTAGAAGATGGACATAGAAAAAAATAAAATTTACGTGTGTTGACTAAGGTGAACGGTGTTTCCCATATCTGTCTGAAGGCCAGTGCCAGGATGAATGGCTTGAGATACGCTCCCACTAGTCTTACTAATTATCAACTCAGCTGGTATATACAAGGGTCCCAGCGGTCGATTTATTGAAAATATTATAGTTCTCATGGATCCTGCATTACACGCTTGTTTAGGCGACGGAGACAGGGAGAACACACATGTATTGTTATCAAAGTGTCAATTTTTTTATATTTTATTATTTTAATTTTTTGGAAAAGATAATTTAACTAATACAATAAATGGGGCTTGATCTCAAACACTTCATCCTGGCAGTGGTAACAATTTGATACTGGTGCCCCATCAAATCATTTAGAGAAATACAAAAGTTGCAAAAATAAAAATAGAAGGTGATATGGTTAAGATAGATTCTGAGATATGGTGACAACTATCATGTTATTTCTAACACCTGAGCTAAGAATCCTTTTATGAATAGACCATTTGGATGGGCACACTGATTCCTATAGAAAATAACTAAGTTTCCATCTACCTAGAATGCTTAGTGTCATCCTTAATTGTTCACAAGTTTCTAGACTATGGAGTTTAAAATTGCAACTAAAAGTTTCTCCATACCCCCAAACTTAAATCTAACATTGTCCTCAATGTTCTAAAAATAAATGATTAAAAAAAAATTGAACAAGGAGAAACTGTTACCACTTGAATAAAAGGAGTTAAGGAAGGATATTACCGTGTTGCATGAGCATGGGTTACCTCCCAAGAAGTGCTAAGTTTAAAGTCTTCAGCCAGACTAAGAAAAGATTAGCCACAACTTACGTACCATATAATAATAACCTGAAAAGCTGTGCGTCCCTAACGTCAATCAGATTTGACCAGAACAGCTGACCGCAATTGAAAAGACGAAAGTGGTGGTCATTCTTGAGAAGATGTGTCGATTCTAATTTCCTATAATAATTGGGTTTAGTTACAAACTCTAGTAACTGACACATTTGAAATTCATACGTTCCCACATATGGAAGAAAATATTTTGGTGGGAAAACAAAGTCAATATTGGTATCATCGCCTGGGTAAACCACATCAACTAGAGGATGGGTTTCTAACAACTGAACTTCTTTTTGGACATAATTAGGCTCAGGAAAAAGTGTATGAAGATAATATCACAATATGGTAGAGGCACAAATGTCAAGTCCCAAGTGAGGGACTTTAAGAAGGGATACTTGACAATCACAAGAATCATCGATACCCCCAAACTTAGTGTGGAAACTACTCTTAGATGGACTCAAAACTATTGGTTGGATTCTAGGGTCTTTAGGTTCAGAACTACACTCAGCTTCTTCTATAAGAGGAAATAAGGTAGACTTAGAAACTGGTAAAGGTTCACACTTAGCTTTCCAAATATTATAAGTGTCCATCAAAGGGGCAAAATCTAACAAAGTATTCACCTCATTAATAACACTATAATCGTCAACATCAAACCCAAAGTGGGCTAGGCATTTCTCTAATGGATCTTCTAACGAAGTGTTTGGTAAAGATTTCTGAACTGAAATACTAGTTATATTCACTTCTTCTAAATCATAGATCTCACAAGAAGGTTGTCTACTCATACTAAAAAGATTCAGTTCAATAGCTATTTTATCAAAAGAAATATTAATTATTCCATTTCCATAATTGATGACAATATTATTTGTAGATAAAAAGGGATGACCTAAGATCACTGGTACTTGAGCCTCTGGGACATGAAAAGGTTGGGTGTTTAAGACATCAAAATCCACTGGGGAAACAATTCTATCAACCTGAACTAAATCATCCTCTATCACGTTAAAATTCTCTATGAGTCTATCATCTTCGTCAGAGACTATTGTCTTCGAGTCGTTAGACTCCAAATCACTAGTCTCAGGACAAACTCGTTCCTCTAAAACATCACCATACTCATAAGAACAAGGAAATATTACTCCATCCAAAGCAATGTTATCTCTAGTCAAATCCTCTTCCTTTTGAATAGGTGAATAATCATCAATATTATTAGGATGTAAACTAGAGACAACATTATTATCGTTATGCTCAATTTCCTCGTCATTATGACTACGGATTTCTTCATCAACAGTATAATCATCATCATAATAATATGAAGATGTTTGAACTTTTTCTAAATACATAGTGTCTTCTATTCTAACCTCGTCCTCTAAGGTGGGTAAATATTCATCATTATTATCAAGGGTAAAAGTGGAAACACTGTATTGGAAATTAAGATCATTTTGAGCAATATTATTCTTTACAGAAATTTCATTCATACTTAATATGAAACTATTTCTATCCTCAATCATCTGCCTTGTAGTCCCAGCTATCTTCTTTGTATTCTCGGCTATATTCTTAAGTGATTCTTCTAGAGGCATAATAGGTTCATGATGAGTACTAGGTTGCAACAACTTGAGTGGTTCTTCTTGAGAAAGAGTAGGACTACTATTTGTTCCCCTCACACTTAATTTAAACCTATGTGTCATCTCAGATAACTTCTTGAGTGATTCTTCTAGAGGCATAATAGGTTCATGATGATTACGAGGTTGCAACTGCTCTAGGTCATCCCTCAAAGACAAAGAACTCAAATTTTGCTCATTTTTATGTTCAAAAGACGGGTGCATGTATGAATAGTAATTGGGATCACCTTGATATGAACCATAATTTTCAGAAGGTTGGTAGTGGTCCCAAGTACTATCCACACTATGTTGATAGTATAGATAATGTCTATTTTGAAATTCAGTCGGATATTCATTGTATTGGTCCTCATAATACCAGTTCGACATTTTCTAAAAAAAAATCCTAATAAATTTACAAAAAAAAAAAAAAAAAAAAAAAAAAATTTTAAGCAAATAAATCCTAACAGGAAGGGGTTCTAAACATACACAAACAAGGCCGACTCAACCAAATCAAACCTACTGAATCTACCAAACAAAAAGCATGGCTCCACTTAGATTGTTTATAGACCAACTTCTATTACTTCCAAAAGGCAACTAGTTACAGTTTTAGCAAATCTCTTAGAACGATCTGAATTAGATTAAGTCGAATAGAAGCAGGATAAGCTCTAAGGAGCTTTGATAACCCTGCCTCTTTGGCAACTTTTCCCTAGGTTACAAGGAGGCTCTAATCAACTTAAAATAATCATCATGAACTTTAAGTTATGCTAACAAAGTAACCAATATAGTCCTTTTGAATGATTTTCCAATAAGCTCATTACCCTATAGGTCTCTTTCTAGTCAAAATTTAGGCTTAGGTTCGTGTTAGGTAATGTGTTCCTAAGGCGGGCAAGAAGGAAACGGTGATGAAATCCGAGTCCTTATCATATATGGCCAGTCCTTGCCCTTTAATATAAAATTAATTCCGTATTCAAGTCCTCAACATATATTCATTACGAAGGAATGCAGAAAACCCACTGACAAGGATTCGTGGGTGGTTAGAGTCTTACCTCCCGTACCAGACGGGCGATGAATCGGTTGTAGTCGACTCAAGCCGCCGACTCCTATGTCAGTGTACGAACCCGAGGGGCCGAGACAATATCGTAATTGTCGTCCTTCCCTGTTGCATTTTATTTTTAAATTCCGTAGGGTTTAAAAATTAATAATAAAGTTCAAAAGTTCAAAGTTCAAAATCCAAAGTCCAAAGTCCAAAGTCCAAAAATAATAAAAATAAAAATACCTAAAATAATTACAAAAATAAGAATTTCCTAATACATTTTTCTAAAAAGAAAGATAAAAACCCTAAAAAATTAACTAAAAAATCTTGTCTTCTTTTTTCGTTCTTTTCGCTATGTCTTTGTCTCCAAGTTTTTAATCAATCAATATAATCTTTAGTTCCAATTTCTTTTTGATCCAAAAGCTGTAATACAAAGAAAATACCCAAAAACGTAAAATAGAACATATGCTAAATGTAGTCGCGATTCTTGTAAACCCTCACGAGACAAAACTCGTCCACTAGGGACACCTAGGGGTTTAAAGGCTTATTACATATGCTAAATGTAGTCGCGATTCCTGCGAAAGTGAGTTAGGATTTTTATTTTATTTTTATATTAATTTTGCTCGAGGATAACAAAATATAGGTTTGGGGGTATTTGATACGGGCGTAATTCATACATATTTACCGTCTAATTTATATTTTCTAGTACTTCAATTTGTACTGATAATATATTTTATTGTGTTATTAGGTGGTATGCGTAAAACCCGCAATTACAAGAATAAACAGCTAAATAAAAACAAATGTTGGTGTATCCACGATTATAAGCTGCGGAACAAAGAATACAGTGCTAGCATTTTCATCCAAAAGACTTTGCAAGAGCTAGTATCTCCACGTGCACAAACCTAATACAATATATATGGGAAACCTCAAACTACCATGATAGTGGCACCTAGTCATCAATTAAGGGGAGACAAAATATAACTTGGCATTTGCTGGCAAAAGGAATAACGGACGGGTGTTTAACGGTCTAAAGTGTACTAAATGTTTTGGTCGGTGGACTTATGGAATGTCCATGTTAATTAGAGAGAAGAAGTCTGACGAAAAAGTCAGCGAAAGAAGTTAGGTCCGAGGGGTTCTCTTTTATTGGACGTTCGCTAGGTGAAGTGATGTGGAAAAAGTAGGCTAGGGATTTGGGTCTGTGATGTTATTTTAGATAGTGGTAAAAACGGGTTTGTTTCTTGAACTTGTGAAGATTGATTTTAGATTTTAATAAACTAATTTTAAACTAAAAATATACACAAAATATGAAAATAATATTCACAACAAAGTTGAGAGAAAACTGAGGCTAGGTTTGCACTATTTTTCCAATTTTTATAATGATTAAATTCAATAATTATAATCATGCAATTCTAAATTTTAATTTGATTCTAAAATGTTGCAATAAGTAAATTCTTAAAGTAACAATTGTATAACAAAAGCATGGAATATCTAAACCCTAGGCAAAGCATATACCATCTAACGAAATCACAATTGCTCTATAAAAATTATTAAATCAATTTTTAATTAAGGAAAACAATCATAAAATAATTGTATAAATTAATTAAATAACATTACCACATAATTTTTGGAAAAAGTAGCTTCAACCGTCGCCTCAGAGATGGGGTTCAGCTCCTCATATTTTTCATTTGCTCAAAGTTACAATTCAATGCTCAAAATGTTCACAAATGATAAAAAATGAGAAAAATAAAGCAAACAGTGAATTTGCAACTATTATATGAGTTACAGATTCATTGTTATAGAGGGTCTGAAGAACAAATGTTGCTGATTTGAATAATCGTTGCAAACAGGATGAAGATTCCGTCGCCTTTCGGTTGAAGCTTCCGTCGCCTTTTCCTGTTCTTCGTGCACCAGCAGCAGCAGAATCTCTGGATTGATTTTTCGAGCTTCTATGCCTCTCTGAACCTTACCCTAAGCTTCCCCCCCTTCTATGATACCCAAAACACCTTTTTATAGCTTTATAACACCTCCAAATCCATCCATTAATTCTCAACAAGATCTTCATTAACCCGATGATTTTTTTCTTGATTTTCTAATATGATTCTATTCTATGTATCTCTGAGTATATCTCCATCGTATCTTGTGGGCATTAAAAAGGGGTTTGATACTGACTCTATACAGATATTCTCTTCATCAAATCATCCCCGAAAAATATTTCTCTCTCGAGAGAAAACAAAATATTCATGATCTGTGATTGAATCTTTTTAGTGATTTTCACGTATCTTCTGGTTATTAATCGATCAATATCTATATGGTAATCATTCTCTGTGGTTTTTGACCCAAAAATTACGTGAAAATCTTATCCAGAATCAATTCAGGATATCTCCATTTAAACCAAAATATTCCCGCCAAATTGAGTTTTTGAACCGTGAAGAAGGGGGTGCCCATATCCAATGTCCCAGTGCCTTTATCAATTTCCGGGTGCCTTTAGCAGTTTTCCATGCCAATTTTTCCCAAATGTTATTTCTCCATAAGTACCTATTATTACATAAAATCACAATATTAATACAAAATCGAGTTTTAACAAAGAACAAATTGAGAACAAATTAGACACGAAAACGTGACTATCAGTCTGTTGATAGGAGTCGGACGTGGCAGTACTCAAGTGAGGTGAAGAAGAAGGTGAACACGTGGGAGATAGAGAGAGAGCGTGAGACGTATGAAGAGAAAGTGAGAAGAAAAGGTGGGAACACGTGATTTCTTGTGGAGAAGATTTTAAATTTTCTTTTAGGGAGAGACGGAAAGGGAAGAAGGGGAAGACGGCTGATGGATTGATTGGGGGGAGTGGATCGAAAAAGGGGAGAGATAGAAGAAGGGACAGTGAGACAGTAGATAGAAGATTGACTAGGGAGAAAGAGGAAGAGAGAGGTGGTAGGGTGCGTCAGGCAGAGAGAGTTGACCGACTGGAGATAGGCTGTTATTGAGAGAGAAGAGAGAAGTAGGAAAAGTGAGAGAGACAGTTGATTGATACCGGAGAAAGATTGGGGGAAAAGGCCATAGCTGAGTTTGGCTGTTGATTTCCGCCTGGAACAGAAAAAAAAAGAAAAGAAATAACCACTGAAGTTGAAGAGGCACAGAAAGGGTTTAATATTTTCCTCTCTATTTTACTCTTGTATCCATTTTTATGGGTTTTAAGAAATCCAACTCTATGTTCTAATTAATTTTGTGACTAGGGTTTTAGGTAGAAACCAATTTTGATTATGGAAAAATTATAAATAAATGGTTTAAATGTTTAGTAATTTATCTTCATTGTTAGCTTGATTAATTATTGCATACATAGTAGATTTGATCATATACGCTTTCCGTTTGATATGTCGTGCTTGGATTAGATTCTTAGACGGTGTATGCAATCAATTAGATATTTAATTCTTTAAAACTATATATGGGTTAGATAGTTCTACTGATTGTTTATGCTTTTAAATTGATATGCCATGCTTTGTAACATTAGAGGGGATATACTTTTCGATTGATAAGCAATTCTTTAGAAATGTCAACTTGGAAGCGAAGAAAATTACAGTGGTGAAACAATAATTTTGGGGATTAGATGTGAGTTCTATATATCAAATTGGCGAAAACCGAAAACCCTAGTGCTCTCTCTACTTGGTCACATTATATATTTTAGCTAGTTTATTTTATTATTTTCTCGTTTATTAAAATTCTGAAAAATCCCAAAATATTGTTTCTGATTAGTTAATTGAGATATTAATTGCATTATTGTCCCCTCTCCCTGTGGGTTCCACCCGTACTTGCCGTTGTCTACATTGTAGACACTGTGCGATTGTGGTTTATTATATATAGGGTAATCTGAAATCTTATCAATTTTTGGCGCCCCTGCCGGGGAGCGGTTGTGGAATATTGTAATTAATATTTTTGATTTTATAATCATAGTTTAGGTTTTTATTTTATTTATTTTTATTTTTGTATATGTTTTTATTTTTCTTTTAGGATTTTTTAGTTCTATTTGACTTGTTTTGTGTTTTATTATCTCTTTTCAGGTACTTTTCCAAGGATGATTAATCTTTTGCCGGAGATAACTCTTATGCAGGATGCATC
>JAJJMC010010614.1:8712138-8737715 GCA_023531435.1 Papaver californicum | reverse complement strand
AGAAATTTAGTATGCCAACTAAATAGCTTGTTTAGTGTCTATCCTCGGTCGTTCACGAGTAGCTAAAATTTGGAGTAAAGGTTTTGTGGGTATATCTCTTGTAAACCCTCACGAGACAAAACTCGTCCACTAGGGACACCTAGGGGTTTAAAGGCTTATTACATATGCGAAATGTAGTCGCGATTCCTGCGAAAGTGAGTTAGGATTTTTATTTTATTTTTAGATTAATTTTGCTCGAGGACTAACAAAATATAGGTTTGGGGGTATTTGATACTGGGGTAATTCATACATATTTACTGTCTAATTTATATTTTCTAGTACTTTAATTTGTACTGATAATATATTTTTATTGTGTTATTAGGTGGTATGCGTAAAACCCGAAATTACAAGAATAAACAGCTAAATAAACACAAATGTTGGTGTATCCACGATTATAAGTTGCGAAACAAAGAATACAGTGCTACCATTTTCATCCAAAAGACTTTACAAGAGCTAGTATCTCCACGTGCACAAACCTAATACAATATATATGGGCAACCTCAAATTACAATGATAGTGGCACCTAGTCATCAATTAAGGGGAGACAAAATATAACTTGGCATTTGCTGGCAAAAGAAATAATGGACGGGTGCTTAATGGTCTAAAGTGGACTAAATGGTTTGTTCGGCGCAATTATGGAATGCCCATGTTAATTAAGCATGGTAATTAGAGAGAAGAAGTCTGACGAAAAAGTCAGCGAAAGAAGTTAGGTCCGAGGGGTTCTCTTTTATTGGACGTTCGCTTGGTGAAGTGACGTGGAAAAAGTAGGCTAGGGATTTGGGTCCGTTGATAGGAGTCGGACGTGGCAGTACTCAAGTGAGGTGAAGAAGAAGGTGAGCACGTGGGAGATAGAGAGAGAGCATGAGACGTATGAAGAGAAAGTGAGAAGAAAAGGTGGGAACACGTGATTTCTTATGGAACACTTTTTAGGTTTTCTTTTAGGAGAGACGGAAAGGGAAGAAGGGGAAGACGGTTGATGGATTGATTGGGGGGAGTGGATCGAAAAGGGGAGAGATAGAAGAAGGGACATTGAGAAAGTAGATAGAAGATTGACTAGGGAAAAAGAGGAAGAGAGAGGTGGTAGGGTGCGTCAGGCAGGCAGAGAGAGTTGACCGACTGGAGATAGGATGTTCTTGAGAGAGAAGAGAGAAGTAGGAAAAGTGAGAGAGACAGTTGATTGATACCAGAGAGAGATTGGGGGAAAAGGCCAGAGCTGAGTTTGGTTGTGTATTTCCGGATGGAACAGAAAAAAAAAAAAAAAAATAACCACTGAAGTTGAAGAGGCACAAAAAAGGTTTAATCTTTTCCTCTTTATTTTACTCTTGTATCCATTTTTATGGGTTTTAAGAAATCCAACTCTATGTTCTAATTAATTTTGTGACTAGGGTTTTAGGTAGAAACCAATTTTGATTATGGAAAAATTATAAATAAATGGTTTAAATGTTTAGTAATTTATCTTTATTGTTAGCTTGATTAATTATTGCATAGATAGTAGATCTGATCATATATGCTTTCCGTTTGATATGTCGTGCTTGGATTAGATTCTTAGACGGTGTATGGAATCAATTAGATATTTAATTCTTTGAAACTATACATGGGTTAGATAGTTCTACTGATTTTTTATGCTTTTAAATTGATATGCCATGCTTTGTAACATTAGATGGGATATACTTTTCGATTGATAAGCAATTCTTTAGAAATGTCAACTTGGAAGCGAAGAAACTTACAGTGGTGAAACAATAATTTTGAGGATTAGGTGTGAGTTCTATATATCAAATTGGCGAAAACCGAAAACCCTAGTGCTCTCTCTACTTGGTCACATTGTATATTTTAGCTAGTTTATTTTATTATTTTCTCGTTTATTAAAATTCCGAAAAATCCCAAAATATTGTTTCTGATTAGTTAATTGAGATATTAATTGCAGTATTGTTCCCGCTCCCTGTGGGTTCGACCTGTACTTGCAGTTGTCTGCATTGTAGACATCATGCGATTGCAGTTTATTATATATAGGATAATTTGAAATCCTATCAGCTTCGCAAAATGGCGCAGGCTAGCTCGAGAGAGACGAGTCCCCGGGGATACGTCACCTCCCTTTGGAACTGGCTTAGGCCAGCAACATCCCTATTTAAGGCGTGTACTCAGGACGCGCCATTTCCTCCAAGCGTCGTCCAAGGCCAGCGCCAGCCTTTACACGAAACATAATGCGTCACTAATTTTGTATCGGCCTAATACCAGCGCTAGCCCTATATGGTTATTCGGAAAGCCTTTGCACAGTTTCTGAAAATACGCCACGACTTGTGGATTTATGCCATGTCACTCCTAAATTTATATTTGTCCATTACAAATGCGTCATGTTACTCCTAAGCTAGTACATGACCACTAAAATTATCAGACTCGACACTAATCAGTCTGATTACCAATCTAGTGAGTTCCGCAACTTGCCTCACTGACTTAGCAAGCAATTGATTTGACCTAAAACAAAGTGGTAATCCACGAAACCACTATTTCTATGAGATTTCAAATACAACACATGGGATTCTCATTGGGGTATTAGTCTGGCGGTCTATGATATTCGCGCGTAGTGGTAACACATCAGCGAACAAGAAGGTAACAAGTAGTGGGACGATTACAGAGCAGTTGAGAAGACGAGGAGTAGTAGTCAGACAAGTCTTCTTTACTTTTCGGACACGACCTCACTATAATATTCACAATCGTCACTTTTCCACCTCTCCCTGACTTCCACTACTTACGAAAGTCAGTGTGTCTCCTCTAAACTATTAATAAATGACTTCATCTATATGAAACCAGAACTAAGAGACAAGAAAGAACAAAGATAATCCATTCTTCGAAACTACACACTATCTTCATCACACTCGTGATTTCTCAACCTTATTTTCTTCCCTCCCTTAATATCAACCTATCATCTCCACCTTTGTGAACAAAAAAGGACTTGAATGGCCATTTCTCGGTTTAGGCTCGTCATGTTCGATTTTGATCTATCGAACCTACTAAAAGTATTCTTTTGTAGTACATTTGTTTTCACCCTAAAACACTACCGTAACCTTTTATAATAGAGACCAAGTAAACTACCCTAAGTTTACACAATTCCCTTAGAATCCCCGTGCTTACAACCAATCTAGCCAATGCACGTGAATCCCAAGAAAGAGTCAACTATCTCAAGCCGCTTTACCACTGTGAAGACTTCTTCACCTGACTTATTTGGATCATAACCCGAAACAGTAAATGACTAACCTGCTTTAGTAACCAACTCACTTATTAATCTCCAATAATCAATCTTTAGATAAGAGATAAATTAGATTCAAAGGATCTTACGTTTAATTAATAAACTCATTTGGTCAAATGATCAAACCATTACAATCTTGATAAACAAGCTTTATCCAAGCAACTTAATGCAACTAGATAGTTTTTTCGATATTCTACAAGTCTGATATTTATCAAAATAAACTGCTCATATAATCCCAGAGAATCAAGTCCACATAAAATTACATACAAAGATCGGAACCAAAAAGAAAAGCCTTCAGGTCTCCAATCTTCAAAAGTGATCGCTGCAAAACAGCTTGATTCCACAACTGATCAACCGCACAGAACGAAGTTTGTTAACATTGATTAATCAACAGTTTTACCCTACAGATTCAGGATCACTTAGATTTGTACTAGTCAAATTTTCAACTAAACTTGAGTGGCTTTATAACAGAAGAGAAAGATCTTGGAATAAACAAGTTTGCTAAATCGAACATGATTACACCGTTAGTTCAAACACATGTAGTCAATGACAATCTAGCCTTCTACCAACGGTAAAACTAGATGATTCTTAATCCCAAAGAAAACTTTAACAAAAGGAAACACAAGATGTTTCACCTAATTAGATTACTCATATCTCTTTAACAAGATGCTTTTCCACACTTACAGAAGGTGTGTTATGGGATGAGTTTGTAAGAATACAAGATTCCATATTTATAGTGTTATGACCAAGGCTTGATTGTAAATACCTTGTTACAAATTTCGAAAATTCTCAAGATATGCAATAATATTGTATTTCCGAAACTAAAATTAGCTAGCACATAACATGTACTTTACTAATATAGTTCGCTAGAGATATATGATGTAGTTTTTAATAATGGTAAAATAGGGTTCGATTCTCGGACTTGTGAAGAATTAATTTCTAGACCTATTTTTTAATAACATAAAATAAACAGAATTTAAAACAATTTGTTTTTAAAATGGATGAAGAAAAACTAGGGCTTAAGATTCCACCATTAACCAATACTTAAGTGATAACATCTAATAATTCTTATATTCAATTTAATCTAAATATGCCAAAGATAGGTTTTTGAAAGAATAATTGTTAATCAAGAGCATGAGACATCAAGAGTTTAAAAACCAAGTATGACCCATCAGAAGAAAACACAATTATTTGAGAAAAACTATTTTTTCAATTTTAATTCAAGCAACTAATAATAAAAGAATTGTAGAAAATATATAATTAAAATAGAAGTTACCACAATTATTGGATGAACGGCTTCCTCCGTCGCCTCAGTGATGGTAATTAGCTCATTGTAATGGAAACACACTCAAAATAGACTTTAATTGCTCAAAAAGGTGCTTACAATGGTGAAAAAGGAGTAACACAGAATAACAGAGACGCTTATAAGCGTTACAGAGAAGTGTTCTCTCCGTTACAGAAAAAGGAAAAGGATACAGGAATAAAGAACGGACTTCAGGTGCTTCAGAAATAGGACTGCTTGAGGGTCTGTGTTAGCGACAGTATCAGCGACAGTTCCCTGGAGACTTATGTTCTTCACCTTCTTCTTCACCAGCAGCAGAAGTATTTTCTCCTGGAATTTTTTCGGTGGCTCTGGCCTCTTTGTTTCTCGTTTCTCTTGGCTATATATAGTATTAGGGAACCCTAAAAACCCTAGAGAACCGATAAGGAATCTAAAACAACTCCCAATCAAACTCAAATTACGTGTAAATCCTAAACAGGGTCGAAGTCCTTTTTCCGGCTTGATTCACTTCTGCAGCCATTTTTTTCCGGGTGAAACATGTTTTGTGACATGTGTATAAGCTATTATAGATTGTGTCTTGATTCTGGTAACTTGAAACCACCTAAAAATCCCTTAAAACTCGGTTGCAAATCAACACAGAAGTTTCTCACGTGAAGAAGGTTTCTTCCCGCCATTTTCGGTTTCAAAATTCAAAAGGGAGGTGCCCCTAATCCAAGTGTTGGGTTCCTTTATCAATTCTCCCCGGGTGCCTTTATCACTTTTCGAGCCGATTTTTCCCAAATTATATTTCTTAAAAATATCTACAAAGACATAAAAAGCCACAATAAGTACAAAATCAAACGCTATCAAAATAGATAATCGAGCACAATTTAGACACAAAAATGTGTCTATCAATATACAAACTTCTGGGAACGGAAATCATATAATTTGATACCAAATATGATATTGAAAAATTGATTATTGGGATCTGTCCTTGAGTATCAAAGGTGTATTCTTGAACATTAAGAAATTATAATTTAACACATGTTAAAATCATTATGTTGACATTCTAATGAACTTTCCAATCTAGCATATTTACTTCTCGATATCTGTATAAACCCGTGAAGGTTAAAAAACTAATCAAAAAAGTAAAACATAAGTCAGATTCTCTCAGGATTGGTCCTGGGATCGATCCTGGGATCGGTCCTGAACCCTATTCTGACTTTGAAACAGAGTTTCATAAGTCTATTTTCTTAAACTATGTTTCTGAAATTGCTTTCAAATATATTTATTAAGGTTTGGATTCACCCGGAAGTTCAAAACACTAAATAATAACGAGTTACCAATTAATGCAATATCATAATCAACAAAGTCGATAGATAAACTATTCTTCGTAACTCTATATACTTTAAGTTGTTGAAGAAACTATGCATATCATACTTTTTGATACTTTGATCACATGTATAGTGAAAAAGTCACCAATAATAAAGTCATTGTAACAAACTTAACTTCGTATGTTATGTTTTCAATGAACAAAGACTTGCATGAACAATAGATAAAAATGAAATAAGTCAAGTTTTATAATTACTAGCCTTGAAATAAAGGATGGTGTCTTCGTTTTTTCTTTAATACTTATTCAGATCTTCAAGAGTAACTAGAGCAAGTCTCAACATTGCTATGTTCCTAGTCTAACCTAACGAAGGTGACTTTAGTAATCTACTTAAACGACTTTGAGTTTTGGAACCAGACTTGACAACCAAACTTGACATACCAACTCTTGGTGGGTTCAACAGAGAACTGCTCTAACACGTTATACATTGCTCGGTAGTAGTTGGATTTCCTTTTATATTACGAATGCTAAATGAGTTCGGAAATTGATTTCTAAATGGGGTTTGAGGAACTTGTCTTGAAGATGGATTTTGGGTATTATTAGGGTATTAGGATGCCAAAGGAGAAATACACATATCTTCATTCATATCCCATCTTCATATTGATCCTCTATATATTTTCAAAGTCTTTAAGCAACTGATATTCTATATCATGATTGAAAGGGTTGTTGTTTTTCTTTAAAAATTCATTTCTCGCTATTAAAACCTGCATTAATGTAAATGAAGCACAATTTGGTAGAAAAAAATACAGATAAAAATCTAAATCAAACAATTATTGTGAACAAGTTTAGATAGATTACCCGGTTATTATTCACAATTGAAAGACAATTAGAAAATTTATCCACTTCAACCTTGATAATGCTAGATCTACTTCGAATTCTAACTAGAGTACAATTGTAAGGATTTTCATAACAAGCTTGTACAAATTTTTCGATAACTTTTCACCAAAACAAATTCCTATCCTCATAATAAGTTCTTTCTTTCTATAGAAAATAAAACGCATTAACAAGACGCATGTCTGTTGTAGGAGAGTATTTCTTTATTGAAATTTTTCCCGACATTTTTGTCTACAAAAGAGTTGGAGAAGAAAATTGAAGAATTATTTTTTTAAGAAGATGATTTGAGGAGATTTGAGTAGATAATCAAGGTGTAAGAAGATGATTTGTAGTGATTTGAGAATAAAAACTAGTTTCTACATATAAACATTTTCCTTAAATTTTGTTTTTGAAAATAGCCACTGGGATCCGACAGTGGAGAAGATAGAGTCGTTAAGAATAATAGAAAGCCAAGATCGAGTGTGAGAGAGGTATAACAAAAAAAATGTCAAAAAAATATGAATACAGAGAAGGAAACTTAGTTTCCAGAAATATTATGACAGAAAATGAGCTTCCGTCTGGTGCCAATTACAGAAACTGAGTTTGTGTCATTCATTTCTTAGCTAGAATTGTGCACAGATCTTTTCCATTCACTATGAAGCGAAATGTCACGGGGTCGGTCCTTTGCCTCGACTTTACTCCGTGCGGCACTTGTCTAGAATTCCGTTACTAGATAAGTAAGCCTCTCAAACAATGTTTAACACAACTTTGTGTAACTACTCAAGATCAAAACTCACAAGAAACTCAAGAACGCTCAAGAACACTCAAGAACAAGAGAGAATGATTTGAATGAGAGAAGTAAGTGTGTATTGCTCTCTTTACTTGAATACTTGGATTGTTGGATTATTGGATGATTACAAATGAGAATGGCATCCCTATTTATACTAGTTGGGAGCCAAGAATGTTCTAGAAGATTATCTAAGATCTATACAAGTGTATGGCTAGGATCTACTTCTAGATTATTCCACTCTTATCCACAAATATCTACACTATTCTAGAATGTTCTAATAAAAGGACAAATGAGAGAAGATTCTAGAATGGGAGGCTAGCCATTTAACCAAAGGGGCTATCCAAGGTGGTGCACAAGGATGAGTTAGCCATGTGTTGAGCCATTTGATGCACCCTTGTGACACAAAGCTTTTGGCTATATTATAGCTTATAAATGTGCTATAATGCTTACCCTTAGCTACAATATCGCTAAATCTGAACGAAATGTGCTAACAAAGTGCTTGGCCTAATATGACGTTTTTTATTACAATCATACAAGATGGAGTGTAAAAGTTACACAAAAACAAAGTTTTACATTTTATGTATTTTGCACAGTGAACAAGGAACGAAAATACTTAGTGTCTTTCTTCTCTACAAATTGGGCGATCTTGAGTCAAATTGTTAATGAATTTTTTCACAAAAATTCTCTCACTGTTTCACCATTTCTAGCTAATCTTATCTCTTTCAGTATTGTTTTCTCAATTCTTTCATATTTTTTCAACTCTAATAGTTTCTTTAGTTTAAGATTTTTGAATTTTTTTTATATGACAAGCTGATTTCTCTTGTTTGCAGGATACTTCGAAGGACTATGGAGAGCAACCAGTTTTGGTCTTTAGCATACAATGTGATGATCTTCTTTTTGGTAGTTTTGCCACATCAAGCAATTTTGCTCCCTATCTATTCCAAGATAGACTCAGAAAGTATGATTACATTATATTATTCTTATCATAGGTATAATTATTCCATTGATGAAATGTATATCAAACTGTTTTAACTCACCGATCATTGCAACAACAGATTTTTTCAAAATTGCACCTTTCCCTCTAAATGCATGAGTTGTGGTCGGACTTTTCTCAGTTGACAAATAAAGAATTCAAAACCAAAAATACTTTCTTCCGATATTCTTTCTTTCAATCACCTTTTATTAGGAAACAAAATATATCCAGATTATTTTTTCATCCATATAAGGTCGTCTCCACCCTAAGAGTTTTCTTAGGTGAAGTACAGAACTGGTCTTGTTGTTTAAATCAGCCGTATTTTGTTATCTGATGGGATTTTTATTTAGACCGTAAATGCACGGCTATCGATGAGATAGTAAGCAAGTAGGGTTCGTTTCAAAAGGATTTTTGAAATTACAATTTCTAACCTTTAATTAAATGATGTGCTAATAACAAATTAATTTGGTGATTAATTAAAAAAGATATATAAACAAATGAAAGAAAAACCTATGATGTTAAGATTCCATCACTACTATGCAAACTAGATGATTATAACTATTTTTCTATAATTTTCTCAAAATATTACACAAGACGATTTTGGACAAAATAATTACGTCTCAGAAGATATGAAATTTAAATCAATTAGTTTTTCCTCAAAAGATTAATAATTTTCTCCACTACGATATGCTTATCCCTGAAAAAACTATTTCAAACAATTATTTAAGCATTAATGGACACATGAAGGAATTATTATTATTATAATCAAGAAATAGGACCAAGAGAAATTTTTATAGAAAATAATTAAAACATGCAAATACAATAGGACTTCATGTCTAATCCTAGGGGAGAAATCTAGCTTGTCATAGCAAAAAGAATGGAAGAAAAAACCGTTTTATTCAAAGTTATATAAGAAAATTACAAGAAAAACTGACCATTAAAAGATTAAAATCTTTTATTGAATTTATTACTTACTTCAGGTGCAGCTGAATAAACACAAATTTTATTTGAATTAAAGTAGAAAGTGTCCCAGTCATTATTCTTGAAACATTGCAAAAACCATTGCACAAGCAGCTGAATACAAATGAATAGGCAACATATTTAATGATAGTTTCAGTGTGTGGTTTTCTTCTTCTTCTTCTTCCTCCTTCGGTGAAGAACCTTAATTTTTTCTAAGATTTTTTTTATTAATCCGTTGGTTCTCTGGCTCTCGCCAGCCTTCCCCTTTCTCCTCTATTCGACCCTCTATTTACAGTAGAATACCCATCAACCTCCAAATCTCGTGAATATCTTATTTTTAATGTGAATCAGATCATGATTTTTATTTTACGATCATCAAAAAAAATTTCTCTCTTTGAACTCTCGGTATTTAAATCTCCAATAAACTCTTTCACGATGTTTCCTTGTTTCAAAAATATCTGTCTAACAACATAGAAACAGGATAAGGTAAGAAATCATATTTTCTTTACCTGAATATTTTTTTACCTGTTTTGGTCGAGAGTTTTAATATGTGCGAGATTCTTTTTGATTTGACAACTTCTTTTGTTAACGCAAGGAATTTTCTTGCCTTAAATCCTCAAAATTCTCTTTTAATTCTTGTTTACAAAGTCGACAGTTCAAAGAGTAAATTTTCTTGCCAGTTTTCAATTTGAATTACAATAGAGTGAGTGCCTTCATCAATTTTATGGGTGCCTTTATCAATTATTGGCTGCCTTTGACACTTTTTATGCCGATTTTTTTGCAAAAGTTTATTCTTATAAAATTACCTAAAAACATACAAAATAATAACATTAGTACATTAATTAAGAAAAAACAATATAAATATTAGCTCAAATAAGACACAAAATTGTGTCTATCAAATACCCCCAAACTTATTATTTGCTAGTCCTCGAGCAAATCTAATCAAGAAAATAAAATCCTAACTCACTTTCGTAGGCATCGCGATTGCACTTAGTATCTGTAACAAGCCTTTAAACCCCTAGGTGGCCCTAGTGGACGAGTTATAGTCTCGGGAGGGTTTACAAGAGGTATACCCACAAAACCTTTACTCCAAACTCTAGCTACTTATGAACGATTGAGGGTAAACCCTAAATATGTTATTTAGTTGACTACAAAATTCTTTGGCTATGGGAGGAATTACCCTGTTTTGAATCCAATTTGTTGTACACGAGTTTTCACTCGAGCGTACTAAAATTCATATATAAGAAAACAAAGCACTACTCAGAAAGTCGTACAATGGACCACGATACTCGGAATCTAACAAACCACAATCACATGAATAGATTAAGAAGATGGATATGGAGATAGAATTGTGCGCATGTTAATTAAGGTGAACGGTGTTTCCCAGAATATTTGTATGATCATCAGCCAAGATAAACTCTAATGGATTGAGATACGCACCCAATGGTCTGAATCCTAATTCTACTATCAACTCAGATAGTCTATACAAGGGCCCCAACGGTCGATTTATTGAATATGTACAATTATTTTTTACTTTTTTATTTCATCATTCATTTTTTATATATATATACTTTTTTTTCTCGACAACATGACTTTAGATCTTTTGAATCTAAGCGCATGCTCCTTGTCAGCAGATTACATGATAGTTTCCACGGATCCTGCGTTCCACGCTTGCTTAGGCGACGGAGATAGGAAAAACACACACATATTGCTATCCAAGTGTCATTTTTTTTAATTATTATTATTGGTCAAGTTCAATTAATAATAGGGCTTGATCTCAATCATTCTACTTCATCCTAGCGGCGACAAGGCGATACTAGTACCCCACCAAATCACTTAGAGAAACACAAAAAGTTGTAAAGATAAAAACAGAACCTGATATGGTGACGACTCCGAGATATGGTGACAACTATCATGTTATTTCTAACACCTGAACTTTGTCATTTTATGAATATACCATTTAGATAGGTCCTCAACTCCTACAACCAAGAAGTTTGTTTCCGTCTACTTAGAGTGGTTAGTGTCATCCTGAATTGTTCATAAATTTCTAAATTTTGGATTTTTTGGTACAACTAAATTTTTTAAAAATTTCTCCCTTACCCCAAACCTAAAATTGAACATAGTCCTCGATGTTCCAAAGATAATGAATAAAAGCATGAACGAAGAGAATTAATGAACAAAGTAAAATAAATAGGAAATGATATTACCAGCACTGCGTACCAAAAGCATATGGGTTGCCTCCCATAGAACGCTAAATTTAAAGTCTTCAGCCAGACCAAGAAAGGATTAGTCATAATTTACGAATCATACAATAATAATCTGAATAATTACGGATCCTCGAAGTCAATTTAATTTAACTCACTAAGTTTACCACAATGGAATATATGAAATTGGTGGTCATTCTCATGAAAATGTGTCGATTTAAACTTTCTAAAATAATCAGATCTAGTTTCAAAAATTAAAAATTGACACATTTGAAGTTGAAACTTTCCTACATTTGGTAAATAGAATATTGGTGGGACAACAAAGTCAATTATGGTATCATAGACCGGGTAAACCACATCAACCAGAGAATGGGTTTCTGACAACTGAATTTTTTTCTGGACAAAATCAGTCTTGGGAAAACGTTTTTGAAGATAATCTCTTAAAATTGTAGAGGCACATATGTCAAGTCCCAAGTGAGTGACATTTATAAGAGTCCAAGGTAAACCACAGGGAGAATGATATTCATCCCCAAACTTAGAATTTTCAGTGTCCTTGGATAGACTAGCCATAATTTCCCTAATTTCTAGAACGTCAGATTCCTGAAAATTGGTCAATTGCGTCTTCTAGGTTATAATCAGGTGGTGCATGCTTACTCATATTTAAAATATCTACGAGTCCATCGTCTTCGTCGGGGACTATGGTCATTGAATCGTTGGACTCTAAAACACTAGTCTCGGGATGAACTCGTTCCTCTAAACCATCATCGTCTTCATAATAACAGGGAAATATTTCACCGTCTATAACAATGGTATCTTTAGTTAAATCCTTTTCCTCTTGAGTAGGTAAATAATCATTAATATTATTAGGATTTGAACTAGAAACAACACTATCATCATGAGGCTCAAATGGAGTAACAATTTCCT
The DNA here is from genome assembly GCA_023531435.1 of Papaver californicum. Taxonomy (NCBI): domain Eukaryota; kingdom Viridiplantae; phylum Streptophyta; class Magnoliopsida; order Ranunculales; family Papaveraceae; genus Papaver; species Papaver californicum. The sequence goes on along the minus strand of JAJJMC010010614.1, from coordinate 8,725,117 downwards.
CGATAATATGACTACGAATTTTAAACTATTCATCAATATTATCCTCATCCTCATAATAACATGAAGATGATTGAACCCTATTTGAACTAGTAGTGTCTTGAATTCTAACCTTGCCCTCTAAATTATGTAATATTCATCATTACTATCAAGGGTAAAATTGGAAATACTATTTTGGCAATTAAGTTCGTTTTGAACAATATTAGCAGCTAACCGGTCTTCTTCTTCAATTTCATCTAAACGTGTATTTTAGTTTACTGAGAGCGGTACTTAAAGCTGCAAGTCTTTTTGTCTTTTCTAAGTCACGCTTACTTTCAGTTTCAGCAAGTTGATTGAGTTTATTATTGAAAGAAGCATATGAAGAATTAAGAATTTGTGAAGTTTCCATATAATGCCTGAGGGAATCTTCTAAAGATAGAGAACTAACATTTTTCTCAGTATAATATTGCTCATTTACCCGTTCGTACGACTGGTGAGCGTGCGAATAGTAATTGGGATCACTATGGTATGAACCATAACCTTCAGAAGGTTGGTAGTGGTCCCACGTACTATCTATGATCATAGTACGGGTAGTGTCCATTTTGAAATTCAAGTCGATAATCATTGTATTGGTCTTCATAATACCAATTCGATATTTTTTTTGTCCAAATGCAAATGCAAGGTTGACTAAAATAGGTAAGCTTAGGTTACCTTAACAGAATATACCTATAGTCAAAGACTGGTCAAAGGTACGAGGCTAAGGCTTGTAAAATTTCAGTTGGTTACTCCCATAAGGCCCAAGACACGAGTTCAACTTACTTTTCCACGGGTTTTCCTAAATTCGGTAGTCTGAGATGCAACTGGTGTGTGCACGTGTTTTTTTAAATAAAATAAAAATTATCTACAAATAAAAATTTCCTAATATAATTATGTACACAATAAAATAAAATAAAATAAAAACTTGGATACTTACCTTTTTTGGAAAGCATTTTTTATCCCGTAATAAATGTGAAATATTTCCTGCACATCAAAAATAAGAAAAATACCCAAGTAAAATCTAATAAAGAAAAATAAAAATAAAACAAAAATAAATCCTAAACTAATTAATACAAAATTAAAGAAAAATTATTCACAATTTCTAAATCCCCGGCAGTGGCGCCAAAAACTGATGGGATTTTTATTTAGACCACAAGTGCACGACTATCGATGAGATAGTATGCAAGCACGGTTCGTTCTACAGGGATTTTTGAAATTGCAACTCCTAACCTTTAATTAAATGATGTGCTAATAACAAATTGATTTGGTGATTAATTAAAATTCTAAAAATAAAACAAATACTAAAAACAATATATAAACAAATGAAAGAAAACCTAGGATGTTGAGATTCCATCATTACTATGCAAACTAGATGATTGTAACTATTTTTCAATAATTTTCTCAAAATATTACACAAGACGATTTCGGACAAAATAATTACATCTTGGAAGATATGGAATTTAAATCAATAAGTTTTTCTCAAAAGATTAATAATTTTCTCCACTATAATATGCTTATCCCCGAAAAGAATATTTAAAATAATTGTTTAAGCATTAACGGACACATGAAGGAATTATTATTATTATTATAATCAAGAAATAGGACCAAGAAAAATTGTTATAGAAAATAATTAAAACATGCTAGCAAACACAATATGACTTCATCTCTAATCCTAGGGGAGAAATCTAGCTTGTCATAGCAAAAAGAATGGAAGAAGAAACTATTTTATTCAAAATTATATAAGAAAAATACAAAAAGAACTGACCATTAAAAGATTAAAATCTTTTATTGAATTTATTACTTACTTCAGGTGCAGTTGAATAAAAACCTATTTTCTTTGAATTAAAAGTACAAACTGTCGCAATCACTATTTTTGAAACATTGCAAAAACCATTGCACAAGCAGCTGAATACAAATGAATAGGCAACGGATTTAATGACAGTTTTAGTGTGTGGTTTTCTTCTTCTTCTTCTTATTCCTCATTCGGTGAAGAACCTTAATTTTTTCTAAGATTTTTTTCTTTAATCTGTGGCTTCTCTGGCTCTCGCCAGCCTCCCCCTTTCTCTTCTATTTGACCCTCTATTTATAGTAGAACACCCATCAACCTCCAAATCTCGTGAATATCTTATTTTTAATGAGAATCAGATCATGATTTTTATTTTACGATCTCGAATATTTTTTTTCTCTCGCTGAACCCTCGGTATCTAAATCTCCAATAAACTCTTTCACGATTTTTCCTTGTTTCTCAAATATCTTTCTAACAACATAGAAACATGATAAGGTAAATAATCATTTTTTTACATGAATATTTTTTTACCTGTTTTGTTCGAGAGTTTTAATATGTGCGAGATTCTTTTTGATTTGAACACTCCCAACCGTGTACAACTTCTTTTATTAAGGCAGGGAATATTCTTGCTTTAAATCCTCAAAATTTTCTTTTAATTCTTGTTTACAAAGTCGACAGTTCAAAGAGTAAATTTTCCGCCAGTTTTCAATTTGAATTACAAGAGAGTGAGTGCCTTCATCAATTCTTTGGGTGCCTTTAACACTTTTTATGCCGATTTTTTTGCAAAATTGTATTCTTTCAAGATTACCTAAAAACATACAAAATAATAACATTAATACATAAATTGATATATGGCAATATAAATCTGACTCAAATAAGACACAAAATTGTGTCTATCATTATCAACATAATGGAACCCAAACCAGTTAACAATATCAACATGATTAATTCCAAGTTAAGCTCAACAAAGATAACATGAAAGGCTCCGAGACACATTAAAATAACATTAGGTTCTACTAGGGATTTAAGTGTTGTAGCGGATAAATGGTCTGCCTGCCTTATTGGTAAGATCTGGTTGAAGAATCCAGTTGGAACTGCTATAGTTAAAGAAGATATAACCTTGTTATGGAAGAAATATAAGAAGAAAAAGATTAGGGTCATGGGAAAAGTCTCTTTGTCTTCAAGTTTAATACAGATGAAGAATGTGAGCTAATACTAAAAGGTCTCCTTAGAACATAAAAAAATGTCTTATGAGTCTGAAAAAATAAACTACTCAAATTGCTCTCAAAGACTAGAATTTCACTGAGCAGGAATGGAATGTTAAGTCTAAGAATCTTTTACTTGAACACCAATCGACTGCTATTATTGATAAAACAATAGAATACATGGGCATCAAAGTTAGTGTTGAACCGAAAACTGCAGACCTATGAGGAGTAATATGATCACGACTAGAGTCAAAATTGATTTGTCACAACCTCTTAAAAGAGGATAATGGTGGAATATTGCTGCATGTGAAGTTGTGTTGGTAAGGTATCACTGGGAAAAGCATCCTCATAGTTTGTGCCCCAAGTGCTATGTGGTTGATCATAATGATAAGAATTGTGAAACAATATCCTCTGAGCTAAGCAGTGATGTGATATCTAATGAGCAATATGAACAATATTGTAAGGAGCAGAATATTGAAGAAAGTGGTGGCAATTCTGGATTTGCAGCAGAAAATATTCACAATATGAGGCTACTGCAGGTAAAAGATATGTGTGATAATGAAAACACTAGGCAAAACAAACGCTCGTGAAATCATGAATCATTCAATACCTCTATCTCTCTCAATACCAACAATCCAGATTTAGCTACCCTGAATATGATCATTCCTTGATAAGTACTAAACTGCTGACAATCATACATTTTCTGAGTTCATGGATGGAATAAAAATAAATATGGATGAAGAACTATCAGTTGGAGCTAAAGAGCTCTCTCCAGAAGTCCAAAAGTACCTTGCATCTCAGGTAAAATCTTCTCTTAATTTATCTCTGAATTCTTAGTATTTTTTCACTCATAGTAACTCTTTTATAGGTTTTCAAATCATTCATTGTTAATTTTTCAATGGTACTGTCATTCATTACAATAATTTGATAATGAGAATCCTTCATGGAATTCCCAAGGTTTTAAATACGAAGTCACGAGAGATCACTTGTCAGATATTATAAGAACCCAAAGTCTCGATGTTTTTTTCCTCTGAAAAACAAAAATATACATACAGTTATAAGCTAAACCCTCTCTTATCCAAGTACCAATATCCCAATCATGCCTTTATTGAACCAATTGGTTTATCATGTGGTCTCTTCGTTATCATGTGGAAAGAAGGTTTTGTTTTTGATATTATGTATGCTGATAACAATATGTTTCATGTAGTTGTTCAAATTGATATGAGTAAGCCTGAACTCTTACTTTCTTGTTTTTATGGTTACTCTAATTACAGTAGGAAAAAACCCCAATGGTCTTATATTAAGGAAATGGGAAATAATGTGTCTCAACCTTGGCTTCTCTTAGGTGATTTAAAATTTCACATTTCTAATGATAATACTAGTGTAGGATCTTCCACAGATGGTTTGGTTAATAATGTTATTAAATATTGTGGCCTAGAAGACTTGGGTTTTGTTGGTAAGAACTACACTTGGTGAAGTAACAACATAGGGATTTGAGATAGGAGGTCTAGGATTGACATGGCCCTGGGTAATGGTGATTGGAACATGCATTTTCATAATAGCAAACTTTTTCACTTAAGCCAATTAGGTAGTGGTCACTCTCCAATCCTGTTTACTACTAATGCTTGTCAAAATTATTACAGAATTCCTTTTAAATTTTTCTTGACTTGGCTTAGTGAATTCATCTTGTGCTACTGAAATTAAAAATGCTTGGAATATTTATGTCACTGGGTCTCCTGGTTTTCAATAGGTTCAAAAGCTCAAGGCTACAAGGCATGCTCTTTCTAAATGTAACAAGAATCATTTTGGGGACATCAATTAACAAGTCGTTAGATTAAATTATCATCTTGAAGATTTGCAGCAACAAGATACTTCTTCAGATGTTAATAGGCAGATTTCCATGGTTAATGCTGATTTGCAGAAGTGGCATAAAAGAATGAATGATTTTGACCAGCAAAAATCAAGGGATACTTTTATCAAGGAAATGTATTACAACACTAAGTACTTTCATATCAAGACAAACAGGAAGAAGGCTAGAAACAATTTTGATTCTTTACAAAATTCTGAAGGTCAATGGATTCATTCTAGAGAATAGGTAGCTGAGTATATCATATCTCATTTCAAAGTTATAAGTACTTCTACTAATAGTGTTCTTGATGTAAAATTCTATCATGTCATTCATACTGTTATCACTTCTGGGGATAATATGGCTCTCACTAGATGCCCTGATATGCAAGAAGTATATTATGCTCTTAAAAGTATGGAGAATTGGAGCGTTCCTGGTCCACAGGGTTTCCAAGTAGGTTTTTAGAAGAGCCAGTGGAATTTAGTTAGCCAAGATGTTTGTCATATGGTGCAAAGATTTTTTTAAACTATATTTCTCCCCAAGCATATTAACAAGACATATATCTCCATCATTCCTAAAAAGAAAAAATCAATTATTGAAGCAGATTTTAGACCAATTAGTCTATGCAATACCTCATATAAGATTATTTCTAAAATTCTTGTATGCAGGTTGAAGCCATTAATGGAGAAGATTATTTCACCTTATCAAACTGCTTATGTCTCTGGTAGACTCATAAATGATAACACCATTATTGATCAAGAAATTATTCATTCTATGAAGAAGAAAAAAGGTAGTAAAGGATAGATGGATCTTAAGCTGGATATGTCAAAACCTTTTGATAGATTAAAGTGGAATTTTCTGATCAAGGTGTTGTAATATTTTAGTTTCAGGGATGATTTCTATGATCTGATACATCAATGTTTCAGTACTACCGATCTTTTAGTAGTTCTCAATGGTTCACCATGCAATGAGTTTCATTCAACCGGGGGTATTAGGTAGGGTGATCCTCTGTCACCATTTATTTTCATTCTTGCTATGGAATTTTTTTCTAGACATCTCTCTGCTGCTCAAGTTGATAAGTCCATTGTTGGTAATAAAGTGGCTTCTTCTACACTAGCCATTAATTATCTTCTCTATGCAGATGATTGCTTGATGTTTTCTCAAGTTTCCCTTACTTCAGTCAATAATCTTCTAAGTTTTCTCAAAAGTTTCAGCCATGAATCAGAACAGGTGATAAAATTTGACAAATCTTCAGTCTTTTTCAATAAATACACTAATCCTGATATTGCTATTATGTTTACTCATATCATTGGTGTTAAAACAATGAATGCTAGAGAGAAATACTTAGGTTCTCCCCTTTTTCCGGTCATTCTAAAGAAGAGTCCTTCAGTACTATCAATGAGAATTTTGAACATAGATTGTCTAGTTGGTCCTCTAAAGACCTTACTCAAGATGGAAGGTCTACCATGGTAAAACATGTGTGAAAATTATTTCCCCTTATATCAAATGGGCACTTTCTATCTGCCTAAAAAACTCACTGATCAACTTACTTCTATAAAAAGAAGCTTTTTTTTTGGGTCATACTTCAAAATAGAGGTGTTAATTTGATAGCTTGGCACAAACTTTGTAAGCCAAAAGAAGAAGGTGGTTTAGCTTTTAGGGATTTAGAAAAGCTAAATTTAGCTCTCTTAACTAAACTGGCTTGGAGGATTTGTACTTAATTTTCTCAATTATGGGTTAAAATCTTAAGACCAGAATACTTCAAAGACGGAAATTTACTTCATGAAGATGAAGACTCAAATTCTTCAAATATTTCATGGGTTTGGAATGGAATACAAAAAGGCCTTAGAGTGATCAAGGATAATTATTTTATGGAGGTTAATAATGGTCAGCTCACTATTATATGGTACAGATGGATTGTTGGTCTTCCACATGCTCCAATACCTCATTCTCCAGATTACATCTCACACAACTTTGTACATGAGCTTTATCTGCCAGACTTACGAAGCTGGAATGTTCAGCTGGTTAATATACTTTTTGATCAGGACACGACATTTAAAGTCCTGAGTATGTTCATTGATCCCACCAAAGATGATATAATAGTTTGGATGCCAGCAAAAGATGGCAAATTTTCAGTTAAGAGCGCATATAATAGACTTACTGCTAGTTCTGTTGGTGCTAGTATGAATGGTGAAGCTGTTAGTTCTAAGACTTGGAAAGCATTATGGAATTGCAAGGTACCCCATAGGGTCAAGTTATTCATTTGGAAGTGTATCAAAGGCATTGTTCCTACCAGATCCAAGCTGGCCTCTTTCAATACTGAAATTGATTTACTTTGTGGATCTTGTAATGGTCATGCTGATACCATTGAACATATCATTCTTGAGTGTAGACATGCAAGATTTGTGTGGAGAAATATCAATATTAACAGCAGTTTGAAGTAACAATATCACTATTCAACAGTGGGTCATTTCCTGGTTCTCAAGTGATCAACGTGAAGTTGAGGAACAAGGCTTGCACAGATTTATGATTGGAGCCTGGATAATTTGGAAAGACATATGTGAATCTGTCTTTCAAGGGAAATCTCTTAACTCACTAAACTCTGCACATAAGATAAATTACTTCTTGCATCCATGTTTAGACTCTGACAATCCTGAGGAAACTAGAAGTATACATACAACCTTAATACCATATACTGCATCTGCTTGGAAGCGTCAATCTAATGGTGTTTTTAAAACAAATGTAGATGCTTCTTTTTGATTTATAACTAATACATCTGGAATTGGTCTTTCTATGCGAGATCATGCGGTAAGGGGATCAGAGGCACATTTGTTGCATACAACCTAGGACCTGAAGCGGTTGAATGCTTGGCAGTGCGTGAAGCTCTAAAATAGGCAATGAACCTGCAACTGCAGAAGGTTTGAATTGAAGTTGATGCAAAGCTTGTTATTCAGTCGATCAGTGGGGATTCCTATCTTACTCACTGGGATCAAAGGAATATCATAAAAGAGACTAAACATTTTAGTCTTTCTTTTGCTTATTGTTGTTTTTCTTATGTCAGTAGAGATGACAATCAAGTAGCAGACTCTATTTTGAATCTAGTTAAGAAGGATGATTTTTTTTTGGAAAGTTATATGGATTATCCTCTTGATTTATGTAACCTGATAGCTAGAGATTATAACTACTCTCCAGCTTAACTTTCATCAATAATTTTTTTTATTCTCTATAAAAAAAAGACATTTTATGTCTTTTGATAATAAAAGTAAATTATATGCGGATAATTGAAAAAACGATATATAATTTGTAGTTAAGTGGGTGATGTACATACTTTTTCTTTACCGTAATTTTCCTCTTTTTTTTGACACATTTTGTTGCAGTAAAAAATTGCTCATCACCACTAAAAAGATATTTAAGTAACCAATGCTGGTCACCATCTTTGTTGCTTCTCTTAATTTATTTATGAAAATAACATATATATTGACAAAAAATATTATATATATATACACTATATGAAAAATCAAATATCTTCACCGATCAAAAATAAATAAATAAAAGAAAATCAAATTTCTCATTTAAAAAAATCAATATAGTCAAGGTCACTGAAAAAACACTGACGTGGATTAAAAGAAAAACAAAAAACTTTACCATAAATATAAGGGAAAAGCTTTACAAGAAAAAATATATTCCTAATTTCCACTAATAAAAGAGAAATAATATAAAGACAGAAAGGAAAAAATAAATGCAATTCAACTTGATTATGTTAATATTTGAATTTATCTAGCACGTCCACTTGAATCACTTTGCAGTTTGGAAGCATTTGTTCAACAATTCGTAGAGTCACTCTTTCCTATTGTCTTTTCAACAATGATCCCATGTAAAGAAATCATTTATTTTTGCTTATTATTATACATCCCTGTTACAGTAAATTATACTGAACCATTCGACCAACTAGCTATCAAATGACCCTACTTTATCTACAAAAGTTACATAAACAAAGATCCTGATTTTGGAGAACATAAACGAGAGCGATCTTGTTGTGCACTTCAGTCAATGGGTGCACATTCCTCCTTTTATTATAGGATATACTTCTAATCTTAGTCATTTTGTGAACGTGTATTTCTCTTCTGAAGAAGTTGTTATTCTGGAGGCCATTAATAACGTCTACAAAAAGGAACTTTAAAGAAGATTTTGCTTAAGCTATCATCAAATGTTTGGAGGAAACTTTGAGGAAGTCTCTTATGTGCTGGGAAACTTTAAAAAAATTCAGCATATTGAAAACATTTTTGCTTTTAATTTAGTTAGCCTAGTAACTAAAAACAATATCAAGGATAACATGCATTGGGATAACAATATTTTGGTTAGCTACCTCCAGTCTCTTTTTTTCGAACAAATTAATATGAATAAGAAGATCATTGAGGAAGCTAAGGCTTTGCAGGAGGCTGTTCTAGCTTATGCAAAGTGTACCTCTGTAACTCGAGCTTGCTGAGGCATCTCTTTTTTTTTATAGAAAAACAATAATCTTAGTTAATTAATTTATTTTTATTTTTATTTTTAAGATATTACAAATATGCATTGCGTCACTAACATTGGAAATCGTAGAAATTAGAGAAACCAAAATTTGGGCTCAGAGCCCAAGTTATTGTTGACATTTCCTTTATCTGTTTCTTCTTCTGACCAACAAGGAAGAAGTCTTAATTGCCCGAAGTTCAAATCGCCAAACAAGCTGAAAAATGAATAAAACGAGAGGAAAAACCCGATAGACATAAAATAGGTTCCAGGTAGGGAACAAAACTAACCCCTTTTAATTTTAGGGTGGTGGGTCTCAGATGGATCCATCCCATGTGTCTTTCGGGTTTTCTTTGGTTGTTTTTTCCGTTGTACAAAAATTGTTAATCGCCAAAACATTGTACAAACGTAATTCACAACTTACGAATGCTTATTCTATTTCTTAATCTGAGTGGGGCTTATCTTTCCGAAAATATGAATCAATTTGAATCAAGATTATCTACTATGGAACTCTCGCTGCCATGTTGTTAGTCCTTGTTTGACCTGTAGACTCATATACTGACATCCTCCTTAGATATGACTTAACTTGATAGATCAAGAGGTCTTTAGAATAAATCAAACACCAAAACATTGCTGATAAATTTGATATAACTGTAAAAAATGAATTTGAAAAACTTAAGAACAGAAAACCACCACCATTCTTCCTCTATATAAAGAATAAAGAGGGTGTTGTTGTATAGTTTTATACAACAATATATATCTTGCTATCATTAAATCTAGTCATTTTTGTTTTACTTTTGTTTCCAAATTCATTTTTTGTTCTTCAAAAAAAAAAGTCTATTCATTAAAAAAAAATATGAATTAATCAAGTTTCAAATGAGGAGCTAACGAAGCCTTTGAAAGAAATCTAGAGGTGAGAAAATTTTAGATAGCCGTATGTGGTCTTGATGAACTCTCCAAAGCTTCTTGTAATTATCCACTGACAATGACTAAGTAGAAATCAATTTTTGCCTTAAAGAAAACTCAGTCCGATAGTTGTTGATGAGATACTATATAGGATTCAAAGTGTTTGCGACTAAATATTTGGTGAAATCTGAAATTATATTATATAATCGCAGTAATTAAAAGAGAAAGAAAACAGTGATGAAAAGAGATAATTTCAGAAGCTCAAAAGTGGAGAAAGAAATAAGTAAAAGGAAATGAGATAATCAAAGTTCGCTCCGACTACCATGTGGACAGGACATATCTTTCGAGTATGTGCCCCCTTTTAACCACTTATTTTTATTTTACCAAAATACTCTTACCTATCTAATTCAGAAAAGAAAAGAATTATGAACCTTTTTATATTATCTCAAAAATCTTTCTTTACAGTTTATGTATAAAATTTGAACAAAAAAAATTGTCAATATTTTTGTGAATAAGAGTTTATCAAATAATCATTCGAGAAAAAAAAATTGATTGGTTTTACATTTATTCTATTTTTTGTGGTTCTTTAGGTGTACATATGTTTCATGCACACCTTTTACTGACATTATAGTCATGTCTGTGTCTTTTCAAAATTATATTGATATGTTTTTTGTATCTTGTATGATGTATAACAGATTAGCATCAATAAGTCGATTAAATTGAATTTTTTTCAAAGTTTATTATTGTTGTTATTATTTAGAATATACTGGAAAACTAAAAAAAGTGAGATATAAAATTATTAAAGATCCATATGAATTAAATAGAATCCACAATTAGGGGATGCTGAGGTTAAAACCATCTTAGGTATACCAGTAAGGGTTCTAAAAGTATAAAATGACTAAATTATCTTTTTGAATGAAATTAATTAATTCTTTTTTATTTATTTTTGGTTTGGGATGGTAAAAATATCATCTCGTTTCTAGACAACCGGTACTGAAACAGATGAATATCATGCTGATATTTGTTGACCTTTTACAGTCGGCACGGTATGCAATTCATAAACAATGTGGATTCATAAATATTAGTTTATAGAATAAAAATTACAACAATCGGTATTGTCGAAAATTTCCAATCGTAACGACTGAAAAAGATAGTCACAACAATCGGCATGGTGTTCATCCATGTCAATGCCGACTATCTAGGGTCGGCATGGTATTCTTCATTTTACTATGCAGATTCTGAGTTTTATAGAAGAAAAATAATTAAGTAAACAAAAAATAAAAAAAATAAAACTAAAAAATAAAATTAAAAATTAAAATAATTTAATTAAGGATAATAAATTAAAAGTACAAATATAATTTAGCTATTATAAAAAAGAATAAAATCTAAATTATTTTTTGTTTTGTTTTATTATGTATCTCCTAATTTATGGAGGTATTCATCATCAAATAAGTCAGATATTTTACATGAAAAGAAAAGAATTTTCAGAAATATTCTCTGCCTAAAAGCAGAAAATTATTTAATCTTGAAATTAAGTAAGTGGGGAAACTTAGTGGGGGTAGCATAGTAACTGGCAAATAGGTGACTGAATTCCGTAGAGTCAAACCCGTTTTATATCGAGGGGCCGCTAAAGTGATGACGTATTTCGCTATCTACTAGAGAAAAAGGGCAACATATTTGAAATATGTAATCTTTTTGTATCGTAGCCGGAGTTGTTGGTTCTAAGAGCTCTCCAACTGAAGGTGAAAATTTTATTTTTTCATGACAAATAAGATTTTAGACTCATATAAAAAAAATCCATCTGTAATATAAGGTCCTATAAATCCACTTTCAGTTAGACATTTCATGTCATTTTATTTTATTTTTCCTTTAATAATTCTTTCAAATAAAATCAAACGGTTAAGATTTTATCAAATAAGAGATTCTAAAGTTTAAATCCATATACTATTGGAGATAGTTATTATCTATAGGGTCCTATATTTACTACATGTGTAGGATCCATAAATAAAAAGTCTAAATAAGACATTCACATAAGATTTTTTACACCTTCTATTGAAGATGCTCTATTATTCTATATCCAATTCCCCCTATGATTTTTTTTTAAATAAAAAACATCAAACATGATAAGTCAGTAATGATGGGAGAAACATGCACCCCGGAATTAGTGGAGATGTACAAAGTTGACTCAAATTATTTTACTTACCAAAAAAAAAGTACAAAGTTGTACTCAACATAAACAAAGCAATTTGAGATGAGTTAGATCAGAGACGAGCCTATATGGGGGCTAAGTGTGGCTTCAGCACGTCCTTGAATATGGTTAGAAACTTTTATAAAACCCTATTTTTGGGCATTGATGGTTTTGTAAATAGTGGTAAATAAAGTATCGTTCGCTCGAACTTGTGAAAATTGAATTTAGATTTAATAACTTAGTTTTAAACTAAAATTTTGCACAAAATATGAAAATAATATTAACAAATAATGAGGTTATGGATTTCACCATTAACCAATTAAAGTGATTCAATTCAATAATTATATTCATGCAATTCTTACGTTTAATTTGATTCTAAAATGTTGCAACAAATAGATTTTCAAAATAACAATTGTATTACAAAAGCATGGAACATCTAAAACCTATGCCAAAGCATGTACCATCTAACGAAATCACAACTGTTTAACAAAAATCATTAAATCAATTTTTAATCAAGGCAAATAATCATA
>JAJJMC010010614.1:8691214-8712128 GCA_023531435.1 Papaver californicum | reverse complement strand
CTTATTTTCTTCCCTTAACAGCTACTCTCGGTGATTTCTTTCCTTCAGAAATACTTGATGATCTGTTTCTCTTAGTTGATTCTAGATATTCTTTCACACAATCCTACAGATAGAGGTACGCATGATATCCGGGAATAATATCCTCCCTGTTTTAGCGAAAATGAGATTATGTGATTCTTTGATTTTTCAAAACTCATTCAAATTCCTTATTATAGGACAAGCAAATAATTCTTCTCATAAAACTGATTCAGAAATACCCAAAAATCATGTTTTAATTCTTCACAGGAGAGAATGATATATTCCCGCCATTTCAGTTTTTTAAACGAGAGAATATGTGCCTTTAGTAAATGGGGTGCCCTTATCCAAATGAGGGATGCCCTAATCCAATAAGAAGGTGCCTTTAACATTTTTTTAAGACAATTTTCTCCACAAAAGTTTATTCTTCCAAAAACCCTAAAGCACATAAAATCATATTATTAGTACAAAATATGAGGACTATTAATACAAGTACGAGACTAAATAAGACACATAAATGTGTCTATCAGGCATACCCAAATCTTATTAGGCATATTGAATACTGCCAAAATAGGATCACTTGGTGGTAAAACCAAAAACCCCTTATCCTTATATTTTTTATAATAGCAAAACTTCGCTTATTTTCTTGAAGCATAATTATTATATTATTAATCAAGCCCACTAGTATGTTATGCACTAATTGATTGAGATATTGTGTTTATCACCACCAGTCTACAACGAGTTGTGATTTAGAACTGACATCCCACTATCTATGTGATTCGTTGTAAAAAATTACGGTAACCTTCGGCCGCTTAGGTAATCCTTAACGTTCCAGCCCTACTCCAAGTAAAATTATGGGTCCATCCCTGAGTTAGATAACTAGACAAGCCCCTTCAGTGCTTATAATAAAAAGAAAGACAAGTCCCTTTATATATCAGAGACGTATCTGGGGTCATCTTAAATCAACTGTGTTTGACATCAATGAAAAGTGAAAACATTAAAAAGCAACCATGACCATGTTTACCCCAAAACATATATATATATGAAAATGCATCATTTTCCCTAACTAAATTCCAGTGGAGCATAATGTAGTTCGCCATAGAGTTTTGTTTAATGTAGTGATGTACATGTACTTAAAAACGCCGACGATAAAGATAGGTAGGAAACTAGCATTTTTTTATATGTATCGCAAAACAAAAAATTGGGAGTGGTTGAATGAACGAGGGAAATAAAAGAAACAAGAATTGATGATTTGTGGTAAGGGCATTGGAACGGGTTCATGATTAGGTCCCATATGTTTACCATTAATGAACATTTAAGCTAGCCAGTATCGTTGACGTAGACAACAACCAAAAAGCTCGAGTCTTAATTGGAGTATATCGTTGCAAAAGAAAGTGGTTGAAAATGGGGTTTCTGTCTCTATCTCCCAAACATCTAGTTGAAGAGTAAAGGAACAAAACCATATTCGTTAAATGGTATGGCCCTATGATGGGTATAGGGGCATAAATTCATCGGTTCCACGCGTTTACATCTTAAGAAGAAAGTATCGCATTATGGTGCACCGAGAAGTACAAGAGCAAAATTAATGATAAAGGAAGACAACTATAATACATTTGTTACACATCAACTGACACCGGAAGCAGTAAAGACTGGTTTAACGAATGTGAAACACGTGGAAAGAATGTAAGTTACGATAAAAAAAGCATCATTGATAGCCAAAACAATCATCTGCGCCCTACTATCACTTGTGCTCTACAATCATTTGCGCCCTACTATCACTTGCGCTCTACAATCATCTGCGCCCTACTATCACTTGCGCTCTACAATCATCTGCGCCATACTATCACTTGCGCTCTATAATTATTTGCGCCCTACTATCACTTGCGCTCTACAATCATTTGCGCCCTACTATCACTTGCGCTTTACAGTCACTTGCGCCCTATCACTTGCACACTATAAGCTTCAATCCTGAAAGCACAACCATGCTCCACATCAACAATAAACAAAGAATATATGAGGATAAGATCAGGACTACCACGTGGAAGATTGTCAAGACATGTACCAAAATACAATGATACCTGGCAGAACACATGGCTACAACTGCAAGTAACAAACAATCAGCATCAACACTTGGCAAGATAATGCTGACACAAAGCAAGATAACTACAAACGTGTAAGGAATACACAGCCCAAAAGCAAGAAGCGACAAGTCAAATTCCACATGTCACACAGCTAATACCCACGCAATAAGGACAAAGGACCAACAATCGGTCAATCCAAAGAGAAGTTGCACACTAGCAAGCGGAACCTGCAAGAAGCATCATAAAAGGAGTAAGATGAGCTGCGCACAAAGTCAAGATAAGATCAAATAGGTCAAATAGAGATAAGAATAAATAAGGAAGATGGACCCATCATATTTTGCTATAAATACCGATCCCCAAGTAGAAAGAAGGACACAAGAGAAATAAGTGGAAAAACTCTGAAAGAAAACTAAGAAGAGGCAAAGGCTAATTTTAGGTTAAGGATTCTTTTACTTATAAATTCTTAAATTCTTTATATTAGCATATGTATAAAGTAAATGTTTATAAATAAGATACCATATTTTTCCCGTGGATGTAGGCATAATAGCCGAACCACGTTATATATTGAGTTGATTTCATTTTAATTTTGTTAAGCATTTAATATTCTTTTAGAGACTTCTTCATTCTCCTCTCCAATTGTTAGCAAAAGTCTTTAATTAACATGTGAATTCATCAAAATTCCTCTTGATGTTCTATCGGATTTATGGTGGCCCATGGCCATCAGAATTTCGGTAGTTACAATGGGTGCTCAATGTAAATAAAATGGTAGTATGGAAAAGAATTTGATACTCCATGTACAAGTAGTATGTATGCCCAGTCTATATGTTCTAAAACAAAATAAGTACCAACTATATACATGACTCAATTGCATATGACACATTCAACAGTGATGGATTTTTTTATTTTATTTTATTTAATATCAGAACAATGGAAGAAAAAGCAAAGAACAAAGAAGAAAAACAAATTTAGAACCCTAGCAAAAGAGAAATGTAAGATAGAGTTTTATCTAAGGGGACAAATTATCTCATCCGGATTGTATCGAAAATATTCACAGTATAGTCTTAGTAAGTTTTTCAGAATTGCATCCTCTCTAGTCTCTCTGTGTCAATTTTACACTTAAATGTAGGATTGAAGTATGAAATATTAAACTAAAAAACTTAAATAACATATTGTCCTCAATTCGATCAATTACTATGTGAGGGAATAAATTCCAAATTACATGTGTTCAAAAACTATTGGAGAAGTAACGAATTATGATGGGACGAGAAACACTGAAACAAAACCCTTTGGGAATTTAGTGAAACAGACATCTGAAAATTCGATAAGATTTGAAACTGACAGCATCGTTGCATGATCGACACGTGGGTTGCGGGAAAGCATGGCACACTGCTCGAAACAGATAGCCTTGCTGCCTGACTGACACCGAAGTTGCGGAAAAGCCTGACACATTAAAGGAAAATGATGAGCATCGGTGCATGAGAGACACGTATCAGCTTTATAGGTTGCGGAATAAAAAGAACTAAAGCATGACAAGCCACTTGCAAGGTCCACGTGTCAGACATGCTATGATTCTAATAAGACCGCAACGTTCATCCAAATCCAAAAACAACAACTTGAATACAAGTCCGCAGAAGAGTTGCGGGACATCAAGTGAGGAACTAAGGGAAATGAGCAATACGCATGCTAAGTCTTGCGGGATTACACTTCGCTCCAGAGGATGGATAAAAACAAATAGGTGGAAAGGTAAGTTGGGGGGACCCATCAAATTGGATATAAATACCAAGTTCATAAACAGGAAGAGGGACTGGAAACTCTTTAGAAAAATTAGACATAAGCCATAGGATCAGAGCAAAGAGTTTAGGTATGAGACTTGTGTAAATTTTTAGTTCAATTGATCTTTGATTAACATGATTATAATTTTATAGTATATCATGTTTCTGTAACATATGATGATGAATAATAAAAATGATACAAATCTTAACCACCCGTGGATGTACACAATTTGATTGTCGAACCACGTTAAATACATGAGTCAATTCATTTCTTATTCTGATTGATTATCATATTCAAAGTGTTAATATGAGTTGAATTTATTATAAGATATCAAACTTTACTATGTTTCAAATTTTATTAGTTGTGATCCAAAGATGCAAGATTTTTGGTAATCACAATTTGGCGCTAGAAACAGGGAGGTAGTAAAGAATTTATTCTACCTGTCCAAATTTTCATCTCTAAAGTTTCGAATCTTATTATGTTAAAGAAAAATTATTTTTCTTACAAATACAATGATTTAAAGTGATATTATAAAAAATTTACATATAGTTTTTCCAAACTTATCAGTTGATATTAATATAGATTTAATTGTTATTTTCATATACGAAAACTTCTTTATTTCATACTTCTCATATATGTCAAATTACCTTAGATGTTCTTTTAACCATAGGTTTGAATAAGCTCATAAATTTTCACCAAAAATATGTTTATAACAATTTTGCAAAAAGAAATTTGCTCTGAAATCATTAAGTTTATATGCTTCAAATTTAGCTGATTGAATAGATTAAAACTGTGTTACGACTAACTATTTTTTTATTCTTGTCAAAACAGTCGAATAAGTTTTGAGTTGAATTTCCGAACTTGACTTTGATTTATCTGTAAAAAATGTTTTTTTTGAACTTATAAAACCTGAGTTAAATTAGAAAATTGTCTAGCACGTGTGTGATATGTTAAATTTTAGCTAGATATTTTCTACCAATCAAATTGTTTTATAGACTTATTGTGAATGTTAGAATGTTATGAAACACATAACTTATTATATGGACTCTTTTTAGAATATTGATAAAGAAACTTCTACAACAACATAGATCGAGCCAAGAAGAAATCACAATATCTCAAAAAAGATTATGAAAATGGAAACAGTGGCAAATAGAACCATGCAAGACCAAGATGATAATATAGGAAATTTGGGGATCCGGCAATAGAGATTCCATAAGAAAGGGAAATTGTGGAAGAATCACAAGAACCACAACCCATGAATGATCAAGTAAACAATCATGTAAATCAGGTAGCTAATCAATCACCTGAAGAAGTATCTCAAAATAGAGTTGAACCCATTCATCAATTAATGGAAGAAATGAATGAGATGCGCAAGGTACAACAGACTTGTGCGGGAAAAATTACACTTTTGACCCAAGGAAACCAAATGCTCAAACAAAAAGCCCAGCAGGATGCGAAAGCATCTATAACTAGAATACAGGGGCAAGAAGCAAGCTCCAATACACCCGCAAAAAGAAAAGCAAAAATCAATAAAGATCAAAGAGTGATGGTAGTGGAACCCGCACATCAGCGGTATGAACCTGATAGATTAGATTTTGATGATCCGGAGTTGCAAAACAACATATGGCAAAAATATTGTAAGGACATGGAACAAATGTGAGAAGAAATCAAAATTTTAAAAAATAAAGAGGGAGGACGACTTGAAGAAGTGATAAAAGAATCCAGAAGAACACCGTTGGCACCACACCTTGCGTATGCGTCAATACCGCATAAGTGTAATCTTCCCATCTTTGACTGTTATGATAGGACAAAGGATCCAGCGACTCACCTAAAATACTACAACCGCATCATGAACCGATGGGAACAAGATGATGTTGTTACGTGTCGGTATTTTCCGTCAAGCTTGAAAGGGATAACTTTAACATGGTATGATAATCTTCCAGAAGGATCAGAGCATTCTTACACACAATTGACCCGCAAGTTCCTAGAGACATACATGTATAATAAATCCGCAGACGCATGGATAGACAAGTTATTTTACCTTGCATCTTGGACAGAGGAGACCATCCGATACTACATAGATCGATGGCAGACCAAAAAAATCCCAGTCTTTGTTAATATACATGGAAAAAATACGAAAACCGAAGGGGATCTTAGGGATATAATTGAAAAATGTGCAAGGTTGCAAGATATTCAAAAGCAGCATCCGAGAATAATTTCCCAGCATCAGAGGGTTTCCAACAGAGCAAATTTTGTAGAAACATCAACAAGTTCCGGAAAGAGGGTTGCGAAAGAAAATCCTGACATTGGATCAAAACAAAGTAAGACAGATGATGAAAGAAAGTTTAACTGCCAATTTGAGGAGCGAGTTTTCACTAAACTCAACACCCCTTACCCACAAATTCTAAATGCAATTAAGAACATGCAAGATTTTTATTTTCCATGGACAAAAGGAAAGCAACCTTCACACACACAAAATTCGAAGGAGTATTGTGAATTTCATTGCTATCAGGGACACTCCACGAGCCGATACAGGAATTTGAAGATGCAAGTTCAAAAATTGATTGATATGGGGGAGCTGAAAGAATTTATTTATTTGCCCAATCCTCCACCAAGGCTCAACATGGGAAAAACTGTAAATATTCTACAAAATGATCAAACTATTAATATGATTTCCTATTCTGAATCGGGTCAATCATCTATGAGTGCAGCTATTGATAAGAAGCTGCATAAAAGGGTTCACAGTCATGAAGTCTTCAAAGTTACGGGAAGAGTTACTGAAACATGGGAAGAATGGATGGCTTCCCCGCTAACTTTTTCAGCGGACGAGGTTGATCAGGAGATTGAAACGCACAATGATCCGTTGGTGCTTACTCTACCAGTATCTGGATGGAATGTCAAGAAGATTCTTATGGATGGGGGAAGTTCTCTTAATGTATTATTTTATGACACCTTTCAGAAAATGGGATTAAAAGATGATCAGCTTACACCTTCTTACTACACAGTCTATGGGTTTAATGGGATAGCCTCAAAACCAAAAGGGGAAATTTTACTTGATGTTATGGCTGGACCAATAAGTATTCTGACTAAATTCAGTGTAGTGGAGGCTCCATCTCCATATAATTCCATCATCGGTAGACATTGGGTCCATCAATTGAAAGGGGTAACTTCAATATATCACCAATACTTGCGATTCCCGACGCCGCAAGGGGAGATGGAGATAAAAGGAGATCTGAATGAAGCAAAATCTTGCATTCTTGCAGAAATCCGCATGAATGAAGAACGAGTACAGCAGCAACAAAATAGAAAAAAATAACGAAAGATGAAGGCTAAAGAAGAAGCCCTAAGCCAATATTTGATTAAGACTGCGGGAAATGAGGCAGTAAATGAAACAAATGAAAATACTTCATTGAAGGAAAGCATACCAAAAATTGATGAGGGTAGTCATCCACCATAGCAATTAAAGGGGACTCCCACATTTTTAGGAGCTCCCAAATCCACTTTTACAGCAATTGAAGAAACCAAAAATATCAACATAGGAACAGAAGAACTCCCCAGAATGATTAAGATTGGAACGTTAATGGAAACAGAAAGGGAGCATAATTTGGTCACTCTACTTAGAGATTATATGGATATTTTTGCATGGAAGATGGAGGACATGCCAGGCATTGGTCCAAGTATTGTTCGACATGAGTTGCATATACATCCGGGAACTACACCTTTTCTGCAACGCATACGTAAAGTAGCGCCCGAATATCATTTGCCAGTTGAAAATGAGCTTAAAAAGCTCATGGATGCGGGGTTCATTCGAGAGGTGCGGTACCCAATGGATATCGAACATGGTGATTGTACCAATAAAGAATGCGGGAGTAAGAATTTGCATAGACTTCACCAACTTAAACAAGGCATGCCCAAAAGATAGTTATCCGCTTCCCAGCATTGATCAGTTGGTGGACGTTGTTGAAGGACATGAGGCTTTATCCTTTATGGACGGGCATTCAGGGTATAATCAGATTGCTCTAGCGGAAGAAGATCAAGAACACACTGCATTCTTCAGTCCACACCGGTTTGTACTGTTACACCAGAATGCCATTTGGGCTAAGAAATGAAGGAGCAACTTATCAGTGATTGGTAGACGCAATTTTTAAACCATGGATAGGCCGCACCCTGGAAGTTTATGTAGATGATATGTTGATAAAAAAGTAAACTTTCAAAAGATCATCTACAAGACTTGAGAGAAATATTTGAGGCCTTATGAAAATTCAGAATGAAAGTCAATCCAGACAAATGCATTTTTGGGGTTACTTCAGGAAAGTTTATGGGGTATTCGGTCACCAAAAAAGGGATTGAAGTTGATCCGGAAAAAATTCAGGTAATTGTTGACATGCCATCTCCAAGGAATGTTAAAGAAGTGCAGAAATTAAATGGTTGTTTGGCCGCACTCAGCAGACTCATTGCCAGATTATCGGACAAATGTAAATCCTTTTTTGACAACTTAAAAAATAAAAATAAATTTGTATGAAACGAGAATTGTGAGCAACCTTTCCAAAATATCAAACTTTATCTCGCTACATTACCTGCACTGTAAAAGCCAAAGCCTGAAGAAGTTCTGGCCTTATTCATAGCAGCAACAGAAGATGTAGTAAGTGCAGTATTAGTACGGAAAAATGAGAAGGTAGAAAAGCCAGTATACTACATCTGTAAAACTCTGATCCTTGTAGAAAAAAACTATACAAAAATAGAACAATTGATTTTAGCACTGGTCTTTGCTATACAGAAATTGCGCACATATTTCCTAACACATTATGTGCGAGTACCAAGTAAAGCTCCACTAGAGTCCGTATTGAAGAATGCAGGAAAAGTAGGAAGGATAGCAAAATGGAATGCACAATTGGAACAATTCCACATTTTATTTGAATTACAAACTGCACAGAAGTCACAAGTCCTGGCAGATTTCCTTGAGGATTTTCCGCTAAATGATGATTTTGAAATCCAAGGTTTGCCCGGAATTGAAGATGATGATTCCCAAGATATTTTAAGCTTTGTAAATTCCCGTAAATGGGAAGTATTTGTTGATGGGGCACGAAATAAAGAAGGTGTGGGAATTGGAATTGTAATTACGACTCCTACAGGAGATCGAATGATACATGCATTTCGACTTGAGTTCGGCGAACATACAAATAACATAGTGAAGTACGAGGCTGTGAATCATTCTCTTCGGCTCATCATAGAATTGGGGATAAGCGATGTGCGACTCACAAGTGACTCACAATTAATAATTCGGCAGGTTGAATTAAAATATCAAGCGCTTGATGAAGACCTGATAGAATACAAGAATCTTGTGCAAAAATTGGCGTTTCAAGTCCCAAATATAACTTTTCGGCACTTATCCAGAGATAAGAATCGCCATGCTGATGCATTACCATTTATTTCTTCAATGATAAAAGATCAGAATACATCAGCAGTCAAAATTGGGCGCATTTATGAACCATCAATTAAGTTGTGGGCAGTCGAAAACATGGAAGAAGAAGTTGGGGAAGATATTGAAGATGCAGTTGTTAAAGATGATACAAATATTCCATAAAAATCAGAAAATGAATTATCCGGAGAAGATTGGAGGATTTCAATACATCAATACTTGCAAGATGGGATTTTTCCCGCAAACACTAAAAGGCAAGGAAGGTGCAATCAAAATCTGTGAATTATCAGTTGCGGGATAAAATTTTGTACCGCGGATCCTTTTTGGAACCGTTACTTCGATGTTTATCACAAGAAGAAGGACAAAATTTTCAAAGATATACATTATGGAGATGCAGGAAATCATAGTGGAAGACGATCACTTGCATTAAAAGCAAAAACGCAAGGATATTACTGGCCATTTATGAATAAAGATGCGGAAAATATGGTAAAAAGATGTGAAGAATGTCAGCGCTATGCGAAAAGAATCAAAGCTCCCTAAAAGAACTTAATTCCTAACTCATCCCCTGGCCATTTGCAAAATGGGGGATAGACATTGTTGGGCCATTAGTGGAAGGTACTCAAAAAAGAAAATATTTGATTTTAGCCACATACTATTTCACTAAATGGGTTGAGGACAAAGCTCTTGCACATATCAGAGATACGGATATTTTCAAATTTTTATTTGAGAATATAATCTGTAGATTTGGAATTCCGGTAGCCATAGTTTCGGATAATGGACATCAATTACAAGGGAAAAATTTTGATATTCTTTTCGAAGCATTCAATATTCAAAAGAAAAAATCCACTCCATTCTATCCACAAAGCAATGGACAAGCTGAAGCAACAAATAAGATAATTGCCATGAATCTGAAGAAAATTCTAGATGGCCATCATAAACGATGGTGTGAATAGCTTCATAATACATTATGGGAATATCGCACAACAAGAAAAGAGTCCACTGGAGAGTCACCATTTCTTCTTACTTATGGAGCAGAAGCAGTTACTCCAACGGAAGTCATTTTACCCACAACAAGAACAGAAGCATGGGAGAAGAACTTGAACTCAGACCTAATTCTTAAAAAGTTGGATGACTTAGAAGAAAGAAGAGAAGTTACACTTCAAAAAATGGAAAATTATCAAAGAAGATTGGCAAAAGAATACAATAAAAAAGTGAAGTTTCAGAACTTTGTTGAAGGACAATATGTTCTACGGCAAATCCCGGAATACCAAAGGGATAAAAAAGCAAGAAAGTTTGCACCTACATAGGGAGGACCTTACATTAAACAAGATATTGCGGGACAAGGATCATACCATTTGCGGAATATGAATGGAGAAATCTTACGGCATCCTCGGAACGCGCAATATCTCAAACCATATTACCTATGACCAACAATGCAATCGTACAATAATTTACGCTCATTATAGGTAAAGCATATCAAATGCAATCTCTCTAGAAAGTCCATATGAATGTCTATGACTATTGGATTTTTCGCCACAGAGATGCCTAACATGACATTAATTATTATATCAGGTATTCTCCACTTCAGGAAGTGCTCACAACCAACAATGTAATTATACAATAATTTGGCTTCATACTAGGTAAAGCAGCAGAAATGTAATCTCTCTAGAAAGTTCATGTAAATGTTTATGAGTGTATGACTATTGGATCTTTGGCTACATAGATTCCTAACATGATATTAATTATTGTATCAGGTACTTTCCATTTCAGGAGATGCTTTAGGGACCGCATCCTAATTTTCTCTTGGCCAGAGAGAAGTTAGATATGCGCTACAACCCTCAAAGTAACTCAAGGTACAAAATTTCCTTGTGGTTAATCAATTCACACTCATTCAATGCACTAACAATCAATATATATATATATATATATTCATAAATTGTTTTGCAGGGGCAAAAATACAAGGAAAAATGAAAGTGCAAATACAATTTGGAAGCAAGGAAGAACTAAGCAACAGGAAATAAAACTAAGGTGCATGAAGATCTGCTTCAAAATGAGGATTATCAGGGACATCTTTGCGCTTATAGATCTTGGAAAATCCATCGGCTTGTACTTTATCAAGAGTATTATTGACCGCCTTTGCAATTAAAACTCGAGTTTCGGCCCTTAACCAAGAAATATAAGCCTTTCTATTAACAAGCTCTTTTTTGTACTGATTAATTTCAGCTTCGGAATTTTGGACTTTTGTTTTCCAAAAATTTATTTTCTCTCTCTCTAAAGATAAGTCCCGAACAAGGCTTTCATTCTTCAGAGCTTCATGCATCAATTTATCCTCGGCTCCTTTAATTTTAGAGGATAAAATCTCTAGATGAGTGTGCGCTTCATTAGCCTTGATTGATGCAAGCTCTAGCGAGTTTACGCTACATTAGCCCTCATAGAAGCCATCTCCAGTTGCTTGTTGAGTTCTTCCATCCTAGTATTTGCAGCACCAAGCTCCCCTTCATCCTTAGCAGCTCTTGCGGTTGCATCTTTGAATTTTTCTTCAAAACCTGAAACAAAAACAACAGGTTAATCAATGCGGGAATATTAATAAACTTCAAATATGCGGTAAAATAGGATACATCTTGCGAGGGATTCAAACTCTGCTAATTCAAGAGCCATTGCATCTTTAGTAACATCAAGAAAATCATATTCTCCCAAAGCTTATTATAATTGGAAGTGAGTTGTTCAAGATTTTGGTGACACTGATTTAACTCTGCTTCATTATTCCGCAATTGATTCAATTTAGATGTACACTTTTCTACTTCTTTATGCAAACGGAAAATGTCACTCTCACGATGAAGAACGGAATCAGATAAATTACGGATTTTAACTTGAGCATCCGTAAGGGCTTTCCCTTTAGCATGAGCCTATGAAGCTGAGTTGTCTCTGTCTTTAATGAGTTGTGCTATGTACAAAGAAAACCGAGAATTGTGATGTGATTCGGAATGAGAGAATTCCACAAGGATATTCTGACGTTCTATACAGAGTTTGCGATTCTCTTCTTCCAATCTTTCAGATCGTGCCCATGCCTCAAGAATGCAATCTTTAGTCCACGATAAAGTAGCATCAAATTCCACTTTCTTGCGGATTTTCTCCCCATATAAAAGCTGATGCTGCGATTCTAATTCATTGTACTTCAGTGTGACCAGATCATGACTATCGACAAGGTTGTTAAATCTTGTTTTGACCTCCACATTCTCATTATTGACTTTTACAACATGATTTGTCAAGCGCATAACTCTATGTCGCAGCTTAGTCACAAGGTATGAATCCCCCGCTGATCCCATAAAGTAATTCAGAAACAAGTAAAATAAAATAAAATAAAAATAACGAGAGGAAAAGTGTAAAACCTTGATTTTGAAGATCAAGCAATTGCTGAAGAAACGCTTCATTTTCCCGCTTCAAACCTATAGATTCTTCTTCCACGGTTCTAAATTGGGTCTCCATCATCGTGGACCGTGCCTTAAAGAATTTATACGCTACATGTGCGGCGTTTTGACCCCGCGCAAGCTGCATTTTACAGAATTAAAGTTACAAATAAAATTAAAAATAAGGAGAAATCGAAGGTTATTAAAACAATAAAAATACCTGCAAAAGAGCCTGTTGCGGGAAAGAATATACTTATCCATCCGCGAGCGCAATTGTCTCTGCAAGAGAAGAAGGTTGATTTATGTAGAAGGTGGGGTCAACGGGTTGACCTTGGCCCCTTAGCCAGACGTCTTTCACCATGTCATACGGTGCATACCGCATGCACTCCCGTAAGTGTGAGGCCGTAGGACTATCCGTTTCCACCGGCAAGGAATCGCTTGGGACAGAGAGAAGATCCTTTGACATAAATCAACAGAAGGCTTATTCTTCATTAGCCAAGAGATTTGATCTCCCGCAATTCCTTTGCCTTTATTCTTTTACGGGATCTCTTTATTTAACTGCACTGCATCAGCAACAGACACACTTGCGACGTTAACTACGATATGAACAATTTCTACCATAGTGTTTGCGGGAACAACACCCACTACTCTAGTATCCGGTGATTCATCTGCTACCGCAGTATGTGCTCGCGCATCGTCTTCTAGTGAAGTATTTCCAAGATCACCTTGAATGAGGCGATCCTCTTTATCAGTTGAATCGTCTTCACTTGTTGCAGCTTCAAGTGGCTCATCAACAAATAAGGGAGAGACTTGAAAATGAAAAGAAGAATCAGGAACAATGGTTTGGTGCAAAAAATTGACCGAACTATATGAAGTTTCCACCACAGCACCAACTTGTTCCGCAGATTCAAAATTGGTTATTTGAAGTGGTATGTTCTGCTCTTCTTCATGTCTTTCCGGAGCGGAGCTACCGTCACCTCTCAAAATTGGTTGATGAGGGAGAGAGTCTCGAATTTCTCCTTCTTCCCTGGAGCGGGGTGTACTCTTAGATTTCTTACGACCCTGCCAATATACAGCAAGGATTCATTAAATAAAATTCAAGGATTATTAGAATTCATTAGGTTAAAACAATACCTTTTCTGCGGGAGTCGCGGCTTTGCGTTTAACCCCCGAGTCACCTTTTGCGCTTTCATCAGCTTGCGGCTATAGAAAGAAAAAAGAAATTAAAAAATGCTTAAAGCATGATATAAAAGGATAGAGATAATTTTACGTACCATAGTGATAAGCGGAAAATTGAAACCAGTAAAATTCAACTGCCAAGCGCAGTAATTATCAAAGCGTGATAGAAGATTGTAAACCACCCTTTCTTAGACAAACGCGAAGATCCATAGACCTTCAATGACCAGAGGAGTGCGGTACCATTTAAAATCATGATCTTCGCGGATTTTTTCCTTTAAAGGAACCTGCGTCCCAGGAATGAATTTCATCTTGGAGTTATCAATCTCCGACATCAAACGGATCCTTCACCACTTTTGCGTCCCGGACTAACACTCTATTTCTTATAATTCTTCGCAGCTATGTTGTCTGCATATGTAGCATGGAAGTTTTTGACCGTGTAATGTTTACGTTCCAAAGGATTGGGAACGTAACAAGTGAAGTTGGTTTTTCCCTGGCTTCGCATGCTGCATTCATCCAACACACGCCACCAATTCCCGTTATATTGAGTAAAGGATCGGGCTAAACCATGCGGGGATTTGTTGTGACTTGTGAGAACCTCAAATTGAAAAGGACTCTACTCTGATATAAAGGAAGTTGTAATCCCGCATCCAATGCTCCCGCAGGAATTAACAGCTTCTTGTTGCTATACTTAAACCCTTCCATCATCTCCAATGAAATCTTCTTCATGATCTTGGAAGGAAACCTTGAATTGTTGAAGACTGTGCTTCCTTTTAAATTCTTCAAGGTTCACCTACCTAAATCTCAAGCTTTCGTGTGACCGCTTATTCTTAGAAGATGGATTGCTGGACGCAACAGGAACGTTTTTGGACCTTGTTAAGTTAGAAGGATGACCTCTTGAACTAACAGATTCATCCACTCTTTTCTTTTTCGATACAGTATAGCGGGATGACTTCCTAGTTAAAAAATGATCATCCTGATGAGAAGCATCACCAGTAACTTTACCATCATTCTTCCCAACCATGATAAATTTTTATCTACGCAGGAAAACAAGAAAAAATAAGTACACCATGATCAAAAGAAAAAATAAAACAGGAAAATCACAAAGAAGAAGAACAACAAGATGTTCATCAAATCAAAATGCAAACCAGCCAACAATTTTCTGATAAAGGGAAAGAAAAGATCATGATGGAACAACCAGACATCAAAACTAAAAAATCATCATTATCAACATTCAATAAACAGATGAACAAGAGCATCATCAACATCATCATCATCGATATCACCATTCACTCCAACAAACAATAAATAGATAAATAAGAACAGCATCAACATTATCATCATCACTGAAAAAGATTCAGTTAAAAAGATGAACAAATACATTAAGGGAAAAGTTAAGAGGATTACCTGTAGTGAAGCAAAAGACAGAAGAAAATCGGATGATTGAATGAACAGAAAAATTTATCCCGATGCAAAAGTTCTTAATCACAAAAGTTTAGGAGAGAAAAGACACTGAGGAATCTTTGAAAAGCTCAGAATAATGAAAAGCACAAAAACTTTAAGAAGAAGAAGACAAAGGATATAAAGAATGGAATGAGGGATATGACTAACATTAAATAAGAGAAAGCTAAAATTGACGAACCGCCGAAAACTGAGAGAGAAAAACTTATCAGAGATTTAATTACCTCGAAACCGATAACTGACAGAACCGTGGGGAAAGGAGTTACTGCTAGCGTAAAAATCGGAAAAATATAACCGTGGAAAGAGAAGTTAATGCAGGTGTGAAAGTCGAAAGGGCAATAATTATTTTTCCTTTTCTAAATTTTTTCCATGTGTCAAAATTCAAATCTAAAAAGGGGGCAAATTGTGAGGGAATAAATTCCAAACTACACGTGTTCAAAAACCATCGGAGAAGTAACGAATTATGATGGGACGAGAAACACTGAAACAAACCCTTTGGGAAGTACTGAAACAGACATCTGAAAATTCGATAATATTTGAAACTGACAGCATCGTTGCATGATCGACACGTGGGTTGCGGGAAAGCATGACACACTGCTCGAAATAGATAGCCTTGCTTCCTGACTGACACCCAAGTTGCGGGAAAGCCTAACACAATAAAGGAAAATGATGAGCATCGGTGCATGAGAGACACGTATCAGCTTTATAGGTTGCGGAACAAAAAGAACTAAAGCATGACAAGCCACTTTCAAGGGCCACGTGTCAGACATGTTATGATTCTAATAAGACCGCAACGTTCATCCAAATCCAAAAACAACAACTTGAATACAAGTCCGCAGAAGAGTTGCGGGACATCAAGTGAGAAACTAAGGGAAATGAGAAATACGCATGCTAAGTCTTGCGGGATTACACTTCACTTCATATGATAGATAAGAACAAATAGGTGGAAAAGTAAATTGGGGGGACCCATCAAATTGTCTATAAATACCAAGCTCATAAACAGGAAGAGGGACTGGAAAATCTTTAGAAAAATTAGACATAAGGCATAGGATCATAGCAAAGAGTTTAGGTATGAGACTTGTGTAAATATTTAGTTCAATTGTTCTTTGATTAACATGATTATAATTTTATAGTATATCATCTTTCTGTAAAATATGATGATGAATAATAAAAATGATAGATTTGAGAGATCACCCGTGATATTATGAGAGGCTGCTGAATCAAGTAGCCAGTTTTTGTCTTTGGCTGCAGGGGTGGTGGCACAATTGATAGAAGCATCCTGTGAGTGAAACTGGGAGCAGGCCTTGGCCGTATGGCCCAACTGATCACAGAGTTGGCACTTGGGTTGGTAGCGCCTGGTGGAGGTATTGGGCTTACCAGTACCTGTATTGAAGCGTCGTCCATCACGTTGGGCTCCAGTTGAGTACATGCCTGGGTTGATGCCTTGAGGCTTTCTGAAATGGTCATGTTGTTTGTAAAAACGCTGATAACGTCCTTCCTGTGCTGGTGGCTTTGCTCTTGTGTAGTTGGCAGGCACAACAATGTTTTGTATTGTAGTTTCTAGACGCCTCAGGTAAGCTTCATGACCAACTAGCAAGTCATGCAACTCTTCAAACGTCAGGGATGTTTCTCGGGTACGAATTGGTGCTACAATCTCCCTAAATTCTGTACCTATACCATTTATCACATAGAGGGTCAGGTCATCATCCGAAATGGAATGATCTATAATGGCTATTTCATCTACTAGATTCTTCACAGCATGAAGATATTCTGTGATACTTCTGTTTGCACGCTGAATTAATGTGAGTTCTTCCTTCAACTGCATTGCTCTAGTTCTGGATCGGCTAGCATAGAGGTGAGTGAGCTTTTTCCAGGCTGCATGGGAGGATTTTGTTGTGGCTATCAAGGGTGTAATGGAGGGAGAAGTAGAGGCTAAAATTGCACTTAGGATGAGTTTATCCTGTCTAATCCAGTGAGTATTGTGAAGCTCATCAGCAGGGGTTCCATCTGAGGTTGGACATTGAAATGTTCCTTCAACATAACTGAGAAGATCATAACCGATGAGAAGTGCTTCAAATTGGGCACGTCATTGAGGAAATGTGGTGGGGGTTAGTTTTTCATTGATTTGGGCAGTGATGTTGAGTGCAATAAGAGGTTTATCAGATGCAGAGGGGGGTTGGGTATTGATGGTGAAGTTGGGGGTCTGATTTGAAGTGGAGGAAGCCATTGTGATCGATTGCTCGTTGGAGATTCACGGATCTGATACAATGTAGAGAATGCACTCTGCCAATCTTTGATGAAGATATTCACCCAGACATTTTGTTGATATGAAGCAATGTTTGTATACAGGATATTACACACTAAGTTAGGAAACAACATATGTATGATTGCTAGGATTGTGCCTATAGAATCTGCCAAGGATATGTGATTGATTGACCAAGATATTCTCCCTTGACTGTAGGCTAAACATGCTCTGCATATGTTTCCCTTATATCATATTTATATTGATGATGATTGAAATTATAACCATATATCATTCGAAACATGAAACGCATAATTAAGTTTAAAATCAACAAGTGTACAAAAATGAAAACATTCGTGAAAAGTATAATACTTGCACGTTGCTTGAAGGTAGAACTGTCTGTAACATATGAGAACTATAGAGAGGTACAGACATCAATGTAGGCGTAGGTTGCGGATGAAAATTATGCAAAGGAAGAGACATGGGTATGTGCATCGGTCGCTCATGATTACCATGTTGAGATATCAACGTCGATGAGGCATCGATAACATTTGATTGCCATACATTTTCATGGTTTCAGTCAATGGATTGGGTTCCTAAAACATTTGGATGTCAGAACACAGCAGAACGGTTTACAAGATATAAAAAGATATAAAGTGAGAAGATGCATATACAAAGTATAAAAGTCATTGTTAGGCCACTTAGCTAGTAGTTTTCTTCTTGAGGATATAACATGAGAAGATGCATATACAAGAACAAACAGAACCTAGCTAATAGTTTTTTCATCTGTATCAGCTGATAATCCAAGATTCATGACGATGCATTAAAAATGATTATGAGCTTGGTGTCATTATATGTTTCCATTCAATGGTTGTGTTATGTCATATTGATAACGTCATTGACTAATATATGCAAATAATTACACCTAAGTCTTGATTCACCAAGCTTCATCACATTTCAATTTTCTACTGTGATGTTTGGTTAACGCTTAGCCGACTAACTGAAACTGATATATGAAAACCCACAGTCCTACTTATCACACAATTTAACAAAGCCAGCTGAATGTTATTAATAAATTTAACTGAATAGAACTTCTACTAATCGAAGAAAATAGTTTCCGCTAAGTCTCATACCCTATTGTTGATATGCCTTGAATCATTTGTTTGCCGGAATACTACGGGGAGTCTCAATACCCTATTGTATTATGACTGGGATTGTTTTCCGCTTTCTAGTCGAATTAGGGTTTATTTCTTTGCCCTATATATAGGCATACGTTGTACCTAGAGTAAGTATCTTTGGTATTCTGCTGAGCAATAAAACTCTGGTTTCTCTGCCGTGGAGGTAGCTAACGTAACAGTTAGTGAACCACGTTAAATCCCCGTGTTCTTTATCTGTTTATCGTTCTCGTTTGATCTCTCGTTATAACACCTATTATATAAAATGAATCGGTATCATGATCTTCATAGTTATAGCAATTAAAAATATGAGTCCATTAGTTGATGCACCAAAGTCACAGAAAACTCATATCACTAATTTAGTTGGGAGCAGAAAGCTTGTGCAGATGAAAAAAAATTCATGGACAAAATATTTTGTTATACCTGTTGGATTAGAGGTGGCGACGCCAATTGGTGTTGAGTATTAGAAGCAAGCACAACCTCGTTGCTTTGAGGATCTAAAACTGTATGTCGTCGACGCCTTTTTGAATTTATAGATTTCTCCAAAGCACTCTTTGGCCTAAGAGAAGTGGTACCAGTCTCCTTCTCTTTCGTTTTAATCCCCTCACCACTTGACAATTTTTCTCTATAGCAGGGACAACTAGCTTTGGATCATCATTAGTTTTAGACGCGATATCTTTGTTTATTGGATCTTCTTGAATTTTAAGTCCCCTCAAACTTGCATCAACTTCCTTCAATGTGTTATCAAGTCCTAGTTTAGCAATTGCATACGTCTCTTCAGACTCAGCTGTCTTTGTTGCTAATTGAATATATGATTTACACAACTGTCTGCACCGTCTTATGATATTTTCCTTAGAGTCTTTGTCTTCTGTAATATTTGAACCAATTTTCGTGGTGGCACACTTAACATCTTTTGTCCATCTCTTCAAAATATATTGATCAGGGATGTTCCTAATATTCTTTGCACAAAGGATTTTTAAAGCATGTGAGCATAAGTAACCAGCAAATTCAAATCTTTCGAGTCATAAATGACTGTACGATGATACTTTTTTCCATGAGGAATAACTTCATATGTACTCAATGTTTCGTTTTCATCCTCGTCAAAGCAGCTAAAGGCACAATCATGAGCTCTACATAACTGTGTTTGGAACAACTTGAACACTATTGGTGTATAAACAGTTGCTGCATGCTTTAAAAAATTTACTGGAAATGATAATTGATAGAAACATTTTTATGTCTAAAATGTGTTCAATTCTCTATATTACTAGTGTTCGATTTTGTATTTATTGTGTGTTTTATGTCTTTGTAGGTATTTTTGGGAAATAAATATTTATGAAAAAATCGGCTCAAAAAGTTGTTAAAGGCACCCAGATAAATTACTAAAGGCACCCATAGTAATTGATAAAGGAACTCAGGAAATGGATAAGGGCACCCTTCTTCTTGGTTTGAAAATCGAAAAATGGCAGGAAATAATATAGACGCGTGAAGAGAGTTTGCTGAGATATCTGAGACCGAGTTTTAAGGGATTTGAAGATGATTTCGAGTTACCAAAGTGAAGACACAACTCCAACAAGCCAAACAAAGAGTTTCTCTCCGGAAATAATGATTAGAAGTTAATGTTACGACTGGAATCAGATTCATCATGGATTTGGGATTTACACGAGTGGGAATTTTGTTTTGGAGATTAGATTGAGTCCTTATCGACTTAGGAGGATTATTTAGGGTTTACTACACCTATATAAAGTGAATAGATCAAAGGAAAATCAGAGGGGAGGTTGGCCGGAAAATCCAGGGAAGAAATTCTCTTAGAGATTTCTTGATCTTGTTGGGTATAAAAATGGTTGTTTGAGTCACAAAACAGGATAGGGAGGTTGGGTCAAGCTCAGAAGGCCAACAGAGCGAAGAAAAATCATTCCAGGAACAATTATGTTGTTGTTGCTGAAGAAGATGAAGAAAAGAGATAAATCGACGGTTTCTTCAACTATTCTTCCACGGTTTCTTCAACCGTTTTGCAACGTTTATCTTCGCTTTGTAACATTTATCTTCAAGCTCCCTTGCAACAGTTAATCTGTAACATCCAGAAAATGTCGCAGATCCCATGTTTTATTATTTTTAGCATATTTTCTTCTTCTTAAGCACTTTTGAGCCATGTACCAATCTTTTGA